>JAMPIV010010904.1:0-271405 GCA_024509875.1 Oreohelix idahoensis
GTTTGACCCCTGTTTTTGGACAGGAGGAGTGGGGCCCCCCCCCATAATAGTCAAAGACCGAATCTTATCCGCGAATTAAAAATTAATAAAAGCTAAACTAAAGCACTGTAGTTAAAAGTCATAGTGTAATATATTATATACACTTGTGGGAATAATAAATAACAAACCAAGTCCAGCGGAAAATATTTATATTCAAGCACAAAGTTCAATGTGTCCATTGGATTCTCAGAAACATTATTGTTATAAATATTGCTTTATAAGTTCACTTTAAGTTCGAATGTTCAATGTCCAACCGGTATAGAGAAAACAAAAGGCACGATTAGAAGTATTACATATTATTTCCCTTTTTGACCATGCCGAAAGCCATCCTTGAGTTAAGTCCTTAATCATTTAGACACGGTTTCCAATAATAGAATAAATCAAGATTTCCTGCATTCAAAAATATCCAAATGTTCCCACGTTTTTGTTAGGATCATCATATGAATTTGTGGTGTTATTTTGCACATTAAACCAACGTTTTTTTTTAAAATTTTTTTGATGCATGTTGTTTCCAATTTATAAAAGTTGTATGAAGGTCTTCATTTTGAGATCCATCGTTATGCGCCTGAGTAAAATGAATAGTAACAACTTGAAATTGTTCGATTTTCAGCTTATCTTCATTCATCAGGTGTCGATATGTGAACAGATCAATACCCACAGTTTTCAAGTACTGTCATTTAAATGAAGAGCCATTTTGAGCAGGATTTTACTTCAATGTTTACGATGAAAATGGCTTACACGATAGTGTACTTAGGCGCTTGGCATTCAACCACAGAGTTCCTTTGCATATTTTATCTTTGCATACTAGCCGAGTAATAATTCAGGAAAATTCTTGTCAGCATCAGCACATTGTTAGTAAAGTAAGTTCATATAAATGTGCAAGTGTTCCATTGGTCAACCACGTGGAATATGTCAGTTAATATGTTTGCTGTAACCTTCACAAAGTAAGGTACGTGCATTTGTCGTGTTGTTAGGTGCCGCTTTTGTGGAGTCTTAAAATACACTAATCGTGTTTAATAACATTCGAATACACACGTTTTGACTGCCCTTGATGCCTCGGAATGTTCAAATTCGTAGGGTTGAGTGCGACAAGTGATGCTCTTGCCAGCCTTCTTATTTCGATTGATTTCACGCTGTTTTTCAGATAGAACAAGGCCTAATTTTCTGATCATTAGTCTGCAAGACTAAATTTTGCACCAATGATTAGGTAGCGACTGAAGTTTAAGATCAAAAACAATATTCCAAGGCGAGCCCCCCCCCACCAACTCTTCGCTCTTCGTATATGGTATTTTTTTGTTCAGTGGGTGTCAATTTACGACTGACTTACAGCAATTGGATGTAGACAATCATCGGAATTCCTGCATGAAGTGTTCAGCCGATTTTCCGATCAGAGGCTCGTCGACTCTAAGGATAAAAGGAAATCGGAGTATGAAGGCACAATCATTAAATAAATTGGTGATTTTGAATAAGTTTGCTTTTAATAAATTTAATGATACTATCAATGAATGTGGGGACCTAATACAATCTTATTTTGGAGAGTTCTGTCTTAATAATCGAAAACAGAACATGAAGTTAATTTCATGAAAACGTTAGGCAAGAATTTACTATATTGATCCGACAATTTCCTTAAAAGACTGCGATACCTGTTTTTTCGTCTTAGGAATTTCTATGATTCTAAGATCTACGAGATAGTGGAATCAATCAGGGCTTAAAAAAACCGCTCCTCATGTACTTTATGACCAAGAAATGAATTTTCAGTCGAATCCTATTTTAGTTTTTCTATACTATAAATATTTAAAATATACAAGATAGGTCTAGCAGTAGATTGATGGAGACGAAGGGAGTAGTCAACAAAGACTGAATTCCATTTTTTAGTAACATGTTCTTCTAATCTTAAAGATGGATGGAATAAGACAAAATATCATTCAATATAGGTAATTATGTCATCACGATTAGAGAATATATTTCCGCATCATACGGGTCAAGGCCGCAGCACAGGACCGTTAAACGAGACCAAATGACACAAAATTAAAATTGGAACAATCCCAAAGGTGTTAAGCCGTAAGCAGTATAGCAGGGTAGTGGCTTCTGTTTCTGATACAAAGGCAGTTATACCAGTAAACCCTTTTGACAACTCCCGGATGTACTGTTTGGCAGTAGAAGCTTGTCTCATCGTCTATCATAGTTTCGAACTCTAATTTTTTTTTTTTTTTTTTTTTTGTTTTTTTTTTTAATATGCATTTAAACGGGGTTTTCGCTAGAAGGAATACTTTGCTAAGTTCACGTGAGGATCGTGTCCCTCCTTTACGTTTCCCTAAATCAAAGTTTTGTGTAAATACTGCTTTGGAAGTTTGAGCATGCTTGAAATTATGTTTAATTTTATTTTGCTTTAATCCTATAAACCATTTGTATAATCCTTAGGGAATGTATATGTTTACAAGGTAAAAGGGATAAGCATTCACCAATGGCTGGTGAAATTTGGTTCGTGATCGTAAATAACGAATGGAGAACACTCATGTTTTGTGTGTAGTTTGGTGTAAAAGGCAACGAATGTTTTTGCTCATTATTCACCTGAAGCAATCGTCCAGGATAAGATTTAGCTAGTGCTCTTATTCCATACGAAATCCCACGCATCCTTTATGATATCACCAGCCCTAGCGCAGTGTGCATAGAGGTGGTCGTCTCCAACCTCTCCGTTAGATCAAAAAAGAGCCATAATATTTAAATTGCTTGGTCTTCCATTTTAACATTAATTCTGAGAGCCGCTTGGGGAAAAATAATGTCACGTTGGTTATCCCCTCATTTCACCGATAAGTTGAAGTAGGAGAGAGCCGGAGCCGCACGAGGATGGCCTTCATCCCAGACCCGCAGGTGGACTCGCGAGCCGTGGAGTTCACGACTTGCCTAGCATGTGCCTAAAACAGCCGTATGCGGACTTATCGATGATAAATTATAAATATGGCGGTGGATATTTTACTAAATCTATTATAATTTCTCAAAATCTCTCTCAGTAAACTTAGTTTTTTCACTGTTTATAAATAAACTGAGTTCCCCCGATCCGATAATACTGTTTTAGGGAAAATCCAATCAACTGAAAATTAAAAAAGTAAAATAGTGGCGCCAGAAAACATCCGTAGTGATGATATTGTTTTCAGGCATCTTCTAGCCAGCAAGCTGTGAACATTCAATGCATATTCTTAGTCACATAACGATGACCATCTTAGCTGACGTGATGATTTCTGTAGTAGTGGCACAATTATGGTTTCGATTGCCATTTTTGCGGAAAATACGCGTTCGCTGCCACATCTTTGGCAACATTTTGCACGTGCGGACATAAAACCATTTTCTCATCTTTTGTCATCCACAGCCAAAAGAAATGGGACAAAAACCACTGCTGTTTTGTCTGGCAAATCCACTAAATGCGTATATGCACCAATTAACATCATGAGCATGCCGTAAAACACATGGGCGAAATATAGTAGGTATTCATAATTTGTTTTTTTACCTGACGTGGGAATCTTGGAAAATTCCTAATCAAGGATACCATTCCTTTCGTTATATGTATACCAGTGTACCGAATTATCACATAAATTACCACATCATTAAGATTTTAGCCAACATGAAATTTTCGATTTTTAAATAAATTGTCAACATCATTCGCCATCTGTATGAATGATTCGTTATTTGTCCAATACAGTTACATCACTGTTTCGTTTGGTAAATCATTTTCATTTACATCCCCCATCCTCATTTTGCTGTCATTCATCAACCTTTCAAGTCCACCACATCTTCAGTTTTCCACCATCTCAAGATCTGGAATTCATTACCTCATTTTTGCAACAATTTCATCCTTGGAAACATGTTCATTCACACTTATGCCACGGCCCTGAGCTCACACTTTCGTGAACAGCACTTGTTTTAAGCAAATGTTTGCGGTTCCCATTTTAAAAAATATCTTCATTAGTGCATTCGTGAAGGTCCAGGGAATATATCGCCCAGGTAAACCCGTGCAATTGGTTTGTCCAACAGGCACACGAGAGTCCTTCCAGTAAAGTAAGGAGTATCTCAGAATAACCATAGCAGTCGGATAATATTCAACTGTGCCCCCGAATGTAATGCACTTGACATCTTTGCCTTGTGTAAATAATCAGATTGATCCACTAATGACAATTTCGCACACCAAGACTTAGTGTACTGACTGAGATCAGCTGTGAAGGTATCTATATCTAATAAGTGTAGTGTATTATAGATAACCTTACTTGCTGCCACATATATATTATATCTCAGTCAGAATTATTCTGGAATAGTGTGATGACTACGTTGTATGTCTAGGGTATGTGTATGATGAAGTGTAAGTCATAACAACAACAGACGGATAAACAATTTAATTTATTCCACCACACTTGACAACACTGTGACACTCACATACATATAACACTCTAAAGGATAACTTAAAGGAGTCACTGATAACTTTTCAAATAACAATATGTATTCATTGCTGTTATTATGAATGAATACTTGTGTCCTGATTCAAATATAAAAGTATCCTATGTGTGTCAGTTGTGTAGTAGTAATATGAGGTAATACTGGTTTTGTTTTGTTCAAGCTCTGTTGGTATTTGTCATCATCATGACTTCAATAGTTTGTCTTTATTGGAACTAGTATTGGAGATGTTCTCAGTTCCTGATATTAAAACAATTAAATTCCCCTCTTAATGTTATTTTTACAAGGTCATTTTAAGATGGGGGTACATAATTTTGAGCTCAGCTGGCCACATCAGCTTATCTTGCGTGATGGCGGCAGGAAAAGACTCCTCTGCTCGATTTCTCCCCTGGGCTCTGGAGACACCTCACTGATAGCTAAATGGACCAAGGAGTATGCTGTCCGGCTCTGGATTCAGCAAAGCTCTGACCAGGTGCTGCTCAATACCATCAAGACCACGGTCCCTGAAAACAAGAAGGATGTACCTTCTACTTCATAACTAATTGATACTCTAGTTTTACACTGAGCACAATACATCACAAACATTGAGTTCAGAGCGTTAGGCCAACTGTCAGCTTCATCTGAAATACTTTATACCAGCATTAACCTCCTTAATGGTTACTACGCCTCTGCACTTCCAGCATTATTTCTGTCTAATCAATAATCTAGGTGTCAGTGTACTGTTTGGCCATTCCATGCAGTTTTACTTTCCTCCGACACCCTCTGTTCAGGCTGGAGCATTATAGGCTTTATCTCCTGTTTGCCACTGAACTACACATATATATACAGGCATAAATTAACAATTCACATTCAATTTTCATTAAAAGATACTGAATGGTTCAAGCTTACCACAATTCATAGAATAAACACAGATACGTTGATTAGCAATGAATTCTGGCACCTTTACTGGCACAAATTCCCATCTGCTTATGTTCCAGGCTTTTATTTAACACAAATATGAGCTGGCTTCAACGCACTGTTGCTTTATCAGGCTTATTTGCACTAGTGGTCTCGAACTAACGCTCCTAAGTGAGTATATTAGCGAGTCTAGCCAATGAGCCACGTTTCGACAAGTGTTTGAAAAAATGTTACCTTTCCACGTCTCCCTAACAACCAAGATAGTATTTATAGCCCGACCAATCGTGGTTAGTCTTTCATTTGTTGCGCTCCAATCAATTTGGAGTTTACATGGTAGGCTATTTCTGTAACGTAAGGTTTTTTTCAAACACGTTATAAAAAAAATTTTATGAGCAGAAATGATTTCATGTTGTCAGGCATCCCCACTATTTTATTTTGGTTATAATTTATTAATTCCTGGACTATTTGCGTAACGTTTTACATATTCTTTGTCAGCAAGCCCTAAGGAACCCAAATATCCAAATTTAAAAGAGCTACGTGGCTGCGTTCAAAATATGCAATTTCTTCTACCTCCTGTTTCGAAGATGTGCTGTCTGGGTACTGTCATGTTTTCAAACGTAAACCCATCTAATGTCATCTTTCCTAATAAGCGTTTTTTTTTCAGGTTTTTAAAACCTAACTCTGGGAAGGGTAGTGTTTTTATCACTGTCCGTCCGAAAAAGTTAGTGCATGTGGCCTAACACGCGTGATAGTAGTAATTGTGTATCGCGTTACGCTTGTTGGGGGTGGCATTAATAGCGCGACGCGTGTTTAATTTTGCATGCGTTCCTGATTTTATTCGCCCCTCTCTCTTTCTATTTGAGTCCATCTGTTCGTTCGTTTTGGTAACGTAATATAATTAATGTTAGGATTAATTTAGGTCATTACGCAGTCTGCCTCTCAATGTTTTTCCATTAGAAATACAGCACACGTTTCTAAGCTTTTACTATCAACGTGAAAGCGTTACAATTTGCAGACGAAGCATAACACAAAGGGGATTTCGAGTACCTTCTTTGTGACAGCACTGTTATTTTACCATTGCTCTTTTCTTTTATTATTTTTTATTTGTTAGGCTTCATATTTACCTAATAATATTATATATGTGGATTAGAAATATTCCCACGACAATCTGTCCCATCATAAGAGGACATGACTGGCAAAGGATGTCCACACAGGAGCCTAGGAACTCACCTGCAGCTGAAATAAAGAATTATATCAGAACAATTAGTAATATTGGATACGTTCCACACTACATGCATTTTACTTACTTACTTAGTCGTTCCCCTTCTACCGTGAGGTGTAGAGGTTTGGAAGAGAGAGCGCCAGACATTCTATCAGCTGTCTTCTTCCTGGCCTGGTTCCATTCTAGTCCTCGGTCCTTCAAAGATTGTCTAATGTTGTCCTCCCAGCGGACTCTGGGTCGTCCTGGGCGTCTGGATCCCTGGCTCTTTGTTTCCCATGCTTGTCGTGGTAGCCGATCTTCTCCCATTCTGCAGACATGGCCAAACCATCTTAGTTGGGACTGTTCTATTTGGGTCTGCAGCGGGTGGGATTTTAGGCCTTGACGGATCGTCTGGTTGCGGACCATGTCTCTTCTTGTTACTTCAACCACTTTCCTCAGATACCTCATTTCTGAGGTTTGGATCTGGCTTTTGTGGGTTGTAGTCATTGCCCATGACTCGCATCCGTATGTCAAGACTGGGACATAGGTGGAGCGGTATACAGCCATCTTCGTTTTCTTACCAACCTCTTTCTTGCTGAGGAATCCTCGATTTATGGCCTGAAAAAGTCTCCCAGCCGCTGCTTTTCAAGTGGCCAACTCTTCTTTGATGCCTCCCTTTCGGTCTATAATAGCTCCGAGATATTTAAAGTGGTCGACCTGCTCCAGGACCTGTTCTCCCAACTTAATCTGATGTTTTCTTTCTTCTCGTGATATCACCATGGATTTTGTTTTAGAGCTGCTTATGACCATCCCTCTCTTCTCCAGCTCTTCCTTCCAGACTTGCAGGTTGGATTGGAGATGTGTCTCTGATTTAGCAATCAGGGCAACATCATCAGCAAATGCCAGCTCCGAAATATAGACCTGTCTCATCTTCCAGTACCCCACTGAATACTTTCTTGTTCTCTCCTTACATGCCTTGATGACATCGTCCATAAGGAGTATGAAGAGGTAAGGTGATAGGATATCACCTTGTCTTACACCAGTGGTGGTTCTGAACTCTTCTGACTTATGGTTTGCTGTCCTCACATAATTTCTGCAAGACTTGTAGAAGCTCTGTATAGCATGAATCAGAGGTGCTGGAATATTCTTCCTTGCCAAACAGTCCCAAAGTTTGCTCCAGGGGACCCTGTCAAACGCCTTTTCCAGATCTATGAAACAAAGATGGATCTCACTCTTGTACTCAAGGGCCTTTTCACTCAGCTGTCTGAGTGTGAAGATTAGGTCTTGAGTACTTCGGTTTGCTCGGAATCCGCACTGGACCTCATCCAATTGTGGCTCAGCTAGGCATCGGAGTCTCTGCTCTAGGATTCTAGAGTAGATTTTACCAGGGACACTGAGAAGGGATATGCCTCTATGGTTTCCACATTGTCGATTTTCACCCTTTTTGGCATTCGGGTGTTATGATGGCAATCTCCCAATTCCTTTGGTATGACCTTGTTGCACCATGCTGCCTGTAGGACCCTTTTAGGAGTAATAGGTTGCCTGATGCTTCCATGTACTTAACCATTTCTGGTGTTATACCATCATGCCCTGCCGCCCTGCCCATCTTGATTTTCTCCAGTGCTGCCTTCAGTTCTTCCATCTTTATGTCATCTTCACTACCATTGGTTTTCTCTTCTGTGCTAGTGGTTATCATTTCTGATGCTTGACCTTGCTCACCATCAAGGAGTTCTGAGAAATATTCTTTCCATCTTTCCATTACTTCCTTTGGGGCAATAAGCAATTTGCCTTGCTTGTCCTTTATAAATTTGAGAGGGCATTGTTTTTCCTTCCTCATGTTCTTTAGGGTCTTATAGAACAATTTCTGGTTTTCTTGTGCATCTTTTTCTAGCTTTTCTCCAAATTCTTCCCAGGACTTTTGTTTTGCTGCTAGCACCTTGTTCTTTGCTTCTGTTCTGAGTATCACATATTCTCTATATTTCTCTATTTGTCCTGCTGTGTTTTTAGCTCCTAAGTATTGTTTCCATGCCATTTTCTTCTTTCTTATTTTCTCTTTGACTTCCTCTGTCCACCAAGGTGTCCTCTTTCTCTTGTTCCCAAGTCGGACTTCACCACATGCATCTGCAGCAGCTGTCTTTATGATGTCCTTGAATTTATGCCAGAGGGTTTCCAAGTCATCAGTTTGTTCTTCTGTGTTTCTCACCGCGTAGCAATAAGCCCCTGGTATCTGGTCTTAATTTCTGGCTCTCTGAGCTTATAGGTCTTAACGCTCATTTCTCCCGTTCGTTTACTTAGTTTCTTGCGTGATGTTGGGCAGTTCCTAGGCTGAGCAACTCTTTCAGTTGTTCTTTTGATTGTAAGCAGATAGTGATCACTTCCAATCTCTGGCCCCCTCCAGACTCTAGCATCCCGGACATATTTGAATGAGCTCCTCCTAACACTGGCATAGTCGATCACTGACTTCTCATTCTTTGTTGGTTCACATCTAGTGTATGCATGTATGCGCTTATGAGGGAACTTTGTGTTTGTAATGATCAGATTCTGCTCACTGCAGAATCTAAGGAGTCGCTTTCCATTGTCATTGAGAGTATCTTCTCCATATCTTCCGATTACTCCACCCCATCCAGCATGGTCATTTCCAACTCTGGCATTGAAATCTCCGAGCATGATAATTTCATCTAGGCAGTCATCCACTATCGTTTGAAGCAGCTCGAAGAATTAATCATTGACCTCTGCTCTCTCATCCTCATTTGGCCCATACACTATGACCAGGTTGACTATGGTTTCACCTTCTTTTAGTTGTACAACCATAATGCGCTCCGAGACAAAATTCCATCCCTTGATACTATCTTTTTGATTTTTGGCCACAATGCAACCCACGCCCCCTTTCAGATATGGGTACACCACTGTAGAGCAGCGTGTCGCCATCGAGATCCATGACTCCTTGTCTTTTTTTCTTCGTTTCAGTTATAGCCAGGATTTCTAGTTTTGCTTTCCTCATCTCTTCCACCAGCTCCTCTTCTTTCCCATTTATACTTCTTGTGTTCCATGTTCCATAAGTCGTAGTCCGTAGTCCG
Organism: Oreohelix idahoensis; assembly: GCA_024509875.1. Classification (NCBI taxonomy): domain Eukaryota; kingdom Metazoa; phylum Mollusca; class Gastropoda; order Stylommatophora; family Oreohelicidae; genus Oreohelix; species Oreohelix idahoensis. Next base: position 9,658 of record JAMPIV010010904.1, read on the forward strand.
TTCCAGTTCGTCGCCTTTAGAATCCGTCCGGTTTTCTCTCTTGTAGTTCGCGTAATCATGATTTAAAGCAAACAGGTGATTGGCCTGTTGTGCCTTTGCATGGTGGACGGGCTGCCTCCTTACGGCCTCCATGCAGGCCGCCCTCCTCCTTTTTCATCCGGGCTTGGGACCGGCATAGGCGGAGTTTACATGCATTTGCATGAGAAGAAACAACATTGGTATTTTGTACTGTATTATTGTCACTTTGATGCACCACTGCATTGGAACGTTCATCATTTATAGAACGTCGAAAGTTATTGTTCGGTTGAGAAACTTGTGTTGTCGTAATTATTTACATTGTTTCCATAAAATGAACTTTGGCCTCTGTTTGACTGGAAATTATATCTACCTCTGTTCCAATACCTGTTAAGTCTGAAAGATGATTGTTGAGGTATATATCCATCATCATATGAATGAAAATTTCTTTGAGGTTGTTGTGACCTATTATTACAATTATACCTCCCTCTGAAAGAGCCAGTATCATTATCTCGATTTAATCGAAAATTTCTGTCCATGCTATATGATCTTTGTCTGGGAGGATTGGACATCTGTTACGTCCGTTTTCACACAAGTGTTAAGTGTGTGGACTTAACAGATTGCCAGATGCCACAATCTAACTTTGTTTGGATGTACTTTAGGTACGCATCCATGTAAGCAATAATATCTTATATTTATTATGCACTAAAGCGCACAAATTTGGTGCGATATATTCGTTGGTTGCCAAAGAGCGCTTACGCGTCAGAGAGAGACAAAATGCCGGCTTAAGAAGGCAGACGTTGGTCTAGTCCAAGAGTCCCATATTACGTGAAGAGTCTACGAAGATATATTTTGTTACCTTCCAGGAGGAAGTGTCAGCTTCAGCCAATTCTGGCTCGTTTGTATATGTATCATAAATTGATATCCGCTTTATAAATACCCAGCAAGATCTAGTCAGGGCTTCGGCGTGGTCCTTGATGGCCCGTTGCTAGTGTGTACGGATCCTCTGAGGGAAAATATATTTGAATTTTAAATGCACTGAAGTTTTCCAGTGAATGTTTCCGGCGTCTCAGACATTGAATAAGGAGGAAATCTTTAAGCCATGAGATTATTTATGAGGTCCATCAAATGAATATGGAATGTGGACATTATCTTCATGATATGCATGATTGATTTATTTGCAACCGTCAATGTAAGAGTTTGTCTATCCTGGATTTGTCATCATCCTCGTTTGTTCATCAAAATTAAAGATGTTTTTTTGGAAAAATAACTTACCAGCGAATGGGTCAAGTATATTACATTACCAAGTTGGTCAAGGACCCTATTTTGATGTTGGACCTGGATTAACCTTCATTTAAGTGTTCGAACTCATCACATGACATTTGCGTCTTGACACTGTAGTCGGCTACCTGTAAGCCCGACATATACTGACAACGTTTTATGTCAGTGAACATTATTAACTCTAATCAAAACCAATGTATCAATCAAGGCTACGATGTGTTTATTATCCAAGGCGATAAGAACAACACAATAACAGTACCACGCAATAACAGTCTGTGGCCACAATAACAGTGAGGTGGTAACACTACTAACAGTTTAAGCCTTCAACAGTTGGAGCTCCAGTTTAAGGGGACAAGATCAAGGTTACATGTTTCCAGATATTCTGAATCAATAGAATACCCGTTTTTTCTACAACGTCCAGTTTCTTTCAAGTCGACATCATCACTTGTTTTGGAGATCAAGATAACGGTCGTTCAGACTAACCTTCGAGTGGTCATCCAACGTCAAAGTCAAGGTCAACTTCGGACGTCAACTGTCAGTGTCAACGCTGAACGAAATCAAGTTTGAACTTCAAAATGTATATGGTAAAGCTGCTCATCCATGCAACACCCGAGGACCATAGTTGCTAACTCTTCGAGGGCCGGGAATTTTTTCTTATAAAAAGATAAGTGAACTGTTGTTCTATTCACCGTTGCATGTTGTAGTTGAGCCTTCCTTTAATATGTCCATATTTATACTTCATGCTTTCTGTTCTATGTTCTATATTTAACGCGGGTTGGTTGGGTCGGTGACTCACGAAGGGTACATCCCAGATTCACTACAGGGCCTTCGTGGGTGTTCGTTAGGTACATTTTTGCAGACCTCCCTTAGCGGAAGTTCCCAACACATGGTTGCTGGAGGATTATTTTAGTCCACTGCGCTGGTTCTCTGTGAACTATAATTGTTTAGCAGTGACGTTGAGTTTTTATTGTTGTTATCGTAATAATTTCTTCAATGTACTTTATTTTAATGATGGATTTTGTTTGTGACCGTCCTTCTCAACCTGACTATCACTTATTTCTATACACACTTTATACCTTGTGTTGTTAATTGTCTAGTTTCTTCCTCGCAGCTGTCATTGCAAGTTTTGCAATATTATCTTTTAGTTCTGCTTTATTATTTCGTGGATTCCTGCGAATGTTTTCATCTGTTTTTTTAGTATATTGTAGGTGTCACTATTGTTCTCGTTGTCTATTTCTTATGGTATCTATTTGCATGACTTATTACATGATTTTTAATGCATTAATAACTAATGTCTAAATAATAATTATAATATAGCATCTGTCTTAATCATAATATATATTTCGACTAATTGAGTCATAGTGAGAATGAAACATGGCCACTCTCGAATCCTTCATGAGAATTGGAAAAGAATTTGGTTATAAAGCGGATGCTTTACGAGAATTTGCTTTTTCGTATTAGCTAAAGCAAAGCAAGAGGAGGCTGAACTCAAGCGTGAACTAGCTGAAAAGGAAGCTAAATTAAAGCAGGAACTAGCTGAAAAGGAAGCTAAATTAAGGCAGGAACTAGCTGAGAAGGAAGCTGGAGATGAGAAAAAGCGTCTTGAAGATAAGGAAATGGAGGAAAGAAAAATGCAATATAATAAAGAGATGGAAGAGAAAATAATGCAATTTGAAAGAGAGATGGAGGAGAAGAAAGCAATGAACTTAGCACATGAAGAAAGGATGATGCTCCTTCACCTGGAGGAACTAACATTAAGGGGTCCAAATGCAAATAACGTTAACTCCAATAATACTGCACCTTCAGATAAAAATTATGGCAGTGGTAAATTTAAATTGCCTAAATTTAATCCACATAGTGATGACGTGGCATGCTACCTGTCACGCTACGAAAGTGTATGTGAGTCACGTAGGCTGGATAAGGCTCTATGGAGTGTTAAACTGATGGAATTTTTGGTGGGAGAACCTTTAGCTATTGTACAGACAATGGAGCAAACTCTACAAAAAAACTATGATAATGTCAAAGCTGCTCTACTAAAAAAATATCAGCTTACCGAGGAAGGGTACCGTTTGCGCTTTAAATCCTTACTGACGGAAACTGGGAAAGATTTCGCTGATTTTATATGCAAAATAGTCTCACACTCGATAGATGGATAGAGTTGTCAAAAATAGAACATTCCTTTGACTCTCTTCATGATTTAATGTTGCGTGATAAAGTACTGTCATCAGTTAATGCGACATTCCTCTCGTTCTTACATGAACGGAAGCCTATAAATGTTAAAGATATGGATCAAATCTGTACACAATTCTGTACTGCACATCCTAATATGTTATATAGCCATTCACATATTAGAGAAGAATTGCCCGTTGCTTCGGCCATACAACACAATAATCACTTTCGAAGTCGATCACTCAGTCACGATAGAAACTTCAGAAAGGGAGAATATAAGAATTTCAATGGTTTCAAAGGGACACAATTTCGTGGTGGTTCACCTTCACAAAATAATTGGAGACAGTCCAATAGGCCATATAATTTCAATAAAAATAATTATAGAAATTATAAAGGTGATAATTTTAACAATTATGATCGATCACGTTTGCCCTCAGTTTTTAATAAACATAACTCACCGAACCGAAACTATGGTACAAGGGACAATAGTTATCTCAGTTATTGGCGTTCAAACCAAAATGTTGATCATAATAGGTCAAATAATTCAAACAATTTCAGAGATGATAGTCGAAATAGATCCAGAGGTAGAGACAGAAATGTTAATAATAGACCACATCACCAGGCTAATTCTGCTCATCATGATCTTCAACCTAATACAGATCAGGGTACAAATGTTAATGTACATAATACGTCTTCTTGGTCTTTGGATTTTGAGCAGGCTAAACTTTTTCATGAATGCACAACATTGTTCCAGCCCGAGGCGATCACTACGTTGAGTTGCGGCCATGCCTTACCAACCCTCCCTGCGATGTCTACCGCCATGTCAGCATCTACACACGACGGAAGAGGGTCTCTAACGTTACACAAAGGATTTGCCAATAAAATTCCCGTGTCTATTTTATTTGACACTGGATGTTCAACCGTGGGGATTAGACAATCCTTGGTACACCCGTCATTAGCGAGAGGGAAAAGTGTTAAATGCGTTACCTTCGGAGGCCCAGTTGAGACATTTCCAACTGCGATCATAGAAGTAGATACACAATTTTTTGCAGGGAAAATCCCTGCTTGTCTACTTCCTTCACCAATCAGTGATTTAATAGTCGGTCGTATACATGGTGTTAAAGAGTGTACCCCACAACAGATTGCTACTTGGGAAAAGCAACACATACATGCTGCCTATGCAGTTACGACTACGCCAAGAGTTTCTTCTCATGTACATACTGCTAACATGCTATGTACTGCTCAGGTCCTGGAATCTAGCATTGAAAAGGGTTCCGTTATTCATTGCGCCAATTTTGGTACTTCTTTACAACCTTTACGACATGCTTCTGATCGTCGGTGTGCTAATTATATCTCTCCATTACATACTATTATTGAGGAAGATTCCTATGTTTTGCCTGACACACACACTAATGTTGTCGACACAACTGAATCTCCATTCAGTCATGTTGATTACACCTTTTATCATACATTGACATCCGATTTCTTTACCACAGGTTCGGACTTTGTTATCCGTGCATCAGTATTTCTTGTCGGTTTGTTTACCTTTCTTTCTGGGCCGGTTAGCTCAGAATTTTCTTGGTCAAATTCTCTTTGTCACATTCCATACTGTAAATTACGATGCACATTCAGATTCACACATGTCTGGTTTTGTATCTTTGTTATCTTTCTAGTGTCTTTTTTGTCATTACCCAGTACACAGGCTATAACATTAGTTCATCCTGTCCAATCCATACTTTTACCGACTGAGTTTTCTTCATCTCATAATCTGACGGCTAAACCATCTAAGGCATATATTGGTTTCCATGAAATATCTTTTTTGGGTCATCGTGTGGGCCATGGTCTCTTCCGTACTGAAGATAATAATGTTTCAAAAATTCTGAATATCACTGCGCCTAAGAAAAAAAAACAGATTCGCAGTCTTTTGGGTTTAATTCAATTTTATGGAAGATTCATTCCTCATTTATCCACCATCACTGCGCATTTCTCTAGTTTATTAAAGAAGGGCTCAGTTAACATGATTCGGTGGTCGCAAGAACATCAAATCACGTTGGACCATATAAAATCACTGTTTTCATCTGCACCTGTGTTACGTTTACCAAACTCAGATTTACCTTTTGTCCTTCGCAGTGACGCTTCTAATTTTGGAATCGGGGCTGTATTGATGCAGTCTTATGCAGGCACATTGCATCCAGTGATGTTCTTGTCCAGAAAGCTTACACCTACAGAACGTAATTACTCGGTCCTGGATAAAGAATTATTGGCGTTAGGTTGGTCCATAACCAAGCTACAACGGTTTCTTTTGGGCGCTCATTTTGTCGTCGAAACTGACCAACGCTCACTTACAGCTCTCCAAACCAGGGATTTGAAGTCTTCAAAGTCTACGAGATACGCCATAGCACTACAGCCTTATAATTTTTCCATTAGAGCGATTCCTGGTTCAGAAAACGTGTTGGCGGACGTTCTTTCACGTTGTCCTCAAGATTCAACTGAGCCGCTTCGCCTTACATAATGTGACGCCTCTACACTAACAAGTCATCGATTATGAGTTACTACTTGGGAACGCGTGATCTTCTCATCGTTCAATGACATAACAGTTTTAACAGACGTCACCGTATTTGCATTTGCATTAGCTATTTATGCCTTCGTTGCGTCAACAGTAACATTACAAGGATTTTACATATATAACACTCCGTTAATAAAGTGAGATGTGGTGAACTTATAAAAAGTACTATAATTGGAACTTAACAGTTATAACATAATGACATCTACACTCCAACTCTATATTAGTACTTCGCGTTGTTGACAGTCTTACTATATAACATTGTGACTTAGTGACTATTTTGGTTACTTCATTCGTAACAACGTGAACAATCCGGAACGGTTATAACAATAAGACAACTTAATTATGATTAGTATTTATTATATATGTGTTACAAATCAATTTTATGATTAGATAATCACGCTTTCATATCGCTATTACTTTTCACATGACATATCTTAGTTAGCAATCTTATCATTCGTACTTCATAGGCGTCGCTAAGTAATTCTACACCCTACTAGGAGTGTTGTTTGATTCGATTTTTTTTCTTTTCATCTATTTCTCATTCCTATAGTATGTTGTTACATGTATACTTCAGTTTCAATTTAATTGCTTTCATTTATTTGAAATTTTTTCCATTAGCATTTTGTTTGATTGCTATCACTATTAATCACTTATTTTCACTAGTGTTAAAACATTTTCCACATTTTAATTGATAGTTATTGTACAATTTGGTACATTCTATCTCATTTCTTTGAGTTGAAGTCTCACATCTCTTTCATCACTATTATTAGTTTCATAATCATATTTTATTAATATGTATTATATTGATAGAAAATATCATATAATTTGATTGACCTCGTCGCGATAATTTAAAAAAAAATAAATTTATTTTGTTGCTGGGGGTCGATGTATACTGTTACGTCCGTTTTCACACAAGTGTTAAGTGTGTGGACCTAACAGATTGCCAGATGCCACAATCTAACTTTGTTTGGATGTACTTTAAGTACGCATTCATGTAAGTAATAATAACTTATATTTATTATGCACTAAAGCGCACACATTTGGTGCGATATATTCGTTGGTTGCCAAAGAGCGCTTACGCGTCAGAGAGAGACAAAATGCCGGCTTAAGAAGGCAGACGTTGGTCTAGTCCTAGAGTCCCATATTACGGGAAGAGTCTACGAAGGTATATTTTGTTACCTTCCAGGAGGAAGTGTCAGCTTCAGCCAATTCTGGCTCGTTTGTATATGTATCTTAAATTGATATCCGCTTTTTAAATACCCAGCAAGATCTAGTCAGGGCTTCGGCGTGGTCCTTGATGGCCCGTTGCTAGTGTGTACGGATCCTCTGAGGGAAAATATATTTGAATTTTAAATGCACTGAAGTTTTCCAGTGAATGTTTCCGGCGTCTCAGACATTGAATAAGGAGGGAATCTTTAAGCCATGAGATTATTTATGAGGTCCATCAAATGAATATGGAATGTGGACATTATCTTCATGATATGCATGATTGATTTATTTGCAACCGTCAATGTAAGAGTTTGTCAATCCTGGATTTGTCATCGTCCTCGTTTGTTCATCAAAATTAAAGATGTTTGTTGGAAAAATAACTTACCAGCCAATGGGTCAAGTATATTATATTACCAAGTTGGTCAAGGACCCTATTTTGATGTTGGACCTGGATTAACCTTGATTTAAGTGTTCAAACTCATCACACGACATTTGCGTTTTGACACTGTAGTCGGCTACCTGTAAGCCCGACATATACTGACAACGTTTTATGTCAGTGAACATTATTAACTCTAATCAAAACCAATGTATCAATCATGGCTACGATGTGTTTATTATCCAAGGCGATAAGAACAACACAGTAACAGTACCACGCAATAACAGTCTGTGGCCACAATAACAGTGAGGTGGTAACAGTTTAAGCCTTCAACAACATCATAGTTCTAGCTGATGCCACTGGCAATGAATCCTTTATATTATCCCTGCTAAGATTTCTTATAGGATGTGCAATTTGGTATTGTCGTCCAAGATTTTCTACAGCAGCCAACGTTTCAGGCATTCTCTCCTGCAAAAGGGACAAAACGTCACCACTGACTAAAGACAGCACTTTGTCCCTTAAAATTAAGTCAGCCAGCCCATCAACAGTTTTATCAATTTGTTGACAAATCAACCCATCTAGAAAAGCAAAGCTTAATTGATGAAACAAATTCAGCAAAATCCTTAGCTGAATCAGGCAACAATGATTTCAGTTTCAATCTGTAACCATTTCCTCCAGTTGATATTTTTTTAGCAATAAAGCCTTCACAGCATCATAATCATTTCTAGTATGATCATACATGGTGCAGACTGAAGAAAGAGCCTCACCCACTAACAAACTCATCAACCTGCTGGGTCATGTAGCTATATCAATCTTAAAATCTTGGCAATATGTCTCATATCTACTTAAAAAGCATGAAATATCGTGGATATTAGAGTTCAATTTGGGCAAATTTAGTTTAAAAGTAGAGGCATGGTCTTTTTTTCTAGCCTCCTCACCTGCTGGATTAACCTGTTTATGTTGAAATCTCAATTTTTCCAACTCAATTTCTGCCATTCTTTGAGCATAGGCTAATTTTTTCTCTTCAAGTTCTTCTTGTGCCTTAATTTCTGCTTTATCATGTGTATGTGCCATTTTTTTCCCTTCAAGTTCATGTTGTGCCTTTATTTCTGCTTGAGCTTGTTGTGCCTTTATTTCTGCTTAAGCTTGTTGTGCCTTTATTTTTGCTCGAGCATAGGCCAATTTTGTTTCCTCAAGTTCATGTTCTCTTCTTTTATTCTCTTACTTAAGAGCTAATTCTTCTTGTCTTCTCTTCTCAGCTAATTCTTCTTCTCTATTCTCCTTAGCTAGATCTTCTTCTCTCTTCTTATCTTTCCTATCTAAGCGCCTCTGTTCTCTTGCCACGTCCTCTAACCTCTTTATTTCCTTTGCATGCTCAATGAAAGCAAATGTTTGTAAAGCTTCACCCTCCATACCGCATGCTTTACCAATCTTCATAAAATAACCCACTGTAGCCATAATTCACTATTATTGTGACTCTAAATTGTCCAATAATAATTAAAATTATATATATATATATATATATATATATATATATATATATATATATATATATATATATATATATATATATATATATATATATATATATGTGAGCAATATTAGCAACAATTATTTCACCACTCAATACCAATCAACTGCATGACATTATAGATGTTATTTTAGGAGGGGAAAAAAGAGATACCAACAAGATTACAATATAATAGTTGAAAGAGCCAACCGAAGAAAATACTAATGAAAAAACCAAGACAGAGATTTATGAACTGCAGAAAAATGAAAAACATTTGGCTCTACCACATTTATGACAATACAAGCACAATTTCACAATATATATTACATCTAATAACTGAGGGATAGCAAGATTAGATGAACAAATTTACAAACAATAATGGAGAATAAACCAAATAAAATACAATTAACTTGACAACAAATACAAAATCTTCACAACTAGACAAATAATGAATCTGGTTTATTCACTCTAGGCAATAACACACAGCTATGTTTGCCGGCCCCTTAAGTTGAAAAAATCAGATGCAAAAACTAAAGAACGCCTACGAATTTACGACCGTCAATGAGGTATAATGAATTCATAGGTCCCACCAACAAACCCGCCTATCACACAAACATGTAGATACAGATATACATATAACATGTAAAAGAAAGAACCCTGCCAAAAGAGATTCTTCAAGCCTCACACTGCATGAATCAATAAATTTATTTATTTGCTTTTTTCATGCAGAAAAATCCTCCGGGCATCAGCCTCTGCATCAGGAAACGACGATTCAAATTCAATGTAGTGAATAGTGTAAGACCTCTAATTCCAGCCTGCAGCCGACCGACACCGCCATCTTGAAAAATATTATGCACATGAAAAAATGTAGTCCATCGACTTGAAAAATGTTTCAAACATCACTTGAAGATACTTTGTTCCAAATCCCGGCTTCAGGCTTCCATCTTCGGCTGTTATCTGTCTTTTATATTGTTAATGTTAATATTTAGTGAGAGGATGGTTCCTGTGGCCAAGATCACTTCTAGGGTAGTAGACGTATCAGACACCACAACAAGCCAACATTGATTAGAATTATTTGAGCCACAATGGACGAAGTGGACGGTATACATTTTTATTAAGACTGTGACACTGCTCCAAATTCAATACAGTTGAGGCCAATACACAATGGCATATAATATGCAGTCGTCGATATAAATTTAGGCAGTCCGTTCATTTCTGGAACGTTGTCCTTTTCATTTTCAACATTATATATATATATATATATATATATATATATATATATATATATATATATATATATATATATATATATATATATATATATATATATATATATATATATATATATATATATATATATATATATATATATATATATATATATATATATTCACACTCGACATTGAGAAGCTATACTCCCTGTACATGCAGATAACTAGATACACCTCACAGATCTTGATGTATTAGTGATGTAATGACTGTCACATATGGAAATAGTGCAGCAGTGACCATCCACTTTCCCCCCCCCCATCTAGGGTTATTTTTGTTTTGCTACATTAATGCCTGATTCACTATCGCAATAAACACGCGAGCCGTCTGGCAATTAAGCACGGTGGAACAGAGCGAAGTGCGCAGCACGGCATAATCGTTCTTTGATCAGGGAAACACGCGGGCAGAGGCCAGGCGTTAACAGTTTCTTTGAAGAATCAAGGGCGATAAGTCTGAGACGCACCTTAAATTGTTACATTTTCAGAGGAATTAACTTACGTAGCTGATATGCGGCAGGCGGGGAGAATGAAAGACAAGTCAGAGGTTGTCGGTCGGCAGAGGTGAAGAAAAAACCTTTCATTCAGAAATCAAACCGTAAAAGTGCCCGGCCTTGGCCGTAGGTGCGACTTTCACATTAAGGAGCAAAAGAACGGCATCTATGGATATATACCCCATCTCCACAAAAGTCATTATCAGTTGCTCAGAGAATTTTCTTAAATAACTAGCTCGATATCCTAAGAGTTTTTCGTACAAAGTGAATGCTTAGATTCGTGGAGTTGTTTCCATCTTTCTATGTTTGCGGTAATTTATATACTAGCCGTTAAGTGATTTGGTGTGTTAAAAGTTTTTCATTATATTGCACTGGGATTTTCTGTGTTAAATTGAATAGCGTATTAAATAACATATAGCTAAATTTCTCCAGCTGTAAAGTAAATTTAATTACTCGCTATTCCCCAGAAAGAGATGCTATAATTGACTAGTACATGCATTAAATAACTGGCTACTGACGGTGTATATTATTTACTTATATCCATTTTTGAGTAATTTTATAAATGACTAGTGTTCATATCACGCGTTAAAAGCGATAGGATGAAGCTAACATTTGTGGTTTATAATATAATTTAAAAACCATGTGGTTAAAGAGGTCTTACCTTAACACGTGTTAGATATAATATTGATATTTTGGTTAAATGTTTTGTTTATTTCTTTCCATGTTGTGACTGAAAAGTAAAACAATGTGTCAGGGGCTGTTTTGATAAGTTAAAAATTCTATTTTTAATGATTATTAAAAAAAAATACACTATATGTGTATGAAAAACAATGAAAAAAAAATATTTAAAAATTGGTCATATGAAAATAGCCCCTGTCATTTTAAACTTATATGTGTCTTATGCATGCCAAATTTCAGACTGATCTATTAGATAGTTTGTAAAAAAATAAAATTTTTTGTTAATAAAAATGTTAGTTTTGAGAATGGAAAAATGCATTTTAGTCACCGAATGAACTTGTCTTGTCCAATACTCCATTCTGGGGGGGCTGAATGTGTTTAAAATTGTCCAGCACTATATGCTGCCTTCCTGCAGCTGCTCCTCTTGCCTTTATCTTGCTAATTTTTCTTCTTTCTTTTTACATGGTAACTAAAAAGAAAAACTAGAACCGCCATAATTGGGTAAATTTTCAAGAGCAAAAATCTTATGTTTATTTTACCTATATAAATCTCATTGCATCCACATGCTGTGACAAAATAATATTGTCTAGCAACATTTGTGTGATAAGTTTTAACATAGTGTTTTCAGCACACCATGAAAAGGCAAGACAACATATTATTTAAAAAATATCAAAGCAAATTACCAAAATATCAAAAACAAAGCCCCTCAATTTTAAATATATCGGCGATCATGCCAAATTTCACTATTGGATGTATGTAAAACCTTAAAACATTTTTACACCAACCAACTGAATGCAGAGTTTACAGAAAAATGCATTTATCTAGGATCGAGTGAAATGTAAATCACCAACTCCAGCGACTGAATGTGAAATTAAAAGTCCAGCACTAGCTATGTGGCTAGCTTCCTGGCTTCTCCTCTGGATTTGCAAAAATTAATATGACACTGTAAATAAAAAAAAAAATACCGCTTATTAGTGTTTTTATTTCACGGACAAATCTTGTTTCCCACTGACCAAACTGGGTAAGCGGATACCCCTGAATGTTGTGACACGGTTGATTTTATCATGATTAACTGTAATAAGTTTAATTTTCTATTTTTTAATGATTTAAAAAAAAAAAAAAACTTTTTGTTATTTTTTTTAAATATATTTTTTTTAATATTATTAAAAAAATAATTACCAAAATATCAAAAATGTTTCTCAACTAATGTGTTATTTAAAGATTATATTGTGTTTTACTACTCATGATTTTTTATAAGTTTTAAATTTTTTTTAATTTTTTTAAAAAAAAAAAAAAATATACAAAAAATATTTTTAAATATTTTTAAAAAATTTATAAAATTAAATAAAAAAATTACCAAAAATATCAAAAAATGCATATGTGTTTTTTTATTATAGATGTGTATCTGTAATCAATGTTTTTTCTTTTTTAGTTTTAGTGAGAAAAGGGGATTTTCGGCACTATTTGAAAATTAGCATTTGCCGACATTTTGTTTGTAAACCAAATGATCTAAATATAAAACCTTGCCCTCAATCGATTCCTCGATGATTATTTAAAATAAGCTCAAAAGTGATAAATAAATCGATATTTTGTTAAAAATCCAGTTTTATTAGTGTTGATCAACCTTTTAAACCCTGGCTACTGACGGTATATATTATTTACTTATATCCATTTTTGAGTAATTTTATAAATTAGTGTTCATATCACGCGTTTAAAAGCGATAGGATAAGCTAGACATTTGTGGAATTTAATAACGTAGTGGTTAAAGAGGTCTTACCTTGTCACGTGTTAGATATAATATTGATATTTTGGTTAAAATGTTTATATTTCTTTCCAAATCTAGGCTGATCAAAAACCCAGCGAACTAGCGGTCTTATGGTCATAAAATATGGTCATATGAACTTATGTCTTTATGAACTATGGTCGTATGGTTCCCGTTGGTCTTATAAGTGTATAAGCAAACCAGAGAAACTTTATAATTTGTTGAGTCTTCGGGCTATGACCTGCGCGGTCCATTTTCTTCATTTTATGAGAGAGACCAAACTAGAACAATAATTGTAAATGTTAACTGGAAAGAACTATACCAAAGATTAAGGTTTTACCTATATAAATCTCATTCAGCCAGCTGTGGCTGAAAATATATTGTCAGCAACATTTGTGTAATGAAAATAACATAGTGTCTCAGCAACAGAGGCTAGACAACACATGAAAATAATATGTGAGTTGTATTATTCCTCCTATGTCGGCGATCACCACGTATGAACCTTACACCAACCAACTGAAGGCAGAGATACAGTATTTATCTAGGAAAACAATTAAATCACCAACTCCAGCGACTACCGTGAAATTTGCAGTCAGCAGCTAAGGCTAGTCTGGGGCTGGATTTGGCAAAAATTAATATGACACTGAATAGTCTTAATACTTATTAGTGTTTATTTCCACGGAATGCCTGCGACAACTACTGGGTAAGCGGATATGAATATGGCCACGGTATGAAGGATTGAATGAACTGTAAAATAATTTTCTGTTGTTACCACTATCAAACAAATCTTTTTCTTTTTTGTTCTCACTAACCTGAGTATTTACGGGATAGATTAATTAGGAACTTGTTCTTTGTTTCTTTGCTGAGTATTCCATACACTTATTGTTAACTTTTGATCTTTTGGGTTAATTAATCTCTATTGGGATCTTCTTTTTCTTTTCCTTTACCAGAGGGGAGAAGCTATTTGATTAATTTTCATTTTTGTCTGTAAACCATGATCTATTGATGTATATGATTTATGTTGTAAAGTTCTAGTGATAAATAAACCTTAAGTTATTGTGTTGGTCAACCCCTACCATATCTGTTATTCATAGTTTGTTTTCACGTTTGTGCGTATTTGTCACAGAATTGTGTGCATGTCGGGGCAGTGTAACTTGTATTTTGTACAAGGAAAGAAAGTGCGTCTGATTTTAAACATAGTCGTACAGATAGGCTGGATTAGATAAATTATTCAATCCAGAGACTGTTCTTTCTCTTACACTATCACCTCGTGATAAAAAACTATTTCTTACACCTTACTCTCACATATACAACGGGCTGATCACCTGTTTGCTAGTCAATTTGATTACGGAAACAACGGCAAACGGATTAATTTGCTGTTGCCCTAAAGATGCCACTAGGCATGACGGACTACAATGGCAAAGAAATCAATTTGTTGTTGCCCTAAGACGCCACTAGGCGTACTGGCCACTGACTGCTTTGTCGTTAGGTGGCTAAGGATGGAAGAAGAAGAAGAAGAAGAAGACTCTCACATAGCACCTTGCTCAGTACAGGACTATAAACAGAGTAAGGACATTTATCATCTATTTTGTTTCATAGATCTGGAAAAGGCATTTATAGATATATATATATATATATTCAGGAGCTCAAACACATGCGTCCACTCGCCTTGACACACAATGTTAGAAGACTAGCAGACAATCTCCTCACTTCTGCATTTTCAGTTTCACGTCTGCCAAACAGCCATATCAGCATGTCGTCACTTCGTGTATTAATAAATGACTCCGTATAAAATAAACAAACAAGGAGCCCTGTCGAGCTACATAATTATACAGACACAATGGTTATGCATTTTAATTATAACAACAATTTTCAAAAAGGGTGACAATCGACAATGTGGAAACCACAGAGGCATATCCCTTCTCAGTGTCCCTGGTAAAATCTACTCTATAATCCTAGAGCAGAGACTTCAGTACTCAAGACCTAATCTTCACACTCAGACAGCTGAGTGAAAAGGCCCTTGAGTATAAGAGTGAGATCCATCTTTGTTTCATAGATCTGGAAAAGGCGGTTGACCGGTCACCTGAGCAAAGGACTGTTTGGCCATTCCAGCACCTCTGATGCATGCTTTACAGAGCTTCTACAATTAGATTATGCGAGGGACATATCCAGTCACCTTATCTTTTCATACTCCTCATGGACGATGTCATCAAGGCATGTAAGGAGATAACAAGAAAGTATTCTTTCGGGTACTGGAAGATGAGACAGGTCTGTATTTCAAAGCTGACATTTGCTCATGATGTTGCCCTGATTGCTAAATTAGAGGCACATCTCCAATCCAACCTGCAAGTCTGGAAGAAAGAGCTGTAGAAAAGAGGGATGGTCATAAGCAGCTCTAAAACAAAATCCATGGTGATATCACGAGAAGAAAGAAGACATCAGATTAAGCTGAGAGAACAAGTCCTGGAGCAGGTCGACCACTTTAAATATCTCGGAGCTATTATGTACCGTAAGGGGGACATTAAAGAAGAGTTGGCCAAACGAAAAGCAGCAGCTGGGAGACTTTTTCAGGCCATAAATCGAAGATTCCTCAGCAAGAGAGAGGTTGGTAAGAAAACGAAGATGTCTGTTCACCGCTCCACCTATGTCCCAGTCTTGAAATATGGATGCGAGTCAGGGCAATGACTACAACCCAAACAAGCCAGATCCAAACCTGAGAAATGAGGTATCTGAGGAAGGTGGTTGAAGTAATAAGAAGAGACATGGTCCGCAACCAGACGATACGTCAAGGCCTAAAATCTCACCCCCTGCAGACCCAAGTAGAACAGTCCCAACTAAGATGGTTTGGCCATGTCTGCAGAATGGGAGAAGATCGGCTACCACGACAAGCATGGGAAACAAAGAGCCAGAGATCCAGACCCCCAGGACGACCCAGAGTCCGCTGGGAGGACAAAATTAGACAATCCTTGAAGGACCGAGGACGAAGGGAACCAGGCCAGGAGAAAGACAGCCGATAGAATAGTCTGGCGCTCTCTCTTCCAAACCTCTACACCTCACGGTAGAAGGGGAACGACTAAGTAAGTAAGTAAGTAAGATACAGACCTGTAATTGATTTCAGAAAGGAAAAATGTCGATATGTTATAGCAAGGATTTACACCGATGTGAATGATCAAGCGCACTAGGATAGTTACGAGTAGAATGACGAGTCACTTTAATTATTCTATATTAGGCTGGCTTCGAGATTCTTGTGCCAAGTTGGCCATCGGAGCAGTAAGTATTCATAAGTAAGAGATTTACCTGCAACCTACAAGGGGATTAGCTGTGACGGTGGCACTATGTTTCATAAGTAGCAAAGATGGAAATGATGAGATGATGATAGTAAGACCTTCAAACGTAATCTTCTCTAGTGGCTGGACCAGTATAAAATCTCACATGGGCTGAGACATGTTTATCACTATGTACTCTGGCTGCAGTGTATATCCCCAGCTGAGGTGGGATTTTTTAGACCGCAAACGGCTCCGGAGTCGACCCAGCCTTATGAATTGGGTACCAGAAGGTTAAGGTGGCCGGCGTGATGCTGATCACATCACCCCTAGTGTGCCGATGGTCAAGAAAATACGGGCCTAACACCGTATTCCTAATATGCCCCAATAGGCGTGTAACGGGATCCTTTACCTTTATCTTACACTGGCTGCAGGATATTCAAAGGGCTTCTCCGCGAATAAGTAAAAATAATAACAATTATGAATAATGATAAATAATAACAGTAGTAGTAATAATAAAAATTATTATTAATAATAATAAAAATAGTAATAATAATAATAAATAATGATAAATAATAATAATAATAACAATAAGAATAAAGAATAATAATAGTAATAATAATAACAATAATAAATAATAATAAATAGTAGTAATAATAATAAAGAATAATATTAATAGTAATAATAATAATAATGATAAAGAATAATAATAATAATAAAAAAGAATAATAAAAGTAATGATAATATTAAAGAATAATAATAGTCATAATAATAAAACAAAGATTAATAACAGTAATAATAATAAATAATAAACGTAGTTGATAACAAAAAAATTTAAAAAATAATAATATAATAATACTTTTTAAGGGAAAAAAACAATAAGAAATAAGTACATTTTTTGCTATAAATACATTTTGTTTAAAACATATATAATATTTAAAAAAACAAGAAATAGTACAAACCCAAAAAACCATTTACACGAAAAAAAAAAATATCTTTTTCAACAGAATACTAATTAGGAAAACAAGAGGGAAAAAAAAACATATTTTTTAATCGGCATTGAAAACGTGCAGCAACAAAATGAATACACTGTAAACATTGAAGAGATTAAAAATAAACTACTGTAATTAATTAAAATAAAAAACAGTCAACTGTACGTAACATTCAGACGTAAATAAAACACACTGTGAAAAATAAAGGTATACTAAATACTCTAATTATAACCGAGAATTAGATTGAAACAGGTTGGACATTCTGCCCGGATGGTAGAGGCAAATGAAGCTTATCTAATGCTGTTTCACTCTAATCCCATTTCTTATATATATATATATATATATATATATATATATATATATATATATATATATATATATATATATATATATATATATATATATATATATATATATATATATATATATATATATTTACTTTGACTTACTTTGAGTTTGTTCTTTCATAGGTGGAACATAATTAAACGTGGCACGAATCTATACATCTTAAATTCTTAATTTCTATTACTTTGTATTCTTAAACTAAATAAATATTAGACAAACATAAAGGTATGTTTTCAGGCACTCGTAAGAAATAAAGAAGTAGAAAACTAAACAACAGAAAAACTGTTGTTTTTCTGTTGACTAGTGTTCTACTTCTTTATTTCTTACGAGTGCCTGAAAACATACCTTTATGTTTGTCTAATATTTATTTACAGTTTACAGGCCTCGGGTTTCCCTTCCTTATATGTATTCTTAAAGCATCGACACATTTGACCAATTTTTCACCATGACTTCTTTTATTGCTTTAATATAGGTGCTTGTTCTTGTCACGCGTAGGGAGAGAGCAAAGTCGACACAGGTCAACTGCTCTGGATAACAGTAAGAATATAGATTGATTTTCTTGCAATACTGTAATAGTGATGTTATTTGTTATGAAACCAAGAGGTTAACAGCCTGGAATCAAGGGTAACTAAATACCATGTAAGAATATCAGACAAGTTTTTCTCCCACGTGACTTTTGTTCCACAACTAACATACACCACACGATGTTGACACTTCGACAATAAAGAGGACAGTAAACAAGAAACGGAAGTAATCACAAAAAGAGAGCTCTGGACAGGCTTATGATATTTTATCAAATTGACTCAGACGTGTAGTAAGTAAATAAACAATATGCTATTTATTAAGGGAATCACATTTACAGAGGGTTATTTTACATCTGATGAAAAAGAAATATTGAAAAGAATCACGTTTAAATCTGAAAAAAAAAAGAATCTAGGTCCCAGTGGGGTGCCTTATTTTCTTCACTGACTAAGTCTGAGCGTTTGGTGGGTATGTGTGGTGATCTTCTTTCTCTTTATTATACTTATCGTAGTGTTCTTGTAGGATGTAGGCAGAGAAGACACTCTGCTGTGACTTCTTGATGAGAGCACGTGGTGGTCACTGATTGCCCTGTGTGGCACTAGTGTCTTCAAGGATGTCTGGTTCATACTCAGGGGTGAAGATTCAGTCCCTGTCCCTTCTTGATTTTTTTTTAGCTCAGCAAAATTGAGGGAGGTCGAAGCCAGGTCCTATGTTACTGACACTCTGCACTGGAGAACAAAGTAAGGGGACCATTAATCTCTTGTCTAAAGAGATTTTACATATATTAAGTTCCTCCCCGAAGACTTTTAGTCTCAGAGCATAGGCACACTTACCACTGAAGACTTTGACTGTCCAGTACACTGTATGTAAAAGATGTCTCAGTGACTATTGTCTAACAGGCTCTGTCCTCATCCTTCCAAGTCAAGTGTCTCTCCTCTACACTTAATATGTCTTACTATTTTCCACAATTAACAGTCTCTCTTGTAGTCTGGTGTATCTTTTGTTAATAATTAATTCTTAATTATCTTTCAGCAAGGAACAACAGCTTTCATAATGTATACTTATAACAGAGTTGTTTTCTAATAAGTCAAGCAATAATGCACAGTAATAAAAATACTATAAGCAAATCATATAAGAAAATTAATAATATGTTATACATGTACATAATGGATATGGAAGAAAACTAAATCCAAAAGCATAACATATGTTTCTTATCATAGTCAACCGCATACCTCTTCTGCAAATTACACTTGTATCACTAAGCAATAATTAAACAAATAATTTTGGGAGATAACTCACCGCACAGGATCACTTCAGGGTCACACAGTCCGAACTTGAATATTTGAATATATTCATAAGCACGTTATTGACTTTACACACAGTTGTGTACAATGTCTCTCTCTATCTCTCTCTCTCTATATATATATGTGTATATTCTTTAAAAGTCTTATGTACTTAAACTTTAGTTTCGGCTGGTTTCACGGTGATCATCAAGAGTAAAGGAAAGTTACATTTCCTCTGATAAATACATTGTTAGACCGGAAATAGGTGGTCATCTGTGAGTCACGGGTTAATTGATGTCTCCAAGAAAAATACACAATTACCATCGCGTCTTCGCAAAATTCCTACCTGGCTGAACCTAAATTGCCTCCTTAACGAAATTTAATATACTGTTCAAAAAAAAAAAAAAAGAAACGCACAGCTATCCGAAGGCGCGTTTTTATGAGTTTGTAAGTAAAATTTGGTGCTAGGGTATATAAAAACCAGCCTCAAATGTTCTTTATAGTGTCAAATGCACGTGTTGACCTGAATTGCGTTCGTTTTTGTAATCGTTACAACGCAGTAGTCAATAGTGTTTATGACGCAATTTTTGACCACAGCTCATGTTGCGCGCACGTGAAAGCAACAAAATTTGGGGTGAACACTATTCACTGACTACGCAACTGAAACCCTATAAAAGGATAACGCTACACACAAAAAATTCAGTTCATTTTCAAGCAGACATTTATGGCGTCTCTATCGATAAATTTAAGGAACATTGCTATTGGCCGACTGCATGCAGGCGAATGTCAAAGTCAGGATGCCAGGCATCTAAACGTGCATCAGAGTACCATCAGTCGACTTTGGCACCGGTTCCAAGCCACTGGCTCAGTTGAAGACCGGCATCGCAGTGGACGACCCAGAGAGACAACAGTAGCGGAGGATCGCTTTATTCGGCTTCGTCACCTCAGAGACAGGTTTACAACAGCTTCCTCAACTGCCCAGTCATTGCCTGCAGGGCGTCATGTGTCTGATCAAACTGTCCGGAATAGACTGCATGACGCTGGACTTTGGGCACAACGACTTCACCGAGGACCTGTCCTTACGCGCCGCCATCGCCAAAATCGACTTCTTTGGGCCAACCAGCATTGTCCCTGGGCAGCTGACAATCAATGGAGACGTGTCTGGTTTAGTGACGAATCTTTCTTTTTGTTGCAGCGTCATGATAGACGGCGTAGGGTCTACCGTAGGCGAAATGAACGTTTTGCCAAAAATTGCGTTGATGAAACTCCGCCGCACGGTGGTGGAGGTGCAATGGTGTGGGGAATGATCAGTTATAACGGAAGGAGTCAATTGGTGCACATTGAAGGAGGCTTGAATGCGCAACGATACGTCAATGAAATTCTTCGACCCCATGTCCTTCCACTTTTGGCTGCCCAAAGGTCTGTGTTTCAACAGGACAACGCCAGACCCCATTGTGCACGGCTGACCACGCAGTTCCTGACTGCCAACAACATTCTCACCCTTCCCTGGCCATCCCTGTCTCCAGACATGAGTCCGATAGAGCACATGTGGGATGAGCTGCATACACGTGTTTGTCGCCGAGACGTTGCTCCAGCCAATCGTCGTGATCTGTTCAAGGCACTCCAGGAAGAGTGGGCAACCATCCCACAGGCCCACATCAGATGTCTGATCGCATCCATGCCCAGGAGATGCCAGCTGCTGATCGATGCAAGAGGAGGCCACACACCATACTAACGGGAAAGCCCGTACGCCAAAAAACTCTCGTGACCCAGATGCAAAACAACTGTCAATTGATTGGTTGAACGCTAAGGTATTCTTGTGTGCAATTTGAACAATTAACTCATTATATTAAAAAAGTTATTGAATGTCAAAATTATGGCTATGTGTGTGCCTTCAGTAGCTATGCGTTTCTTTTTTTGAACAGTATACAAGAACTTCACCATATCTAACGTTCTCAGAGAAAAAAAAAATGACTTATATGGAAGACTATGAAACAGTGACAGGATGGACTGAGTAAAATAATGTGGAAAGAGAAAGGATAGACTGATCCGTGACAGTTCTGTAGAAAATTAACTGAACTGATGGTTACGCCATATTGTCAAATATGAACCGAAAAGGCTCAAGGTTGGGGACGGGTAAAGGAGAGCATGTAAACTGCAGTACACTTACACATAACCAGGATTCACCATGATTCCCACCTGTCACGTCTAAAGATCGTGTCACTGTGTGATATGTCGAAGCTGCCACCGAGACCAGTTAGGTCCTGAGTGAATCTCCCCAACGAGGGTTAAATTATTCGTGACACAAGACACATCTCTGCACTATCACCCGTGGTAATCATTTTGACCAGTTACATCCTGGCCGTAGTTTTCTTCAAAGGTTATCCCATATCGCGGTAATGAGCCCATCAAATATTATTTCTGAAATGGGAAATCGATGTTGTGGACCGTGTGAATCTGGGCCGTGACACTGGCAGGTGTCCACTTTTATGAGTGTCACTTCCGGGATGTGCCACTTCTGCCATTTTCTAATAAGCCAAAAAATGTTGATGGTAACTGGTGGTGCCATCTTTATGTTCTTTCCAAAGCTCTCTCTGAATAGCCCACATGCAGCAGCTTACTCACTATGTCTTTCATGTGCAATGTTTGTTTGTTTGTTCTTTCTATGAAGATAAATGTGAGATGACGTACCACATTCATTCTTTGAGGTGGAGGTTAGGGCAAGATTCTAGAAAACCTTACTGAACACTGCTTGAGTATGTGTGTTATTTTATTATTATTATTATTTTTAAAATTTCGCTAAGGTGTTTGTTTTCTTGTTTTAAAGCACAAGTCTTTCAGTCTAGACAGAAGTCCGTAGGTTATTTTAGAACGCAATTGCCAATTTAAAAAAAAAAAAAAGTGAAATGACGCAACCCAAGTGTAGCGTTGTTCAGCTCTGAAAATAACTACAAGTTTCTATTTGCTTGCACGTGGCCGGATTTAACGTTTTTCAGAAGGTCACATACACACACGCACACACACACGCACACACACACACACACATACACACACACACACATATATATATATATATATATATATATATATATATATATATATATATATATATATATATATATATATATATATATATATATATATATATATATATATATATATATATATATATATATATATACGAGGGGCGTTCAGAAAGTAATGCACCACATCGTTTTTCTCAGGAGCTGTTTATTAAAAAAGCATGAAATTTATACACAATATACATGGATATGTCTTGTAAACATCGGTATTATTCAACATAATCCCCATCAACTTGTACGGCTGTATGCCAGCGCGAAACAAGTGCATGTAATCCTAGCCCGTACCAGATTTTATCTTGATCATGTAGCCATTTCTTCGCTGCATGAATCACTCCTTCATCATCTTCAAACCTTGTCCCACGGAGTGCATCTTTTAGTGGACCAAATAGATGGAAATCAGAGGGTGCCAAATCGGGACTATAGGGTGGATGGGGTAGTACAGTCCAACCCAATTTGGTGATTGTTTCCCGTGTTGCCAGACTTGTGTGAGGGCGCGCATTGTCATGAAGGAGAAGCAGGTCTGCTGGATTCTTGTGCGGCCGAACTCTGCGAAAACGTTGATTGAGTTTTTTCAATGTCTTAATGTAAGCTTGCGAATTGATTGTCTCTCCTCTTGGCATAACGTCCACAAGAATTACACCTTCAATGTCCCAAAAGACAGTGATCATGACCTTTCCAGCTGAAGGAATTGTCTTGAATTTCTTTCTTCTTGGTGATTGCGGATGATGCCACTCCATTGACTGTCTTTTTGTCTCAGGTTCAAAATGATGTGCCCAGGTTTCGTCACCTGTAACGATCTTAGCCAAAAAGTTCTCTCCATCAGCATTGAAACGCTCCAACAATTCAGAAGAAATTGCTTTCCTTTGCAATCGGTGGTCATTTGTGAGACTTCGAGGAACCCATCGTGCGCAAACCTTAGAAAATCCAAGAGTTTTTATAACTGCATTTGCACTACCAATGCTGACTGAAAGGTGTAAGGCCAATTGTTGAGTAGTGATTCGCCTATCAGTAAGAAAAATGCCCTCAGCGCATTTCAACATTTCTGCGTTGGTGGCTGTGGCAGGACGTCCACAGCGCGGCCAATCAAGCAGCTCCGTATCTCCACTTTCTGATTCTTTGATTCTCTGACCCCAGCGACTGACTGTACTCCTGTCGACTGCAAAACTTCCATACACATCACATAGACGCTTATGAATATTCACAACAGTTTCCTTCTCTGCAACGAGAAATTCTGTCACAATTCGCTGTTTATAACGCAAGTTGCTAACACGCTCCATTTCAACGGTTTAGGGCAGCCGTATTATTTGGCCGGTTGCAGTGCAATTTGGTGCACACAATTGGCACATGCCATATTTAAAGTGTGCAAAATTTCATGCTTCTATCTTCATTACTAGCTGAGAAAAACGATGTGGTGCATTACTTTCTGAACGCCCCTCGTATATATATATATATATATATATATATATATATATATATATATATATATATATATATATATATATATATATATATATATATATATATATATATATATATATATATATATATACACACATACACACGCTGGGGGCAGTAAATGTGCTGTTTGCCAAGGATGACAAATACCATAGAGCCGACCATGCCTGTCAATAGCCAAGAGTCGCATTCTCTCAATAGCCAAGAGTGGAATTCTTTCAATAGCCAAGAGTGGAATTCTTTCAATAACCAAGAGTGGAATTCTCTTATAGCAAAGTCGATTTTGCTGGGGAGGTTATGAGAACAATTTAAAATTTTGGGACAATTTGCCCAATAACTAAAAAGTTATTATGCATTTATATATATGTCTTTCATGTAGGAAATATTAAAAGAATTCACTTTATTCATATAAAGGGAGAGACACTGTATATGAGGGCTGTAGTTCATCCTACCCCCATAAATGTCCTATGTATTGTTTTGAAACACAAGAAAATGTCAGAGATGCCCCAGATGTCTAACACATCACCTGGGAGTCCTTGGTGAAAGATATTTCACTGTGTAGTTGCAGAAAGTTTCAATTTCACCACTCGCCAAAGCTCCTACTGGTATATTCGACAGCATATAAGACTGGTTGGAGACTGGTTGGCGTTTATTACTACTCATCAGGTTTCCTGTCACCAGCCGGCAACAGGAACATAGACCCTCTGCAACAAAAGGACACCCTGGCCTTTTACCTCTGATCACTTATTCTAACACTTAATTTCCTACATGGGTATGGGGTCAGCCTCACGTGCCTTACAAGTGCACTAGCCCCGAATTGTACAGGACTCCCACCTTGCTGTGACCACACCTCAGGTCCTTATAGCAGATACGCCACTGTACGTTCACATACTTTTCCTCAATACAATAATGTGGAGTAACCACATTTCCTTTGATATGATATTCTCTTCTTTTCTTTTTCAAATTTATTTGCTTCAGGCATGTTAAACAGTGTTCTTTAAACACAGAGGCTTACTAATCTATTTTAATACAATAATATGACAACATAATCATAACAACATACATCAGTTAGATACCGTTTTATGTGAGGACTCAACAATGTCTGCTCCCGACATGTCCTTCACTTTTTCTCAATAGCAGTATCTAACTTTGTAGTTGGACCAAACATATTAAATTTCATAAAATATCCTTACCACAATCAAGAAATATATAAACAAATGACGCTGACTTTGTGAAGAAATGGCCTCAGCTTCCTCCGAACTGCACAGACTGTGAATTTATTCTTTATTTAAGTTTAAAGTTAACACAGCTGTTTCTCAGCGTATCTGAATACAATTTTTAGTTCTACTGGCAATGAATAGTCAAAGCCTTTTGCTAATATTTACTAGCACTGGCCAATCGAAACGTTCGACTACTTGAATTCAAAAGCAGTTTGAATGAAAAACCAAAATAATTTCGAATAATTTCTGCGTCTGGTGGTCGATTGGCCAGTCTGCTTTTGTCATGCCCAATACAAAAAGATGTTTCGTTTAGGATTACATTTTTCCTACCGCTCCCCTTTTCAGTCATACTCTTTTTACCCAAGCGAATTTGAATGTACCTTCCTGCCTCTTTTCCAAGCTCGCGTCCCCCTAACGTTACCAAAAAACATAAGCAGGAACGCCAGTCTGTCTGGTCGAGTGTCCGTAGATATTAGTATTTCTTCAATAACTTCTCTAATTCTAGGACTATCATATTATTTAAAGTACATTCTTACTCAGCGAACTCTACGTTATACTACTACAATATAATTTTTATGGGGAACTATATAATGGTTTAACTTTTCCATTTTTGTCATCGTCAATCGTCAAATACAATTTTGCACAAGATCGCCATCTTTCCTCTCCTTCATCTCGCTAGCATGTATTTTTCAAATAACTAACTTGTTTTAGTTACGTCAGAAATGCTACCACTAGGAGAAAAATAAAATTGTCTGCGTGGTTTTGCCTTGGCTGGCTTTTCCACAGCGTGTGTATATGCGTTGCAGACTGTGTCAGCGAAGCGGGGTGTTGACGGGGCAGGTTAAGAATATGCGTTAATAATTAGTATTGTATCGTGTAATACTACCAAACAATGTAAGGATTACTACTAATTTTGCGTTAAAGTTGACAGAAAGCGTTAATTCAGATAGTTATTTTGCGGCACGCTTCCGCCAATCGTTAATTATAAGGCTAGACTACAAAGTGTATGCAGCAGATCGGGCAAATGTTAAATATTAGTAGTGTTTCTCGAAAACGAAACTAAAAGCGTGTCAAACTATTACCGTGAAATCGGTCTATAGGCTTAGCACTGTGCAAAAAGCAGCGCTGCTGGCGTCGAAGATGCCAACCGTCAGACACATGCGGGCTAATGTATTTATTATCGTTTTATGCCTAAATCTTACTGAATTGAGCGTTTATTCTCGCAGATTTTGCTACACACCTCCCATCCTAAAACATGCATTCATTTGCAGGTTATAATATGCGAGATAACTTAGCTCCATGAAGTCTTACTCGTTTTTCTGATCTTCATCATAAGGATGTCTGCTCAAAAAGTCTGCGCCAACGTTCAAGGGACCGGGAATGTATTCTATCAGAAATGAGTATGGTTGCAACAAGAGCGATCATCCCAATAATCTGGAATTTTCATGCTTGGCCTGTGACAAGAACACGAGGGGTGAATGATCCGTTTGGACCACAAATGTCCTGCCATATAAATAAATCTAGAATTTCTTTATAGACCATATTAAAGCGAGACATTCTTTTTCACTTGTTGAGTAATTTTTTTCCGCCTTGTTCAACTTGCGGCTAGCATAAGCGATTGGGTTCAATTCCCCATCTTGTGAGGAGAACCTTTGCAACAATGTAGCGCCCAGGCCCACATTGCTTGCGTCACTTCTCACAATAAATTCTTTAGTCAAGTCAGGCAATTGCAACACTGGCCTGCTTGTAAGCTTCTCTTTTAACTCCTGGTAAGCCAATTCACACTGTGCTGACCAACTTATAGTATCAGGTTGACCTTTGCGAGTTAAATCCGTCAGAGGAGCACATATAGAGTTAAAATGTTTGATATACCTTTGGTAAAACCCACACAGAGACACGAAAGATCGCACATCTTTTTTTTTGTTTGTGGTCTAGGTGCTCTTTTTAGTTTTTCCAGATTCTTGGGATCAGGGGGTCATGCTACCCTCATGTACTGTATGTCCCAAGAATTCCAACTCTTTACACCCAATACAGCATTTTGTTGTTGGCCTAGCGGTTAAGTTAGCCTCTCTGAGTCTATCAAACAGCATATTCAAAGAGATAACGTGTTCCTCAAATGTTTCCGTAGCAATGAGGATATCATCCATAAAATTCGAAATACATGGATTTTTCAGGGGATCCAGTAATTTTTGCATCATCCTAGAAAACACACTCGGGGCATTTATCAAACCAAATGGTAACATATTGAACTCATAATGACCTTCCGAGGTGCTAAAAGCTAAATAAGGTCGAACCTCTGGCTTTACTGGAATCTGGTAATAGCCTTTACTAAGATCCACCTTAGAAAAATATTTTGCCTTGTTCAACCTGGCAAAAAGTTGAGTAGTATCAGGTAATGGATCCACCTGACCTTCTGTGACAGCATTCAGTTTCCTGTAATCTATGTACAGTCTATGTTCTCCTGATGGTTTCCGCAACAAAACCACACAGGAACTGTAAGGAGACTCACTATGAGAAATAATCCCTTCTTTTAACAAATAATCAATCTCCTCTTTCAAAGCTTTTTCCTTAGCGAGCGGAATAGAATAGGGCCTCATACAGATGGGTGCTGGGTCTAGTAGTTTCATATCATATGACAACAAATTTGTGTGCCCCGGTTTATCCGTTAACACATCTGTATGTTTCTTAAGGACCTGTTGAACCTTATCCTTCTGTCCTTTTGTCAGGTGATTACTAATTTTCACCTGTGCAAACGTTTCAATGGTTTTCAGTGGATATTCAACCGAGGAGAGAGGTTCATTTTTCATCTCGGTTGCGATAGACAAGGCCATTAAATGTGTTCCCTCCTGGATTTGTCTGTCCAGATATTTCTTCAAAAGGTTCACATGATAGACTTTCTCCTTTACCTTTTTATCTATCTTATAATTTGTTCTGGATACCTTTTCCAAAACTGTATATGGCCCTTGCCATCCGATCTGAAGTTTATTGTTGCTGCCTGGCAATAGAAGAAGTACCTTCTCCCCTACAGCAAGTTCTCTATTCTTCGCTTACTTATTATAATAAGCAGCATGCTTTTTCCTGGCTTGTCTCAAATTTTCATTTGCCAGTTTCCAACTAGTTTTTAAACGAGTGGTCAGTTCGTTCACATATTGGTATGATGAGGTAACAGTCTCCTCTGCCTTCTCATCTGTCCAGGTCCTTAACAGAGCTTCCAACGGACCTTTTATAGGCCTCCCAAATAGGAGTGTTGCGGGTGCGATTCCAGTTGAATTATGTGGTAATTCCCGGTAGGCAAACAATGCGGCGGGCAAGTAGTGGTCCCACGTATCAGGTTTCTCATGTGCCAGCTTTCTCAGGATAGAAATGAGAGTCCCATTGAACCTCTCTACCTGGCCGTTCCCTTGGGGGTGATACGGACTACAATGAAAGTGTTTGGCTTGAAACAACCTGAAAACCTCTTCAGTTAGCTTCCCTTTGAGCTGAGAGCCATTATCAGTCAAGATTTGATGCGGGAATCCTAACCTTGTGAATATCGTAAGTAATGCCTCTGCAACATGTTTTGAATCGATTGATGACAGGGCTACCGCCTCTCCCCACATAGAACAAGTGTCTACCAGAGTAAGGATGTAACTGTTCCTCCTCTTGGTCCGAGTGAGAGGTCCCACAATATCCACTGCAACTCTCTCAAAAGGGGTTCCCACTATGGGCATTTCCCCAAGAGTTGCTGGAGCAGTCCAATGTTTTGGAGCTACTCTCTGGCATTCGGGACAGGATTTCACATATCTCTTAATGTCTTCCCTTATCCCTGGCCAGAAATAATGACAAGCTATACGCTGTCCTGTTGCGCTAATCCCCATGTGACCAATGAAGGGGATAGTATGGCGTAACTCCATTACTTTCTCCCTATATGAACTAGGAAGGACCAGCTGTCCGTGACCAGCTGAACCAGTGCCGGTCTTCCTGTATAGCAACTTATTCTTCATATAGAATTCTCCTTTATTAGGAGGAGTATGGCTCTTTGGGAGTTTCTTGTAACACGGCTTCAGTGACTTATCTTCAGCCTGTGACTTTCTCATCTCCTCTGGATGAGTATTTATGGGTTCATCTTCTTCCTTTTTGGATTGTGATCTTGTCTGGACTGTTGCCATGATCCCAGGTCTCTTGGGATTCCCCAAGAAGACATATCTACACCCCAATATCAGAGGGTAGATTGGGTCATTTAACACTGCTGCCTTGATTACTCCTTCCACATATCGCGTCTTCACATTTATCCTGGCGATGGGAAGTGTCATGGTCGCTACGTCCTTGGTTGCAGCTTGGATCTTTACTGTTTCTGTGGTGTATTGATCTGCCTGCACCAGGTGAGAACTCACAACTGAATCATAATCTAATCCCGTATCATACAAACACCTTATGGTGACTCCATTGCATGTTACATCTTCACACACTGGGGGGTGGTAAGGTTCCTGCTGTTCAATAGAGTTGACCTTTACTCCCTTCTTTCCCCGTTTTCATGGCAGCGAAACTTGGAGAGTTTTCCTTCTACAATTTTCAGTGTTATGGTTGTCCATCCGACAATTTTTACAATACCTCTTTCCTTGGTTAAAAGGTTTTCTTTCATCATTCCTTCTATCATTAAATTGTGAGGGATTATTCTTAAACTCATTTCGAGGCCTATCAAAGTTCTGCTTATTTCTATTATCGAATTTATTATGGTTTTGGGGGACCTTACTCTGATCTATTTGTTTCTTCTTTGTGCCAGCTACCTCTGCCTGGGCTGCCTGATACCTCTCAGCGACATTTATTATCTCACCCAGCCTCTCCGCACCCTGTTCCATGAGAAACTTTCTCATGTCTGGAGCCATGGACTCTCTCATTTGTTCAATGAGTATCATCTCTTTGAGATCTTGGGTTTTCCCCAAAGTAGCCCATTTCTCCATATACGTTTCCAACCGGGCGGAGAACTGGTGATAGGTCTCACCCGACAGTAGCCTGGCATTCCTAAATTTCTTTCTATAAAACTCTCCGTTCTTTTCGTATCTTAACAGAAGAGCTTGCTTCAACATGTCATAGTTGTCTTGGTCATCCCTGCTCATTTAAGAAAACCCTTCATAAGCTGTTCCCCGAAGTCCCTGAGACAACTTTACCCCCCATCTTTCTCTTTCTAACCCATAAGTAGTGGCTAAAAGTTCAAACCTGCTTAAATATCCTTCTATGTCATCGTCTTTCTCAAAAAAATGGTCTACATGAAAACCCATAGCTGAATTTGAGGCTCCCTGACTAGTAGTGGCATCTGAGGCAAAGGGACTGGCGCCATTTTCAGGAGCATGGCCTTGCAATTCTAACTCCCTTAGTCGTAGCTCATGCTCCCTCTGTAATCTTTTCTCCTCCTTTTCTGCTTCCCTTTCGGCAGTCAATCTCTTTTCTTCTGCTTCCCTTTGCATTCGTGTTTCTTCTGCCTCCCTTTCAGCAGTCAATCTTTTTTCTTCTGCTTCGCTTTGCAGTCGTTTCTCCTCTAATTGGAGCCTCTTTATCTTAGCCTCTCTATCAGCCTCTAATGCCCTAGCCTCCTTGTCAGCCTCAATCTGCAGCCTCTTAATTTCTTTTTCAGCCTCCAACTTTCTTTCTGCTTCTAACTTCCTGTCTTCCCTATCGTTCAATAAATTTGTCACATTCTACCGTCACATATTGAACCAACTCTGGTCCATCCATGCCCATCTCTTTAGCAGTCTGTACAGCCGCAGAGCGAAACTTGGCCAGATCTGCCATTCTGATAACTATAAAATGTTCTAACTAAATCTTTAACTAATTATAAATTTATTTAATTAAATCTGTGCTCTGACACTTTCTTCACTTCCCAAATCTTGGGTAATAATATATGGGGATTCCCTGGGAAAATTAGACTGTTGTTAATGCTAAACCCCAGACCCCGATGTATGTAGTACTATGAGAAATTCAGATGCCCGGACGAGCCTACCAATTTATGAAGCAAAGTTGATTTTGCTGGGGAGGTTATGATGGTATCCTAAAAGAATGAAAAGGTGTCTGCTTTAACCGTGTGAGGTCAAGCACATGTAGGTCTCTGACTCTATAAATGATGATGATGAATTATGTGCAGAGAACCTACCGCTACCTCCCTAGGTCTCACACGGTCACTATTCTGGCTCTAGTGTATGGTGTATGGTGTACCTAGTGTCTAGGGGAGAAATGAAATGATGGTACACAACAGTCAAACACTTTAAGTTTCTATAAAGAAGATAATAAAACTAGCAGTTAAGTTTTTCTTTGAACAATCTTCTTTACAATTTATTTTGCCTGTCCATTCATAGCTTGTGGACAGGTCTTTGAAAATAAGGACAAGATAGTTTACAGAAAAGAACAATTTAAAATTTTGGGACAATTTGCCCAATAACTAAAAAGTTATTATGTATTTATATATATGTCTTTCATGTAGGAAATATTAAAAGAATTCACTTTATTCATATAAAGGGAGAGTCACTGTATATGAGGGCTGTAGTTCATCCTACCCCCATAAATGTCCTATGTATTGTTTTGAAACACAAGAAAATGTCAGAGATGCCCCAGATGTCTAACACATCACCTGGGAGTCCTTGTTGTAAGATATTTCAATGTGTAGTTGCAGAAAGTTTCAATTTCACCACTCGCCAAAGCTCCTACTGGTATATTCGACAGCATATAAGACTGGTTGGAGACTGGTTGGCGTTTATTACTACTCATCAGGTTTCCTGTCACCAGCCGGCAACAGGAACATAGACCCTCTGCAACAAAAGGACACCCTGGCCTTTTACCTCTGATCACTTATTCTAACACTTAATTTCCTACATGGGTATGGGGTCAGCCTCACGTGCCTTACAAGTGCACTAGCCCCGAATTGTACAGGACTCCCACCTTGCTGTGACCACACCTCAGGTCCTTATAGCAGATACGCCACTGTACGTTCACATACTTTTCCTCAATACAATAATGTGGAGTAACCACATTTCCTTTGATATGATATTCTCTTCTTTTCTTTTTCAAATTTATTTGCTTCAGGCATGTTAAACAGTGTTCTTTAAACACAGAGGCTTACTAATCTATTTTAATACAATAATATGACAACATAATCATAACAACATACATCAGTTAGATACCGTTTTATGTGAGGACTCAACAATGTCTGCTCCCGACATGTCCTTCACTTTTTCTCAATAGCAGTATCTAACTTTGTAGTTGGACCAAACATATTAAATTTCATAAAATATCCTTACCACAATCAAGAAATATATAAACAAATGACGCTGACTTTGTGAAGAAATGGCCTCAGCTTCCTCCGAACTGCACAGACTGTGAATTTATTCTTTATTTAAGTTTAAAGTTAACACAGCTGTTTCTCAGCGTATCTGAATACAATTTTTAGTTCTACTGGCAATGAATAGTCAAAGCCTTTTGCTAATATTTACTAGCACTGGCCAATCGAAACGTTCGACTACTTGAATTCAAAAGCAGTTTGAATGAAAAACCAAAATAATTTCGAATAATTTCTGCGTCTGGTGGTCGATTGGCCAGTCTGCTTTTGTCATGCCCAATACAAAAAGATGTTTCGTTTAGGATTACATTTTTCCTACCGCTCCCCTTTTTTCAGTCATACTCTTTTTACCCAAGCGAATTTGAATGTACCTTCCTGCCTCTTTTCCAAGCTCGCGTCCCCCTAACGTTACCAAAAAACATAAGCAGGAACGCCAGTCTGTCTGGTCGAGTGTCCGTAGATATTAGTATTTCTTCAATAACTTCTCTAATTCTAGGACTATCATATTATTTAAAGTACATTCTTACTCAGCGAACTCTACGTTATACTACTATATAATTTTTATGGGGAACTTCATAATGGTTTAACTTTTCCAATTTTTGTCATCGTCAATCGTCAAATACAATTTTGCACAAGATCGCCATCTTTCCTCTCCTTCATCTCGCTAGCATGTATTTTTCAAATAACTAACTTGTTTTAGTTACGTCAGAAATGCTACCACTAGGAGAAAAATAAAATTGTCTGCGTGGTTTTGCCTTGGCTGGCTTTTCCACAGCGTGTGTATATGCGTTGCAGACTGTGTCAGCGAAGCGGGGTGTTGACGGGGCAGGTTAAGAATATGCGTTAATAATTAGTATTGTATCGTGTAATACTACCAAACAATGTAAGGATTACTACTAATTTTGCGTTAAAGTTGACAGAAAGCGTTAATTCAGATAGTTATTTTGCGGCACGCTTCCGCCAATCGTTAATTATAAGGCTAGACTACAAAGTGTATGCAGCAGATCGGGCAAATGTTAAATATTAGTAGTGTTTCTCGAAAACGAAACTAAAAGCGTGTCAAACTATTACCGTGAAATCGGTCTATAGGCTTAGCACTGTGCAAAAAGCAGCGCTGCTGGCGTCGAAGATGCCAACCGTCAGACACATGCGGGCTAATGTATTTATTATCGTTTTATGCCTAAATCTTACTGAATTGAGCGTTTATTCTCGCAGATTTTGCTACACACCTCCCATCCTAAAACATGCATTCATTTGCAGGTTATAATATGCGAGATAACTTAGCTCCATGAAGTCTTACTCGTTTTTCTGATCTTCATCATAAGGATGTCTGCTCAAAAAGTCTGCGCCAACGTTCAAGGGACCGGGAATGTATTCTATCAGAAATGAGTATGGTTGCAACAAGAGCGACCATCCCAATAATCTGGAATTTTCATGCTTGGCCTGTGACAAGAACACGAGGGGTGAATGATCCGTTTGGACCACAAATGTCCTGCCATATAAATAAATCTAGAATTTCTTTATAGACCATATTAAAGCGAGACATTCTTTTTCACTTGTTGAGTAATTTTTTTCCGCCTTGTTCAACTTGCGGCTAGCATAAGCGATTGGGTTCAATTCCCCATCTTGTGAGGAGAACCTTTGCAACAATGTAGCGCCCAGGCCCACATTGCTTGCGTCACTCCTCTTACAATAAATTCTTTAGTCAAGTCAGGCAATTGCAACACTGGCCTGCTTGTAAGCTTCTCTTTTAACTCCTGGTAAGCCAATTCACACTGTGCTGACCAACTTATAGTATCAGGTTGACCTTTGCGAGTTAAATCCGTCAGAGGAGCACATATAGAGTTAAAATGTTTGATATACCTTTGGTAAAACCCACACAGAGACACGAAAGATCGCACATCTTTTTTTTTGTTTGTGGTCTAGGTGCTCTTTTTAGTTTTTCCAGATTCTTGGGATCAGGGGGTCATGCTACCCTCATGTACTGTATGTCCCAAGAATTCCAACTCTTTACACCCAATACAGCATTTTGTTGGCCTAGCGGTTAAGTTAGCCTCTCTGAGTCTATCAAACAGCATATTCAAAGAGATAACGTGTTCCTCAAATGTTTCCGTAGCAATGAGGATATCATCCATAAAATTCGAAATACATGGATTTTTCAGGGGATCCAGTAATTTTTTGCATCATCCTAGAAAACACACTCGGGGCATTTATCAAACCAAATGGTAACATATTGAACTCATAATGACCTTCCGAGGTGCTAAAAGCTAAATAAGGTCGAACCTCTGGCTTTACTGGAATCTGGTAATAGCCTTTACTAAGATCCACCTTAGAAAAATATTTTGCCTTGTTCAACCTGGCAAAAAGTTGAGTAGTATCAGGTAATGGATCCACCTGACCTTCTGTGACAGCATTCAGTTTCCTGTAATCTATGTACAGTCTATGTTCTCCTGATGGTTTCCGCAACAAAACCACACAGGAACTGTAAGGAGACTCACTATGAGAAATAATCCCTTCTTTTAACAAATAATCAATCTCCTCTTTCAAAGCTTTTTCCTTAGCGAGCGGAATAGAATAGGGCCTCATACAGATGGGTGCTGGGTCTAGTAGTTTTCATATCATATGACAAAAATTTGTGTGCCCCGGTTTATCCGTTAACACATCTGTATGTTTCTTAAGGACCTGTTGAACCTTATCCTTCTGTCCTTTTGTCAGGTGATTACTAATTTTCACCTGTGCAAACGTTTCAATGGTTTTCAGTGGATATTCAACCGAGGAGAGAGGTTCATTTTTCATCTCGGTTGCGATAGACAAGGCCATTAAATGTGTTCCCTCCTGGATTTGTCTGTCCAGATATTTCTTCAAAAGGTTCACATGATAGACTTTCTCCTTTACCTTTTTATCTATCTTATAATTTGTTCTGGATACCTTTTCCAAAACTGTATATGGCCCTTGCCATCCGATCTGAAGTTTATTGTTGCTGCCTGGCAATAGAAGAAGTACCTTCTCCCCTACAGCAAGTTCTCTATTCTTCGCTTTACTTATTATAATAAGCAGCATGCTTTTTCCTGGCTTGTCTCAAATTTTCATTTGCCAGTTTCCAACTAGTTTTTAAACGAGTGGTCAGTTCGTTCACATATTGGTATGATGAGGTAACAGTCTCCTCTGCCTTCTCATCTGTCCAGGTCCTTAACAGAGCTTCCAACGGACCTTTTATAGGCCTCCCAAATAGGAGTGTTGCGGGTGCGATTCCAGTTGAATTATGTGGTAATTCCCGGTAGGCAAACAATGCGGCGGGCAAGTAGTGGTCCCACGTATCAGGTTTCTCATGTGCCAGCTTTCTCAGGATAGAAATGAGAGTCCCATTGAACCTCTCTACCTGGCCGTTCCCTTGGGGGTGATACGGACTACAATGAAAGTGTTTGGCTTGAAACAACCTGAAAACCTCTTCAGTTAGCTTCCCTTTGAGCTGAGAGCCATTATCAGTCAAGATTTGATGCGGGAATCCTAACCTTGTGAATATCGTAAGTAATGCCTCTGCAACATGTTTTGAATCGATTGATGACAGGGCTACCGCCTCTCCCCACATAGAACAAGTGTCTACCAGAGTAAGGATGTAACTGTTCCTCCTCTTGGTCCGAGTGAGAGGTCCCACAATATCCACTGCAACTCTCTCAAAAGGGGGTTCCCACTATGGGCATTTCCCCAAGAGTTGCTGGAGCAGTCCAATGTTTTGGAGCTACTCTCTGGCATTCGGGACAGGATTTCACATATCTCTTAATGTCTTCCCTTATCCCTGGCCAGAAATAATGACAAGCTATACGCTGTCCTGTTGCGCTAATCCCCATGTGACCAATGAAGGGGATAGTATGGCGTAACTCCATTACTTTCTCCCTATATGAACTAGGAAGGACCAGCTGTCCGTGACCAGCTGAACCGGTGCCGGTCTTCCTGTATAGCAATTTATTCTTCATATAGAATTCTCCTTTATTAGGAGGAGTATGGCTCTTTGGGAGTTTCTTGTAACACGGCTTCAGTGACTTATCTTCAGCCTGTGACTTTCTCATCTCCTCTGGATGAGTATTTATGGGTTCATCTTCTTCCTTTTTGGATTGTGATCTTGTCTGGACTGTTGCCATGATCCCAGGTCTCTTGGGATTCCCCAAGAAGACATATCTACACCCCAATATCAGAGGGTAGATTGGGTCATTTAACACTGCTGCCTTGATTACTCCTTCCACATATCGCGTCTTCACATTTATCCTGGCGATGGGAAGTGTCATGGTCGCTACGTCCTTGGTTGCAGCTTGGATCTTTACTGTTTCTGTGGTGTATTGATCTGCCTGCACCAGGTGAGAACTCACAACTGAATCATAATCTAATCCCGTATCATACAAACACCTTATGGTGACTCCATTGCATGTTACATCTTCACACACTGGGGGGTGGTAAGGTTCCTGCTGTTCAATAGAGTTGACCTTTACTCCCTTCTTCCCCGTTTTCATGGCAGCGAAACTTGGAGTTTTCCTTCTACAATTTTCAGTGTTATGGTTGTCCATCCGACAATTTTTACAATACCTCTTTCCTTGGTTAAAAGGTTTTCTTTCATCATTCCTTCTATCATTAAATTGTGAGGGATTATTCTTAAACTCATTTCGAGGCCTATCAAAGTTCTGCTTATTTCTATTATCGAATTTATTATGGTTTTGGGGGACCTTACTCTGATCTATTTGTTTCTTCTTTGTGCCAGCTACCTCTGCCTGGGCTGCCTGATACCTCTCAGCGACATTTATTATCTCACCCAGCCTCTCCGCACCCTGTTCCATGAGAAACTTTCTCATGTCTGGAGCCATGGACTCTCTCATTTGTTCAATGAGTATCATCTCTTTGAGATCTTGGGTTTTCCCCAAAGTAGCCCATTTCTCCATATACGTTTCCAACCGGGCGGAGAACTGGTGATAGGTCTCACCCGACAGTAGCCTGGCATTCCAAATTTCTTTCTATAAAACTCTCCGTTCTTTTCGTATCTTAACAGAAGAGCTTGCTTCAACATGTCATAGTTGTCTTGGTCATCCCTGCTCATTTTGGAAAACACTTCATAAGCTGTTCCCCGAAGTCCCTGAGACAACTTTACCCCCCATCTTTCTCTTTCTAACCCATAAGTAGTGGCTAAAAGTTCAAACCTGCTTAAATACCCTTCTATGTCATCGTCTTTCTCAACAAAATGGTCTACATGAAACCCCATAGCTGAGGTTGAGGCTCCCAGACTGGGCGTAGCATCTGAGGCAAAGGGCTGGCACCATTTTCAGGAGCATGGCCTTGCAATTCTAACTCCCTTAGTCGTAGCTCATGCTCCCTCTGTAATCTTTTCTCCTCCTTTTTTGCTTCCCTTTCGGCAGTCAACCTTTTTTCTTCTGCCTCCCTTTGCAGTCGTTTTTCTTCTGCCTCCCTTTCAGCAGTCAATCTTTTTTCTTCTGCTTCGCTTTGCAGTCGTTTCTCCTCAAATTGGAGCCTCTTTATCTCAGCCTCTCTATTAGCCTCTAATGCCCTAGCCTCCTTGTGAGCCTCAATCTGCAGCCTCTTAATTTCTTTTTCAGCCTCCAACTT
Source organism: Oreohelix idahoensis (assembly GCA_024509875.1). Lineage (NCBI taxonomy): Eukaryota > Metazoa > Mollusca > Gastropoda > Stylommatophora > Oreohelicidae > Oreohelix > Oreohelix idahoensis. The sequence continues at coordinate 48,059 of JAMPIV010010904.1, forward strand.
TCTTTCTGCTTCTAACTTCCTATCTTCCCTATCTCGTTCAATAAATTTGTCACATTCTACCGTCACATATTGAACCAACTCTGGTCCATCCATGCCCATCTCTTTAGCAGTCTGTACAGCCGCAGAGCGAAACTTGGCCAGATCTGCCATTCTGATAACTATAAAATGTGCTAACTAAATCTTTAACTAATTATAAATTTATTTAATTAAATCTGGGCTCTGACACTTTCTTCACTTCCCAAATCTTGGGTAATAATATATGGGGATTCCCTGGGAAAATTAGACTGTTGTTAAAGCTAAACCCCAGACCCCGATGTATGTAGTACTAAGAGAAATTCAGATGCCCGGACAAGCCTACCAATTTATTGTAGCAAACTCGATTTTGCTGGGGAGGTTATGATGGTATCCTAAAAGAATGAAAAGGTGTCTGCTTTAACCGTGTGAGGTCAAGCACATGTAGGTCTCTAACTCTATAAATGATGATGATGAATTATGTGCAAAGAACCTACCGCTACCTCCCTAGGTCTCACACGGTCACTATTCTGGCTCTAGTGTATGGTGTATGGTGTACCTAGTGTCTAGGGGAGAAATGAAATGATGGTACACAACAAACACTTTAAGTTTCTATAAAGAAGATAATAAAACTAGCAGTTAAGTTTTTCTTTGAACAATCTTCTTTACAATTTATTTTGCCTGTCCATTCATAGCTTGTGGACAGGTCTTTGAAAATAAGGACAAGATAGTTTACAGAAAAGAACAATTTAAAATTTTGGGACAATTTGCCCAATAACTAAAAAGTTATTATGTATTTATATATATGTCTTTCATGTAGGAAATATTAAAAGAATTCACTTTATTCATATAAAGGGAGAGTCACTGTATATGAGGGCTGTAGTTCATCCTACCCCCATAAATGTCCTATGTATTGTTTTGAAACACAAGAAAATGTCAGAGATGCCCCAGATGTCTAACACATCACCTGGGAGTCCTTGGTGAAAGATATTTCACTGTGTAGTTGCAGAAAGTTTCAATTTCACCACTCGCCAAAGCTCCTACTGGTATATTCGACAGCATATAAGACTGGTTGGAGACTGGTTGGCGTTTATTAGTACTCAGCAGGTTTCCTGTCACCAGCCGGCAACAGGAACATAGACCCTCTGCAACAAAAGGACACCCTGGCCTTTTACCTCTGATCACTTATTCTAACACTTAATTTCCTACGTGGGTATGGGGTCAGCCTCGCGTGCCTTACAAGTGCACTAGCCCCGAATTGTACAGGACTCCCACCTTGCTGTGACCACACCTCAGGTCCTTATAGCAGATACGCCACTGTACGTTCACATACTTTTCCTCAATACAATAATGTGGAGTAACCACATTTCCTTTGATATGATATTCTCTTCTTTTCTTTTTCAAATTTATTTGCTTCAGGCATGTTAAACAGTGTTCATTGAACACAGAGGCTTACTAATCTATTTTAATACAATAATATGACAACATAATCATAACAACATACATCAGTTAGATACCGTTTTATGTGAGGACTCAACAATGTCTGCTCCCGACATGTCCTTCACTTTTTCTCAATAGCAGTATCTAACTTTGTAGTTGGACCAAACATATTAAATTTCATAAAATATCCTTACCACAATCAAGAAATATATAAACAAATGACGCTGACTTTGTGAAGAAATGGCCTCAGCTTCCTCCGAACTGCACAGACTGTGAATTTATTCTTTATTTAAGTTTATAATTAACACAGCTGTTTCTCAGCGTATCTGAATACAATTTTTAGTTCAACTGGCAATGAATAGTCAAAGCCTTTTGCTAATATTTACTAGCACTGGCCAATCGAAACGTTCGACTACTTGAATTCAAAAGCAGTTTGAATGAAAAACCAAAATAATTTCGAATAATTTCTGCGTCTGGTGGTCGATTGGCCAGTCTGCTTTTGTCATGCCCAATACAAAAAGATGTTTCGTTTAGGATTACATTTTTCCTACCGCTCCCCTTTTCAGTCATACTCTTTTTACCCAAGCGAATTTGAATGTACCTTCCTGCCTCTTTTCCAAGCTCGCGTCCCCCTAACGTTACCAAAAAACATAAGCAGGAACGCCAGTCTGTCTGGTCGAGTGTCCGTAGATATTAGTATTTCTTCAATAACTTCTCTAATTCTAGGACTATCATATTATTTAAAGTACATTCTTACTCAGCGAACTCTACGTTATACTACTATATAATTTTTATGGGGAACTTCATAATGGTTTAACTTTTCCAATTTTTGTCATCGTCAATCGTCAAATACAATTTTGCACAAGATCGCCATCTTTCCTCTCCTTCATCTCGCTAGCATGTATTTTTCAAATAACTAACTTGTTTTAGTTACGTCAGAAATGCTACCACTAGGAGAAAAATAAAATTGTCTGCGTGGTTTTGCCTTGGCTGGCTTTTCCACAGCGTGTGTATATGCGTTGCAGACTGTGTCAGCGAAGCGGGGTGTGTTGACGGGGCAGGTTAAGAATTTGCGTTACTAATTAGTATTGTATCGTGTAATACTACCAAACAATGTAAGGATTACTACTAATTTTGCGTTAAAGTTGACAGAAAGCGTTAATTCAGATAGTTATTTTGCGGCACGCTTCCGCCAATCGTTAATTATAAGGCTAGACTACAAAGTGTATGCAGCAGATCGGGCAAATGTTAAATATTAGTAGTGTTTCTCGAAAACGAAACTAAAAGCGTGTCAAACTATTACCGTGAAATCGGTCTATAGGCTTAGCACTGTGCAAAAAGCAGCGCTGCTGGCGTCGAAGATGCCAACCGTCAGACACATGCGGGCTAATGTATTTATTATCGTTTTATGCCTAAATCTTACTGAATTGAGCGTTTATTCTCGCAGATTTTGCTACACACCTCCCATCCTAAAACATGCATTCATTTGCAGGTTATAATATGCGAGATAACTTAGCTCCATGAAGTCTTACTCGTTTTTCTGATCTTCATCATAAGGATGTCTGCTCAAAAAGTCTGCGCCAACGTTCAAGGGACCGGGAATGTATTCTATCAGAAATGAGTATGGTTGCAACAAGAGCGATCATCCCAATAATCTGGAATTTTCATGCTTGGCCTGTGACAAGAACACGAGGGGTGAATGATCCGTTTGGACCACAAATGTCCTGCCATATAAATAAATCTAGAATTTCTTTATAGACCATATTAAAGCGAGACATTCTTTTTCACTTGTTGAGTAATTTTTTTCCGCCTTGTTCAACTTGCGGCTAGCATAAGCGATTGGGTTCAATTCCCCATCTTGTGAGGAGAACCTTTGCAACAATGTAGCGCCCAGGCCCACATTGCTTGCGTCACTTCTCACAATAAATTCTTTAGTCAAGTCAGGCAATTGCAACACTGGCCTGCTTGTAAGCTTCTCTTTTAACTCCTGGTAAGCCAATTCACACTGTGCTGACCAACTTATAGTATAAGGTTGACCTTTGCGAGTTAAATCCATCAGAGGAGCACATATAGAGTTAAAATGTTTGATATACCTTTGGTAAAACCCACACAGAGACACGAAAGATCGCACATCTTTTTTTTTTGTTTGTGGTCTAGGTGCTCTTTTTAGTTTTTCCAGATTCTTGGGATCAGGGGGTCATGCTACCCTCATGTACTGTATGTCCCAAGAATTCCAACTCTTTACACCCAATACAGCATTTTGTTGGCCTAGCGGTTAAGTTAGCCTCTCTGAGTCTATCAAACAGCATATTCAAAGAGATAACGTGTTCCTCAAATGTTTCCGTAGCAATGAGGATATCATCCATAAAATTCGAAATACATGGATTTTTCAGGGGATCCAGTAATTTTTGCATCATCCTAGAAAACACACTCGGGGCATTTATCAAACCAAATGGTAACATATTGAACTCATAATGACCTTCCGAGGTGCTAAAAGCTAAATAAGGTCGAACCTCTGGCTTTACTGGAATCTGGTAATAGCCTTTACTAAGATCCACCTTAGAAAAATATTTTGCCTTGTTCAACCTGGCAAAAAGTTGAGTAGTATCAGGTAATGGATCCACCTGACCTTCTGTGACAGCATTCAGTTTCCTGTAATCTATGTACAGTCTATGTTCTCCTGATGGTTTCCGCAACAAAACCACACAGGAACTGTAAGGAGACTCACTATGAGAAATAATCCCTTCTTTTAACAAATAATCAATCTCCTCTTTCAAAGCTTTTTCCTTAGCGAGCGGAATAGAATAGGGCCTCATACAGATGGGTGCTGGGTCTAGTAGTTTCATATCATATGACAAAAAATTTGTGTGCCCCGGTTTATCCGTTAACACATCTATATGTTTCTTAAGGACCTGTTGAACCTTATCCTTCTGTCCTTTTGTCAGGTGATTACTAATTTTCACCTGTGCAAACGTTTCAATGGTTTTCAGTGGATATTCAACCGAGGAGAGAGGTTCATTTTTCATCTCGGTTGCGATAGACAAGGCCATTAAATGTGTTCCCTCCTGGATTTGTCTGTCCAGATATTTCTTCAAAAGGTTCACATGATATAGACTTTCTCCTTTACCTTTTTATCTATCTTATAATTTGTTCTGGATACCTTTTCCAAAACTGTATATGGCCCTTGCCATCCGATCTGAAGTTTATTGTTGCTGCCTGGCAATAGAAGAAGTACCTTCTCCCCTACAGCAAGTTCTCTATTCTTCGCTTACTTATTATAATAAGCAGCATGCTTTTTCCTGGCTTGTCTCAAATTTTCATTTGCCAGTTTCCAACTAGTTTTTTAAACGAGTGGTCAGTTCGTTCACATATTGGTATGATGAGGTAACAGTCTCCTCTGCCTTCTCATCTGTCCAGGTCCTTAACAGAGCTTCCAACGGACCTTTTATAGGCCTCCCAAATAGGAGTGTTGCGGGTGCGATTCCAGTTGAATTATGTGGTAATTCCCGGTAGGCAAACAATGCGGCGGGCAAGTAGTGGTCCCACGTATCAGGTTTCTCATGTGCCAGCTTTCTCAGGATAGAAATGAGAGTCCCATTGAACCTCTCTACCTGGCCGTTCCCTTGGGGGTGATACGGACTACAATGAAAGTGTTTGGCTTGAAACAACCTGAAAACCTCTTCAGTTAGCTTCCCTTTGAGCTGAGAGCCATTATCAGTCAAGATTTGATGCGGGAATCCTAACCTTGTGAATATCGTAAGTAATGCCTCTGCAACATGTTTTGAATCGATTGATGACAGGGCTACCGCCTCTCCCCACATAGAACAAGTGTCTACCAGAGTAAGGATGTAACTGTTCCTCCTCTTGGTCCGAGTGAGAGGTCCCACAATATCCACTGCAACTCTCTCAAAAGGGGTTCCCACTATGGGCATTTCCCCAAGAGTTGCTGGAGCAGTCCAATGTTTTGGAGCTACTCTCTGGCATTCGGGACAGGATTTCACATATCTCTTAATGTCTTCCCTTATCCCTGGCCAGAAATAATGACAAGCTATACGCTGTCCTGTTGCGCTAATCCCCATGTGACCAATGAAGGGGATAGTATGGCGTAACTCCATTACTTTCTCCCTATATGAACTAGGAAGGACCAGCTGTCCGTGACCAGCTGAACCAGTGCCGGTCTTCCTGTATAGCAACTTATTCTTCATATAGAATTCTCCTTTATTAGGAGGAGTATGGCTCTTTGGGAGTTTCTTGTAACACGGCTTCAGTGACTTATCTTCAGCCTGTGACTTTCTCATCTCCTCTGGATGAGTATTTATGGGTTCATCTTCTTCCTTTTTGGATTGTGATCTTGTCTGGACTGTTGCCATGATCCCAGGTCTCTTGGGATTCCCCAAGAAGACATATCTACACCCCAATATCAGAGGGTAGATTGGGTCATTTAACACTGCTGCCTTGATTACTCCTTCCACATATCGCGTCTTCACATTTATCCTGGCGATGGGAAGTGTCATGGTCGCTACGTCCTTGGTTGCAGCTTGGATCTTTACTGTTTCTGTGGTGTATTGATCTGCCTGCACCAGGTGAGAACTCACAACTGAATCATAATCTAATCCCGTATCATACAAACACCTTATGGTGACTCCATTGCATGTTACATCTTCACACACTGGGGGGTGGTAAGGTTCCTGCTGTTCAATAGAGTTGACCTTTACTCCCTTCTTCCCCGTTTTCATGGCAGCGAAACTTGGAGTTTTCCTTCTACAATTTTCAGTGTTATGGTTGTCCATCCGACAATTTTTACAATACCTCTTTCCTTGGTTAAAAGGTTTTCTTTCATCATTCCTTCTATCATTAAATTGTGAGGGATTATTCTTAAACTCATTTCGAGGCCTATCAAAGTTCTGCTTATTTCTATTATCGAATTTATTATGGTTTTGGGGGACCTTACTCTGATCTATTTGTTTCTTCTTTGTGCCAGCTACCTCTGCCTGGGCTGCCTGATACCTCTCAGCGACATTTATTATCTCACCCAGCCTCTCCGCACCCTGTTCCATGAGAAACTTTCTCATGTCTGGAGCCATGGACTCTCTCATTTGTTCAATGAGTATCATCTCTTTGAGATCTTGGGTTTTCCCCAAAGTAGCCCATTTCTCCATATACGTTTCCAACCGGGCGGAGAACTGGTGATAGGTCTCACCCGACAGTAGCCTGGCATTCTTAAATTTCTTTCTATAAAACTCTCCGTTCTTTTCGTATCTTAACAGAAGAGCTTGCTTCAACATGTCATAGTTGTCTTGGTCATCCCTGCTCATTTAGGAAAACACTTTATAAGCTGTTCCCCGAAGTCCCTGAGACAACTTTACCCCCCATCTTTCTCTTTCTAACCCATAAGTAGTGGCTAAAAGTTCAAACCTGCTTAAATATCCTTCTATGTCATCGTCTTTCTCAAAAAAATGGTCTACATGAAAACCCATAGCTGAATTTGAGGCTCCCTGACTAGTAGTGGCATCTGAGGCAAAGGGACTGGCGCCATTTTCAGGAGCATGGCCTTGCAATTCTAACTCCCTTAGTCGTAGCTCATGCTCCCTCTGTAATCTTTTCTCCTCTTTTTCTGCTTCCCTTTCGGCAGTCAATCTCTTTTCTTCTGCCTCCCTTTGCAGTCGTTTTTCTTCTGCCTCCCTTTCGGCAGTAACTCTTTTTTTCTTCTGCTTCCCTTTGCATTCGTGTTTCTTCTGCCTCCCTTTCAGCAGTCAATCTTTTTTCTTCTGCTTCGCTTTGCAGTCGTTTCTCCTCTAATTGGAGCCTCTTTATCTCAGCCTCTCTATCAGCCTCTAATGCCCTAGCCTCCTTGTCAGCCTCAATCTGCAGCCTCTTAATTTCTTTTTCAGCCTCCAACTTTCTTTCTGCTTCTAACTTCCTGTCTTCCCTATCTCGTTCAATAAATTTGTCACATTCTACCGTCACATATTGAACCAACTCTGGTCCATCCATGCCCATCTCTTTAGCAGTCTGTACAGCCGCAGAGCGAAACTTGGCCAGATCTGCCATTCTGATAACTATAAAATGTGCTAACTAAATCTTTAACTAATTATAAATTTATTTAATTAAATCTGTGCTCTGACACTTTCTTCACTTCCCAAATCTTGGGTAATAATATATGGGGATTCCCTGGGAAAATTAGACTGTTGTTAAAGCTAAACCCCAGACCCCGATGTATGTAGTACTAAGAGAAATTCAGATGCCCGGACAAGCCTACCAATTTATTGTAGCAAACTCGATTTTGCTGGGGAGGTTATGATGGTATCCTAAAAGAATGAAAAGGTGTCTGCTTTAACCGTGTGAGGTCAAGCACATGTAGGTCTCTAACTCTATAAATGATGATGATGAATTATGTGCAAAGAACCTACCGCTACCTCCCTAGGTCTCACATGGTCACTATTCTGGCTCTAGTGTATGGTGTATGGTGTACCTAGTGTCTAGGGGAGAAATGAAATGATGGTACACAACAAACACTTTAAGTTTCTATAAAGAAGATAATAAAACTAGCAGTTAAGTTTTTCTTTGAACAATCTTCTTTACAATTTATTTTGCCTGTCCATTCATAGCTTGTGGACAGGTCTTTGAAAATAAGGACAAGATAGTTTACAGAAAAGAACAATTTAAAATTTTGGGACAATTTGCTCAATAACTAAAAAGTTATTATGTATTTATATATATGTCTTTCCTGTAGGAAATATTAAAAGAATTCACTTTATTCATATAAAGGGAGAGTCACTGTATATGAGGGCTGTAGTTCATCCTACCCCCATAAATGTCCTATGTATTGTTTTGAAACACAAGAATATGTCAGAGATGCCCCAGATGTCTAACACATCACCTGGGAGTCCTTGGTGAAAGATATTTCACTGTGTAGTTGCAGAAAGTTTCAATTTCACCACTCGCCAAAGCTCCTACTGGTATATTCGACAGCATATAAGACTGGTTGGAGACTGGTTGGCGTTTATTACTACTCATCAGGTTTCCTGTCACCAGCCGGCAACAGGAACATAGACCCTCTGCAACAAAAGGACACCCTGGCCTTTTACCTCTGATCACTTATTCTAACACTTAATTTCCTACATGGGTATGGGGTCAGCCTCACGTGCCTTACAAGTGCACTAGCCCCGAATTGTACAGGACTCCCACCTTGCTGTGACCACACCTCAGGTCCTTATAGCAGATACGCCACTGTACGTTCACATACTTTTCCTCAATACAATAATGTGGAGTAACCACATTTCCTTTGATATGATTCTTCTTCTTCTTGCGATCGCATCTTTGATGATTACACCGTCAGACGAGTTCTCATGATGAATTCGACTGTTGTTTGAAGTTCCTCTTTAACTCCATATAGCTTTGAGTTTAGTGTTGAGTCATTGGGCCAGTATATCTTTCTTAACTGGTCATACAGAGGACAGTCCTGTAGAACATGCTCAGCAGTTTGTTCGCTTAATCCACATGTGCACAGTGGTGAAGCAGACAATCGTAGCTTGTGCATGTGTTTATTCAGTTTGTTATGCCCTGTCCTGAGTCGAAAAATAGTTATCTGTCCCTGCCGGTCGAGAGTGTGATAGTCGTCTTTGGGTTGGTTCTGTTCTCTTCTGATAGTCTGGATTGCTCTCTTTTTCTCAAAGTATGTGACTTCATTATCTTCTTGTTCACATTCTCCTCCCTTTTTTGCAAGTTTATCTGCCTTTTCATTTCCGGGTACACCACAATGAGATGGTACCCACTGAAGTATGGTTCTCTTTTTGGCAGCTACCTTGTTTAGTTCATTTCTCAGATGCGGGAGTTTACCACCCTTGAGAGCTTGCAGGACAGATAGTGCATCTGTGAGGATGACTACCTGGTGGCAGTCAGAGTTGGTGTTATAAATCATATTTGCAGCTTGCTCTGGAGCTTGAACCTCAGCTGTATAGTTGGAACAGAATTTACCAGTGGGAATGTGCCTAGTCTCATAGTGGTTGTCAGGATATGAGATAAAGATACCGGCTTTGATATGATATTCTCTTCTTTTCTTTTTCAAATTTATTTGCTTCAGGCATGTTAAACAGTGTTCATTAAACACAGAGGCTTACTAATCTATTTTAATACAATAATATGACAACATAATCATAACAACATACATCAGTTAGATACCGTTTTATGTGAGGACTCAACAATGTCTGCTCCCGACATGTCCTTCACTTTTTCTCAATAGCAGTATCTAACTTTGTAGTTGGACCAAACATATTAAATTTCATAAAATATCCTTACCACAATCAAGAAATATATAAACAAATGACGCTGACTTTGTGAAGAAATGGCCTCAGCTTCCTCCGAACTGCACAGACTGTGAATTTATTCTTTATTTAAGTTTAAAGTTAACACAGCTGTTTCTCAGCGTATCTGAATACAATTTTTAATTCAACTGGCAATGAATAGTCAAAGCCTTTTGCTAATATTTACTAGCACTGGCCAATCGAAACGTTCGACTACTTGAATTCAAAAGCAGTTTGAATGAAAAACCAAAATAATTTCGAATAATTTCTGCGTCTGGTGGTCGATTGGCCAGTCTGCTTTTGTCATGCCCAATACAAAAAGATGTTTCGTTTAGGATTACATTTTTCCTACCGCTCCCCTTTTCAGTCATACTCTTTTTACCCAAGCGAATTTGAATGTACCTTCCTGCCTCTTTTCCAAGCTCGCGTCCCCCTAACGTTACCAAAAAACATAAGCAGGAACGCCAGTCTGTCTGGTCGAGTATCCGTAGATATTAGTATTTCTTCAATAACTTCTCTAATTCTAGGACTATCATATTATTTAAAGTACATTCTTACTCAGCGAACTCTACGTTATACTACTATATAATTTTTATGGGGAACTTCATAATGGTTTAACTTTTCCAATTTTTGTCATCGTCAATCGTCAAATACAATTTTGCACAAGATCGCCATCTTTCCTCTCCTTCATCTCGCTAGCACGTATTTTTCAAATAACTAACTTGTTTTAGTTACGTCAGAAATGCTACCACTAGGAGAAAAATAAAATTGTCTGCGTGGTTTTGCCTTGGCTGGCTTTTCCACAGCGTGCGTATATGCGTTGCAGACTGTGTCAGCGAAGCAGGGTTTTGACGGGGCGGGTTAAGAATAGGCGTTAATAATTAGTATTGTATCGTGTAATACTACCAAACAATGTAAGAATTACTACTAATTTTGCGTTAAAATTGACAGAAAGCGTTAATTCAGATAGTTATTTTGTGGCACGCTTCCGCCAAACGTTAATTATAAGCCTAGACTACAAAGTGTATGCAGCAGATCGGGCAAATGTTAAATATAAGTAGTGTTTCTCGAAAACGAAACTAAAAGCGTGTCAGACTATTACCGTGAAATCGGTCTATAGGCTTAGCACTGTGCAAAAGGCAGTGCTGCTGGCGTCGAAGATGCCAACCGTCAGACACATGCGGGCTAATGTATTTATTATCGTTTTATGCCTAAATCTTACCGAATTGAGCGTTTATTCTCGCAGATTTTGCTACATCTCTCAACAACCAATAGTGGAATTCTTTCAATAACCAAAAGTTGCATTCTGTCAGCAACCAAGCGTGGAATTCCCCTTCTGACTATGAACAAAGAGAAACGTGCCATGACGCATGTCTGTTGGTGTAACAAGTAAAGGTAGTCATACAGCAGATGCTGACGCAGGGAATATAGCGTTAGAGATTTCATTATACTAGGTAACAGCTTTATGAAGTGTGGTCATTGGTTACCTTTCCCGCCGCCTTTGCCTTCCCTAACTCAACAGCAGAATCAGGTATCCATTTACGTTAAACTGAAGCATGACGCTACCAGGTTTATATATATATATATATATATATATATATATATATATATATATATATATATATATATATATATATATATATATACATATAAAATTATATGTATTTTTATATAGCCAGCGAAGCATCGCTAATCATATATGAAACTTCTATACTTTAGTGCTACACTGTTTCCGCACTTCTAAAGCAAAATGTAAATGAATGAAATGACGCCTTACGAATTTAGTGTCGTCATCAGGGCATGCAGCAGAAAGAACACAAAATAATTGTTACACGGCATATTTTGGCTGGTGACATACTCGTTTTTATTACTATTATCAGCATGCATACCCGTCACAACAAAGATGGGAGAAGACGTAAAGCCTAAGGCTTAAACTTTCATCATCTTCAGCACATTTCGAAGACTGAGAAGTTTGAGTAACAAATAGGATGTGATTTGAGTAATTACATAACAGCACTTTAACCACAATATTTTTGGTCTAAGTACGGTTATCATTAAAATTGTTGCCTTGATAGCCCGTGTCCTGAATATATAGATTAAGATTGGGTTCCTTCCACGTTACATAATGTCGATCTTGAGCAAAGACTGGTTCTGATAGGTATGAAAGCCATGATCAAATGATTGTTCATGTGCGTTGTTGACTGTAGTGATAAAAGTTAAAATCAAAGGAAAGTCAGGTCGTCTCAAGATGACAGAAGGTCCGTATCATTTGCTTCTAAACTGACGCGTGGAATGGAAACTCGTCAACCTTAATTACTGTCTTTGATGATTTGTTTTTGTATTTAAAAAAAAAAATTTCAGTCCTCTGTTTTTAGTTTAAACAGCGTGTTAAAGTTAACAACAAAACGTGGTAAAAGATAGTGGGTGGTTCTTTTACTATGTACCTAAATTATTAACTTCTCCGTCTTTCTTAACGGGGTTACTTGCGAAGGGAACTGTGAAATAAAAAAATAAAAAAGTGGATTATTGGCCTCTATATGAAAGATTATAGTTGGTACTCAATATAGCCTACACTGGAAGCACTGCGCAGTGCGTGCAGTTTCCGTTTTTCTCCCGGAAAGTGCTGTGAATATTTGTGACAAAACGTCTGAACATGCTCTTTTGTGTGATCTCTCACACCTTCAGCCCTCCGGCAGTATCCTTTCTTTTTCTTCAGTTTTCTCACACATCGCTTTTATTTGGCATAAATCATGCCTTTTCATTTGTATTTTCACTATTTTGCTCTATGCTGGACATAGCATGGTGCAATCTCTAACACGCCACTCCCCTATGGCAGTATTTGCCATGGGAGTAATTCTTATCTTATTGTGTCGCATTCACGCTTCACAAAGACGTGTTAAGTTACGCCAGGTTATTAGACGGTCAGCGACAGTATTTTATCACAATATCGGTCTAACCATCTTTTCAAGCGACGAGGCGTGTTTATCCAAGGAGTGTTGAATAGAACCAGATGTGTTTGTATGGCGAAACACATGATAACCCGTGCATGAGGCGGAACTTATGACATAAGAGCTTCCGGGCCATCCTTGCTACACCAACATTACCGTCTGTGTGACACCTGTGGGCAGACAAGAGTGATATAATCGCTTCCGATCATTTGGTAAAAAGTAATCATGGATTTATTACATTTGAGACAATATGAGTCTACAAATCTGTTGGTGAGAGTGTATGCAAGACATCATATTACCATATATGGGAGACGTTACTTTTTGCAAAAATTTTCTGTGTAGGAAATATTTTGAAAGTGCTACACCCGACCTGTTTGAAATGATTGGATCTTTCTGATTAGATTCATAAAATCATTGGAGGATATATAGGCTGACCAATTTCAGTTTTATTTCTCTGTGAATTTAAAGCTCGCCAAGACAACATCAGACCTTCGCCAGAGTGAAGAACTAGATTCATAATTCCTATTTGTTTACCGGACCTTTTATTGGAGAACCAGATAAGACTTACAAAAGCACAGGAAATCTCTACATTTTTAATACGGAACACCGGGACTAGGAAACTGAAGAAACACGGAGTCAGAAGGGGCAATCTATTATAAAATTAAAAGAAATCGCAGACACGCGTAAGAGAAAGATTCGTCTCTTTTATTCATCTGTGCGACAAGTCTGTAGCCAGGATTGACGTAAGTTGTGATGTACATTTCATATTTTATTACTAACATGTGAACTAACATATATATGTATATAGTACCATGTGAATTTTATTGTGTGAAACTCGCTATTGGATGTCAAAGTCATTTGAGGCTGGCAACCTCAGCGTAGAATTACGATTCAGGAACCACCACTGCACGGGCTGGTGATTGCTTTATTGATAGTTTCGTAAAGAGAACTAAAAACATAAAGTAGTTCCAGATTCCCTATGGAGCAGGAAGGGAAAGATGAAAGAAATGATGTACATTCTAAGAATAAGACTTACATTTTCAAAGCAGTGTAGATGTCCCTATAAACATATTCACTTCAAAATTAATGTAAGTTTTCAAGCTTTAAACCAGTGTAAATGTAAATGAGAAAATATTCTTTTTAATTAATAGATGTTTTAAACTTTTCCATAAGTGTACATATAAAGGAAACATAAATGAATTTATATTGTGAACACTTGTCAAACAGTGGAGATGTAAATGTAAAACATATCATATCTGTACGTTTAGCCTTTTCATTTAAATGTAATGTAAAGCTAAATCTATTCAGTTTAAATGTAGAGGAAAGTTATCCCGAGGGATTAAATTTAATTCTCATCGAGGGTAATTCTGACAAGGGTGGTATAATAGAAGAGGGGGGGGGGGGCACATAACTGTGTCGGAAAACGCCATACTCAGAAGAGCGTTTTGTTTCTGTTTCTATTGCCAGTTATTGGTGGTACCAGCAGAAAGTACTATCTCTGGAACCAAGTGAAGGTAGAAGTGGACTGACGTTTTGCGAAAAGCCATCATAAGAGGATCTTATAGACAGACGAAAAACCAACTTACCCGTTACTCCTTGAACGTTCTGGGAAGGTGCGGTGCCTGAACTTTGATCAGAGACGAGCAAGAGCAGAGTGGAAAGGAACTGACCCAGCGGGAGAAGAAACTACTATTGGCAGCAAAGTGAAAATATCCGCTGCCAAAAGTGACCTCCTTTATTCAGTTAAATCCCATCCAAGTGATGAAACCTTTTCCATAACTATTCAATTTATTTTCCAACTGTTAAAACTTAAAGTGATTATTAAATTTTGTTATTTGTAATGTTACAAATTTAACTTCGATTCCTTTTAAATGTACTACATGTTTGTCTCAGTCAAAGTTACTAAACCCACACTCTAAACAGAGCTATATATACACACACACACACACACACACACATATATATATGTATATATATATATATATATATATATATATATATATATATATATATATATATATATATATATATATATATATATATATATATATATATATATATATATATATAATAAATAAATAAATAAATAAATAAATAAATAAATAAATAAATATATATATATATATATATATATATATATATATATATATATATATATATATATATATATATATATATATATATATATATATATATATATATATATATATATATATATATATATATATATATATATATATATATATATATATATATATATATATATATATATATATATATATATATATATATAATAATTCCACTGATTAACTCAGCGGTGGGGGCTTAACGAGCTAGAATAAACCATTGCTAAATTCTTCATAAAAGTGTCGGCAGATTATAGAATTAACGTGCTCAGCGACAGCCAGCATTGTTTTCGCTTATCTGAATATCTTTTTAAGACTCCCATGTGATAGAAGCTTTACTACTCTTCTATCGACATTTCTGCCAAGAGTAATCTTGTGTAAAGATAGACTCCATTGAAGCCTATAATAGATACTCTTGAGGTTTGGCCACTGTTGGACCACTACTGCAAAATAGGGGAGGCAATACCGTCACAATATTTCTAACACATGGAACAATGCTCCATCAAAAGCATGTTATTTTTATCGGTGTTTAATTTAGCTTTCATGGTGCAATGCGTACCTTTTCCGTATTTTCCCGAAAAGCTGACGGGACTGCTTCATTGTTCATTACATGATGTTTTACCAAGACAATTAGTAATATGTGGGTTATTATTCCTATTAGAACGACAGCGTTGGTTATAAGAACAAGCAACAGTTTCATCCACATATATTGCAAAGTAGAGTGAGAAAAAATAAAAGAGAGAGAGAGAGATAGATAGATAGATAGAGAGAGAGAGAGAGAGAGAGAGAGAGAGAGAGAACGAACGAACGAACGAACGAACGAACGAACTTTATTTTCAAAGGGTTGAGAATTGGGCACGCAGGCCCGTCTGACATTCTGCCCTTCCTTTCTCTCATCTTTTATACTGATTTCATTTATTCTCACATACATTTTACCCATCAATTCAAGGAATTCAACGTTATAAAGGTAAAATAATAGCATACTCACATTCACAGTATCTAATTATAAACATGAAATAAAGTATGTTGAAAAATACAAACTAAGTATCACCATGAAACAAAATATGTTGAAAAACTCTATCATCATCATTAAACCTACATTCAATATTATACCATTTGTTCGGAAAAATAATCACATTAGGGGGGCAGATAATCAGAACTCATAAAGTAATCGAAAAGTTTACGATTGTATGAATAGGGACTGAGGTTGTTATCTTTCAGATAATGTGGAAGATAGTTCCAGAGATGAGCAGCAGAGTAAGCTAAGCTTTTCTTGAATAAGTCAAGCCTAGGCTTGGGCACTTGTATTTTGTTAAGGCGTTGACTGCGTCTTTCACTGTATTTGAACATTGGCCACAGATATGTTGGAGCATTCTGTGACAGGATTTTGTGAACAAATTTAGCTTTGTTGAACAGAAAGCGCTTTCTTAGAGGCAGTATTTTGAGATCTTTATATAGATCTATACACTGTGCTTGGCAGTTGTCAGAAACTAGACGCACTGCACGCTTTTGTAGTGAATGGAGTCTTTTTGTGTTGGACATAGAACAACCATCCCAGATTGTGGAGCAATAGTCCAGATTGGTTTGTATGTGAGATATATAGAACAATTTACGTGCATCTTCATCTAGGAAATGTTTTATTTTAGCTAACTGGTAAACTTTCTGTGCCGTTTGCTTGGTCAGTGCATGAACATGTGAGTTCCAATTTAGATGCTGGTCAACGACTATTCCTAGAGTTTTATGTTCATTAACGTTTTCAATTGGTAAGGTACCAATATAGATCTGAAGTGTTGTTTTCTCTGAATTTTGTAATTTTTGTCTAGTTGATATTAACATGCACTTTGTTTTAATTATATTAATTAGCATGCGATTTCCGATGCTCCACCTAATCAGATTGTCTATATCTTTTTGTAACGATAGTTCGAGTGTGTTGCAACTTGTATCACTCGTGTAGACAGTACAGTCATCAGCAAATAGGTCACAGGATGCGTGCTCGACGTGTAGTGGAAGGTCATTAATGTATATGGCAAAAAGTAGAGGCCCAAGAATAGAGCCCTGAGGAACGCCGGTATTTATTACGGTTGGGTTTGAGCAAGAGTTATTGTAAGAGAGAGAGAGAGAGAGAGAGAGAGAGAGAGAGAGAGAGAGAGAGAGAGAGAGAGAGAGAGAGAGAGAGAGAGAGAGAGAGAGAGAGAGAGAGAGAGAGAGAGAGAGAGAGAGGTTGAAGATAGGAAGTAAGCGGAAAACAGTTAGCGAAAATTATAGTTTCGTTATAGCTAAAATTTGCGAAGGGCTGTTATGTACCTTCAATTTACCCACACCCACAGAATATTTTTATCTTCTAATTTTTAGCCTAAGGGGTCGTCCACACATGACATCACGCAATTTTTTGCTGTTTTAACCCCTCCTCTTTGTCACATGTAGTCACAAAAACCCAGACACTCCCTCCCCCCATGTGACGTCGCAAATCTCATACATCTCCAACCCCATACCTTTCCCCATTTTTGTTATTGGTAATACTGAAAAGAAAGAATGCAATCGAATTAAATTAGTCAACTAGTGCGGGCAAAGTAGCAATCCTAAAAATAACAATCTTTTAAAGTAAAATAGCATAATTTAATTTCAACCGTTTAAAAATAAATATAATGTAAAGTAAAAATAGATCACTTCTGCATAAGCGCTAAATTTCGCTCATCAGTTCAAGACGTCAGAGCATACAGAGGTGCAGAGATCGGAAGCGATCATAACCTCTGCATAGCTAAACTGAGAATTAAACTGAAGAAGTTATACCAACAGAATAAAAATAGAAGAATAGATGTACACAGACTGCAATCAAATGATATAAAGGAGGAATATAATGTCAAAATGAACAACTATTTCGATGCTTTAGGCAAAATTGACAACGATATCACCACCAAGACAATCGATACTAAATGGGAACAACTGAGAACAGCAATGACAGAAGCAGCAGTAGCGACCACCGGATACCTAGTACATAAAAAGAAAAAATGGATGAGAGAAGATACTTGGGATAAAATACAATAACTAACTTATAACTTGTTAAATAAAGAAGTGAAGACAAAAACTCGAAGAGATAAAAGACATTTCATCAATGAACTGGCCGTAGAAGCTGAAAATGCTGCAAGAACTGGTAATAGTAGGTGCCTTTATCAAATTACAAAACAACTATGTCACCAGCCTACTGCTATGGAAACACCTGTTAAAGGTAAATTAGGGAATTCAATACCAACAGAAAAAGAACAAATGAAGAGATGGGCTGAGCACTTCATGGAGGTGCTAAACAGATCACCACCAACAGTAACACCTGATTTTAATAATGAAACACCCACAACCACCTTGCCAATAACTTGCGATGAATTCACGCTGGACGAGATCAAACAAGCCGTTAAAAGATTAAAAAATTTTAAAGCTGCTGGAGTTGACGAAATTTCAGGGGAAATGATTAAAGCAGTTAATGACAACAACCTCTTGAGAATTTTAGATATTATAAATGAAGTATGGAGAGAAGAACAACCACCACAACAATGGAAAGACAGTATTATTGTAAAGTTACCGAAGAAAGGTGATCTATCAGACTGTAATAACTGGCGTGGTATATCTCTATTATCAGTACCTGGAAAATTATTATGTTGCATGATGTTAGAAAGACTTAAATTGCATGCTGACGAAAAGATCAGAGAAGAACAAGCGGGTTTCAGGCCGAAACGATCATGTATTGATCAAATATTCACACTAAGAACAATTATAGAAGAATCAGTGGAAAGGCAATCGCCACTTATTATCACCTTCGTCGATTTTCAAAAAGCCTTTGATAGTTTCCACCGCCCATCATTGTGGAAGATACTTACAATCTATGGTTTTCCAACAAAATATGTGAATATAATCAAAGCACTATATGACAATGCAAGATGTTGTGTTAGAACAAATAAAGGGAATACAGAATGGTTTACAGTAGAAACAGGGGTGAAACAAGGCTGTATTATGTCACCACTACTTTTTGGAATAGCTATTGATTGGGTTATCAGAAACTATACCCACAATGAACAATTGGGTATAAAATGGACAAATGGAAAATTCCTGGGGGACCTGGATTTCGCAGATTATGTAGCATTCTTAAGTTCAACACCAAGACAATCCCAAGAAGCAATAAATAATTTGTGTCATCTCTCGGTTAAAATAGGTCTCCAAATAAATGCCTCTAAAACTAAAGCTATGAACTTTTCTAACGAGACCTTTGATATCATCTTGAACGGGGAAAAAACTACAGAAAGTTGAAAGTTTCAATTATTTAGGCAGTAAAATGACTCAGGATGGTGACACAACAAGAGAAATCCATACTAGAATTGCTTTGGCAGCTAGCGCCTTCAATAGATTATCTAACATTTGGAAATTACGATCATTGAATATACATACCAAGCTTCGTCTGTTTAATTCAAATGTTATCTCAGTGTTAACATACGGCTGTGAGAGTTGGAAAATAACAAAATCATTGGAGAACAAGCTGAATACATTCGAGAACAAATGTCTTAGAAAACTCATGAACATCAGTTGGAAAGAATTCAAGACTAATCGACAAATAAGAGAAGACTCTAGGCAGAAATATGTCTCCGACTATATAAGGAAAAGACGATGGTCATATATCGGTCATGTCCTACGAATGCAAAACAACAGAATACCACTACAGGCGCTCACTTGGGTTCCTGAGGGTAAGAGGGAAAAAAGGAAGACCAAAAGAAACACTCAGAAGAACAATAATAAGAGAAGGAAGAACGTTGGGCCTAAATAATGTGCAAGAGCTAAGAGGAGTGGCGTCACAACGAACAACCTGGAGAGCACTGGTTTCTGCCTTATGCGCCGTGTTTGGTGCTTAAAGAATTTATTATTATTATTATTATTATTAAAGTAAAAAGATCAGTAACTTCAATTGTTACTTGTGTTAGTTTCATAAAATAATGTTAGAGTAGAGATAAAATCCATAAATATACAAGGGTTTAAAAACTGACGTAGTTATCAATGAATTTTTTATCTTCGTTATCATTATCATACGGCAGATGCTTTTCAATTTAATGAACTAGAAATCCATTTGCTTTCATACCAGCATAGTTTACTGGATAAGTGTAGTACATTATATTTTTTTTTTTAAAAAGTGTAATTAAAAACATTTAAAACTGTTAAAGATAATAACAATTATCCGATATCTCCACTGAGATTATAATATTACTATAAGTCGCCCACGAGAGAGTTGTTAACTATTGCGAGTAAAAGTAGATTATGATAAAATCCATTTTGTTACGACGTCTTGATGAACGAAGCGGTCCTTACTAGTTATTTATTTGTGTAACATCACGTTTCTTAACCCCTCTCCATGTCGCCCCTTTTTTCTCCCTATATCGTCACATTTGCATGACATCTTATGTGGGCGACCTCCAACAGAAAATGTCAAACTACACATTGTAGCATGCGACTAACAATTCTAACACCATTCACTCTCAGGAAGCAACTATAGGGCTTTATTTTATGATCAATAGTTATTAAAGCTACAGTAACGTATTTAAATTAACAATAAAATTTTTTTTTTACACTATGTTAAGACAAATAGTCTGTAACCGCCTTACAAGAATCTTCTCCAACTTCTCAATATGATTATGTTGCCTTAGAAATTGTACTGTAAGACTGTCCACTTGAGCTTCGTCACAGCGGCTAAAAAAACGCAATAAGGGGAGACAAGAAACTCTCAATCCATCCTTGTACTGTACGACTGTCCTCTTGCGCTTCGTCACAGCGGCTAATAAGGGGAGTGTCACGAGTTTCCAGAACACTATCTAAAGGCAATCGAGATTTGAATATTGGCTAAATTGTGCGCTTAAAGTTTAGCCAATGGGACGAGAGTTGCCCAGGGTGTGAACTATGACTGTAAACAGTAAACAATAGGGGAGGAGAAAAGTGTAGAATCTGGGAAGCGTTTCCTTCACCAGTATAAGGCAGTCAGAGAAGTTCTTCGGTTAAGGCTAAATCCAGTTCCATACTCCAGATTCGTATCTTCATGTTGATATCCGTATTATTGTTGTAGGAGCCATATAACTGGAGATAAAGTAGTTTGGAGGCAGTGGAACTTCAGTCATTTGAAGTGTTTTGCTGTTTCGGCTGCCCTAGAACAAGATACAAGGAACAGACGTAAGAGAGAGTTAGTAATAACGATAAAATGTAATTGTCAGAGTAGAACTAACTTTTAGAAAGGAAAATCGGATCGATATTAATGGAGTTAAGCCTAACGAAAGTTTTTTTAACAGCCCTAACTGATCGGAGAATGACAGAAGCTTGGAATGATAGAAGAAACGAGTCATAGAAATAATAGCCAATCAGATCGCTGATCATTTTTGCCGGTAGAAGTTTTGAAAATAATTATAAAGGGAGGCAAATCTGGAGCATTCATTGTCACCACCATTTTTGAACAGAGAACACAAAACGGTCAGAATCTGCCACGCAAGTTTTCACTGCCAATTGAAGTGTGT
The DNA here is from genome assembly GCA_024509875.1 of Oreohelix idahoensis. NCBI lineage: Eukaryota > Metazoa > Mollusca > Gastropoda > Stylommatophora > Oreohelicidae > Oreohelix > Oreohelix idahoensis. The sequence continues at coordinate 69,421 of JAMPIV010010904.1, forward strand.
AGACTGCCAGCTTATAAAAACTTTGTGTTTCTGAGAATTTAGGGTAAGAGAAATAAGTAATAATATTATAATTGTGTTTAATGGAGGTGTATTGTGTGTAAAATCTCAGTGTGTGATTCCTGAAAGGAAAGCCGCCTTGTGCGGTATAAATTATGGTACCGAATTAAAGCAAAGGCAGGACGGAATGAGAGCTGTTAGTTTTCAGAAGCTTTTAAAGCCTTTTCTGATTGCGTGACTGGACAATACCATCAGGAGGAAAGAAAAGTTGAAAGAAATTAGTTCCTGTATTGTTTGAGTATGCTTACATAACCGTTTGGGATAAGAACAGGAGTACGACAGGGATGCCTCTTGTCTCCATTTCTTTTCTTACTAGCAATAGACTGGGTTATAAGATCATCGACTACACACAACAGAAATGGAATCCAGTGGACTCTGACTAAGCAGTTGGATGATCTGGATTTTGCTGATGACTTGGCTCTTCTGTCCCATAACCGTAATCAGATGCAGGACAAATTGAAAATACTCGATGAGAGGTCACAGCAATTGGGTCTGAAAATACACAGGGAAAAAACGAAAATATTGAGAATAAATGCAGGTAATGATAACCGGGTTGAACTTGAAGAAACACCAATACAAGATGTAGAATCGTACACATATCTTGGCAGTAATATAGACAAAGTTGGAGGGACAGACAGCGATATCAAAATAAGAATACAAAACGCAAGAGGAGCTTTTATTGCATTGGGAAATCTCGTATATGGAGATCAAGAGAAATCGGATCCAACACGAAAATAAGAATCTTCAACTCAGATGTGAAGTCAGTCTTATTGTATGGGTCTGAGACATGGAGAACAACAAAGACAACAACCAAAAAGCTACAGACTTTCATAAATGGGTGCTTGCGTAGAATAGAGGGATTAAAATGGTATGACAAGGTTACCAACGTGGAACTGATGACAGGAACTAGACAAGTGCCAGTGGAACAAGAGATAAGAAGAAGACGATGGCGATGGATAGGACACACACTGAGGAAACCTGTTGATAGCATTACAAGGCAGTCCTTGTTCTGGAACCCCCAGGGCAAGAGAGGCAGAGGTAGACCAAGAAGCACACGGAGAAGAGAGCTGGAAACAGAGGTGAAAATGAGGAGAACGTGGAAAGAACTTTAGATGATGGCACGTGACAGGACGACTTGGCATGTGTTTGTTGAAGGCCTATGCTCCTTTGGGAGTGGAGGGTTATGATGATGATTGTTTGAGTATACACTCAACACTTTCCATAAGGCCTATGCAGTTTTAGTGATGACAATCATGGAGATATTAGGAAAGTGATTTATGTGAATGTGTGTTACTGTATTGCATAAAACTATTTGTCAATGACTTGGTCTACATGTCTTAAGTTACCATCACGTATTCTGAACTGCCTCACTACTATATGACCTGTGTAGGAGGATTCTGAATCAGATGCTTTGTAGGACCTATTATATTTCAGGTCATAGCGTATATTGACTATCACCTTGAGAGCAGAGATGAATCTTGGTGTAGTACATATCGGTGTATGAGTTGTACAAGCACCCCGTACCTACATCAGAGTGAAGAGTGGGGACCCTAACTGTTGGGCTTGTCCGTCGTATATTCCTGCATCAAGACAAAGGGCGGATGTGAAAAAGATAAGCCCAATAAGACTGAACTGATCCACGGAGCAATACCTTACCACACCCTTGCTAAAGTAGTTGTGATGCAAATAGTGATGTTTGACATTTGACATTGATAACACATTAGCCTTTAGTCAAAAGGACAATTTCTTAACCCAAAAGGACAATTTCAAAATACCTAACAGATAAACACTGGAAGATAAAATCAAGACCTTTCATTAACATTGATTCAGAGGACTAGTGAACTGAGAATAACATTTTAACAAGGGGTCCTCAATAACCAGGAAAAGACTTTAGTTTTAAATATTGACTTTTATTGGATGTATTATAAGTTGTGTAAATATAGGCAACATCAACATTGTGTTTCCTCCATCTTTATTTAGAGTTTCCACCAACTGCGAGATTTGGACACTCAATAAAACAGTTGCAAAAAAGATTACATCATTCGAAATGAAATGCTACAGAAGGATGTTGAGAATACCCTGGACAGAAAAAAAGACCAACAGAGAAGTACTGCACTCACTAAACGTACAGGAACATTGGCTCCTAAATACCATCGCAATAAGGAAGCTGAAATTTTTCGGTCATATAAAAAGACATAATACTAATAGCCTGGAAAAAACAGTGATGGAAAGCATGGTCCTTGGAAAAAGGGGAAGGGGTCGACCTAGACGACGGTGGACCCAGGACATCACAGAGAGTCTGAACTTGTCTTTGGCTGATGCAGGTCGACTTGCCCAGAATCGTGATGCGTTCAGAGCAGCTGTAATGGAGACAACGTTCTGGAAAGAATACGTCACATGATGATGATGATGACCAACAAAACAGAACAGATTAATGTACATAATAAAATTAAGAAATTTTAGTACTCTGTTTTGCTTCCATTATTATAGTTCTGAATTCAGTTCATTGTGAATTTAATTATTTACCCTAGACATAATCACAGCCCATAAGTAGTCTTCCGAGAGAGGCATATTAGAGTACTGGTACTGAAGCTTACCAGCTCGGCCAGTAATTCTTTACAGCCTGACTTATGAACTTTATACCTTCTTACTCTTGTCTGAGAAGGGAATATTACTTATAAGACCAGACCCTCCTCTGGCACGTATCCTTGTGTCACCTGACATACCTTTTTCTGTAATCGTCATTAAATTATCAACACTCTTGCGACAATGGGGTCTCGCTTTCTGGGATTATTCCTGAATATCCAGAGCCTGCTGTTACCTTGGGTGCTGGCCTGTAAGAAATTTTGGATAAGAAAATTTTTGGTAGGGCAGGTTAAGAAATAGATTTTGAGTACAAATTAAGGTGTGGTACATGTGAAGTGAAATCAGTCATTAATTAATTAATTTAGTCAGTAATTTGATTAAGTGACTAATTATATTGGTAAGTTTTGACTTAGTATTTGTGACAACTATATTACGACATTGCCATGGCAGATTTAGTAAAGTTCAGATCGGCAACACTGCAGTTGGCAAAGGAGCTTGGTTTAAGTGGTGAGGCTCTGATCCAGTATGTTACAAATGAGTGTGATAAGTACACAGAAAGAGAAGACAAGAAATTGGAAACAGAAAGGAGACTTCAGACGAAGAGAGAGAATAAGAAGTTAGCAATGGATGCTGAGGAGAGGAAATTAGCAGCTGAGGCAAGGAGATTGGAGAAGCAAGCTCAGAGAGATCATGAAGTGAAGATGAAAGAGCTTGAACTTCAGGCGGGCACTAACAAGAATGGTGGTAGCTCACCGCATTCAGACAGCAGCTCCAGTCAGAGCACCTATACCGGGGCCATGAATTTCCACTTGGACCCATTTGTGGAAAAGGATGATGCAATCGAAGCATATCTAGATCGCTACGAACGTTTCGCTGCCACGTATGGTCTTGAGAAGGAGAAGTGGTGTTTGAAATGTTCGCAAGGATTACGAGGGATTGCGTACAATGTATTTTCTAAACTTCCCAAAGGTGATCAGGAAAACTATGAAGCCTTAAAGCAAGCATTGCTGATTCATTATGAGCAAAATGCAGAGGCCTATAGGAAGAAATTCCGAACTGCAAAGTTGCTATCTGGAGAGACTTATCCCCAGTTTTCAGCAAGACTAAAAACATATTTAGAGAAATGGAGTAGTCTGGGAAAGTTTCAAAAGTCGTATGAGGATCTGGAAGAAATGATTCTAATGGAGCAAGTAAAAGAGTCCATGTCACAAGAAATGTGGATGTTTCTCATCGAACAGGGAGCAGAAAGGTTGGAAGACATTTTAAGAGTGACAGAGAGATATCAAGCTGCTCAAGCTGAAAAATCTAGTTCAAAGAAGAAACCAGAGGGATTTAAACCTCCACAAAATCAAAACAGGTCAGAGCAAAAAGACCAGTTAACCAAATACAGGCCAAGCTATGATAATAAGGTTAGGAACCCTCAATATCAGAATAAGAAACCCTACAACCAAGGAGAAAAGTGGTGCAAAATGAACAACCATAATACTTTGGACTGTGGAAAGAAAATCCATCCTTATCACGCTGCATGTCTTATGACAGGGGATAAGGGAAGGAAGGAACTGGCAGCTAGTCAGATAGACCTCCCTCATCCCCCCACCTGTGAAGAAGTAACATGTAACGGCACTAAAATATGGAGCCTATATGATTCAGGATTGGAATTCGACTCAGTCGTGAGTGCATCCTTAGTGCACCCTGATCAATACACCACAGAAACCGTGGAGATACAAGGGGCATTAAAGGGAACCGCCAACATGACACTTCCCATAGCAAGGATCAATGTCAGGACTCGCTACGTGGAAGGAGTGATAAGAGCAGCAGTGAGTGATGATCCTATATACCCGCTGGTAATAGGAAGCAGATATGTATTTTTGGGAGACCCGAAGAAACCTGTAGTCATGGCAGCAGTCCAGACCAGGTCGAGCTCCAGGAAAGATGATTACAGTCCAATAAACATTCATCCGAGAAAGATTAAAAAGGCCCAAGCTAAAGATAGCTCATTAAAACCTTGCTTTGGCAAACTGCCATAACCCCCCAAAGAAAGGACAATTTTATGTGGATGATGGATTGCTTTACAGGAAAGCTGGACAAGGACCCAATGGGCATGGACAGTTAGTACTGCCATCTGTTTACAGGGACAAGGTTATGGAACTAGCACATGTTGTATCAGACGGTGCACATATGAAAATCGGTACCACTTGTCAAAGGACATCAGTGCATTATTATTGGCCAGGCATTGCTGAAGACATAGGTCGGTATGTGACTGCCTGTGCACAATGTAGCAAGGTAAACCCCACACGTTTGGAAAACCAACAGAACCTAGGGAAGCATTGGGGCGGAAGTAAGTCTGAAAATAAAAATCCAAAGGTAGATATAGTGAGCAGGAGAACCCAATCTCACAAAAAGTCTTCCAGGAAACCAGTTACCATGGCAACTCTCCGTATTGTACAGAGAGGGGAGACAACACATCCCATACCAACAAGATTTTGTTCAAAACACCAGGTACTGCATAAACATAGAAGTGTGGTTAGTCAAAGGGAGAATTGATTTCTTGGTGCAGGAAAATTTCATTTCCCCATATGAAGCATATTATCGCGCCAGTGTGGTTTAGCTGAGGAAAGCAACTGGCGAACACAGACTCTGCATTGACTATAGAAAACTTAACGCAGTTACAGAGTCACAAGCAGATCCATTGCCTGATACAACTCAGCTGTTTGCAAGACTGAATAAGGCAAAATATTTCTCTAAAGTGGATCTGAGTAAAGGATACTATCAGATTCCTGTCAAACCTGAAATCAGACCTTTACTGGCCTTTATCACTTCGGAGGGGCACTATGAATGCAATTTGTTGCCTTTTGGTTTGAAGAAGGCTCCGAGTGTTTTCTCCAGGATGATGAGAAAATTACTGGATCCCTTACTAAATCCAGCAATCACCAATTTCATGGATGATATCCTCATAGCCATAGAAACATTTGAGGAACATCTATTATCTCTGGAAATGTTGGACAGACTCAGAGAGGCAAATTTGACCGCTCGCCCTACTAGATGTTGTATTGGTTGCCAGGAATTGGAATTCTTGGGACACACAGTATATCAGGGTAATATGACCCCTGACCCCAAGAATTTGGAAAAACTGCAAATAGCAAAAAGATCACAAAGAAAGATGTGAGATCCTTTGTCTCACTGTGTGGTTTCTACCACAAGTATACTAAGAATTTCAACAGTGTATGTGCTCCTCTGACGGATTTAACGAAGAAAGGCAAACCAGACAAAGTTGAGTGGACAGCGGGTTGTGAGAAAGCGTATTGTTACCTTATACTTATTGAAGGCTATTGGGTAACGAGTATATTAATGTGCTGCACTGGTCTTGTAAGATATTTTGATATAATAGACAACAGTCTCAACAGTAACGTACGGAATGGTCAACTTGAATAATCTTGATCAACAGCTTGTTGTACGTTTTATCACATTTAATATGTCACAATACAACATAAGTGTACTTCACTTCTTTTGAGAGCATATGATGATATGACGTTACATCAGTAATACAAATGTGTTCAGTAGCAGCCATAAGCAATAATGTCGTTGTGCCGGTTTAAAGTCAGAATGTCTATGTATCGTCTACAACGCCTTCATACTTTACAAATCCGTATTGATTCAAATCACTTACTGTCCATCTCCTTAAGCCACACACAATCAGGCACACATCATAATGAATTGAGTCAATTATCCTGACTCTGAAATATTTTATAACAATAAACACTGGTCTGTCGCTCTCACATAAATATCCGTACACTTCGAAAACACCAGCCAGACACAACCGTCCTAACGATAACCTTCGTTCCCCCCGCAGCAGACCCGGTCCACGTCATACACTAAATACCTGTGTCACACACATTCCACAACTCACACGCTTTTACACTCGAAGCGTATTCGCGTTCTGCTTCATTGCGCACAGCGATGATTTACAAACCTGTGAGCAAAATGATAGGTAACACGTATGCAGAGCTAAAAAAAAAAAAAAACTCACAAGTAGGCCTATTCTGAGGTTGCCAGACATCAACCAAGAATTTGTAGTTAGAACGGATGCAAGCAATATTGGGATAGGTGCAGCTTTATTGCAAAGATCTCAGGCACAGCCAGAAGAGTTATTCCCAGTTGCGTTTGCTAGCCGCAAAGTAAATAAGGCTGAAAGAAACTACTCAATGGTGGAGAGAGAAAGTTTGGCATTGGTGTGGGCCATAAACAAGTTTCAGCCCTATCTTTATTGGTAGGCACTTTGTGGTCCAATGCGATCATCAACCACTTGTTTTCCTAGCGTCCACTCGTCATAGCAACGCAAAATTGTTGAGGTTGTCACTTTTAATTCAGCCGTATTCGTTTTCAATCGAATACATCCCTGGAAACCAGAATGTGGGGCAGATTTCTTAAGTAGGCACCCATCTGATCAGTTCCAGGAGAAAAAGAAGGAACAATAGTGTCTTTAAGACGATTGCCACGTTACTGGTTCTGGATTGATAGCTCTCTCTCTCTCTCTCTCTCTCTCTCTCTCTCTCTCTCTATATATATATATATATATATATATATATATATATATATATATATATATATATATATATATATATCGCTTAAAAACGGAGGGGGGGGGGGGCTATCTGTCACGAGTTTTCAGATCACTATCTAAAGGCAATCGAGATTTGAATATTTGATAAATTGTGCGCTTAAAGTTTAGCCAATGGGACGAGAGTTGCCCAGGGCGTGAACTATGACTGTAAACAGTAAACAATAGGGGAGGAGAAAAGTGTAGAATCTGGGAAGCGTTTCCTTCACCAGTATAAGGTAGTCAGAGAAGTTCTTCGGTTAAGGCTAAATCCAGTTCCATACTCCAGATTCATATCTTCATGTTGATATCCGTATTATTGTTGTAGGAGCCATATAACTGGAGATAAAGTAGTTTGGAGGCAGTAGAACTTCAGTCATTTGAAGTGTTTTGCTGTTTCGGCTGCCCTAGAACAAGACACAAGGAACAGACGTAAGAGAGAGTTAGTAATAACGATAAAATGTAATTGTCAGAGTAGAACTAACTTTTAGAAAGGAAAATCGGATGGATATTAATGGAATTAGGCCTAACGAAAGTTTTTTTTAACAGCCCTAACTGATCGGAGAGTGACAGAAGCTTGGAATGATAGAAGAAACGAGTCATAGAAATAATAGCCAATCAGATCGCTGATCATTTTTGCCGGTAGAAGTTTTGAAAATAATTATAAAGGGAGGCAAATCTGGAGCATTCATTGTCACCACCATTTTTGAACAGAGAACACAAAACGGTCAGAATCTGCCACGCAAGTTTTCACTGCCAATTGAAGTGTGTAGACTGCCAGCTTATAAAAACTTTGTGTTTCTGAGAATTTAGGGTAAGAGAAATAAGTAATAATATTATAATTGTGTTTAATGGAGGTGTATTGTGTGTAAAATCTCAGTGTGTGATTCCTGAAAGGAAAGCCGCCTTGTGCGGTATAAATTATGGTACCGAATTAAAGCAAAGGCAGGACGGAATGAGAGCTGTTAGTTTTCAGAAGCTTTTAAAGCCTTTTCTGATTGTGGGACTGGACAATACCATCAGGAGGAAAGAAAAGTTGAAAGAAATTAGTTCCTGTATTGTTTGAGTATACACTCAACACTTTCCATAAGGCCTATGCAGTTTTAGTGATGACAATCATGGAGATATTAGGAAAGTGATTTATGTGAATGTGTGTTACTGTATTGCATAAAACTATTTGTCAATGGCTTGGTCTACATGTCTTAAGTTACCATCACTTATTCTGAACTGCCTCACTACTCTGCGACCTGTGTAGGAGGATTTTGAATCAGATGCTATGTAGGACCTATTATATTTCAGGTCATAGCGTATCTTGACAATCACCTTGAGACAAGAGATAAATCTTGATGTAATACATAGCGGTGTATGAGTTGTACAAGCACCCCGTACCTACATCAGAGTGAAGAGTGGGGACCCTAACTGTTGGGCTTCTCCGTCGTATATTCCTGCATCAAGACAAAGGGTGGATGTGAAAAAGATAAGCCCAATAAGACTGAACTGATCCACGGAGCAGTACCGTACCACACCCTTGCTAAAGTAGTTGTGATGCAAATAGTGATGTTTGACATGTGACATTGATAACACATTAGCCTTTAGTCAAAAGGACAATTTCTTAACCCAAAAGGACAATTTCAAAATACCTTACAGATAAACACTGGAAGATAAAATCAAGACCTTTCATTAACATTGATTCAGAGGACTAGTGAACTGAGAATAACATTTTAACAAGGGGTCCTCAATAACCAGGAAAAGACTTTAGTTTTAAATACTGACTTTTATTGGATGTATTATAAGTTGTGTAAATATAGGCAACATCAACATTGTGTTTCCTCCATCTTTATTTTGAGTTTCCACCAACAAAACAAAACAGATTAATGTACATAATAAAATTAAGAAATGGTAGTACTCTGTTTTGCTTCCATTATTATAGTTCTGAATTCAGTTCATTGTGAATTTAATTATTTACCATAGACATAATCACAGCCCATAAGTAGTCTTCCGAGAGAGGCATATTAGAGTACTGGTACTGAAGCTTACCAACTTGGCCAGTAATTCTTTACAGCCTGACTTACTTATGAACTTTATACCTTCTTACTCTTGTCTGAGAAGGGAATATTACTTATAAGACCAGGTCCTCCTCTGGCACGTATCCTTGTGTCACCTGACATACCCTTTTCTATAATCGTCATTAAATTATCAACACTCTTGCAACATGGAGACAAGAAACTCTCAATCCATCCTTGTACTGTACGACTGTCCACTTGAGCTTCGTCACAGCGGTTAATAAAGCGCAATAAGGGGAGACAAGAAACTCTCAATCCATCCTTGTACTGAGCAGAATTTTTTTCGTTGCATATCCCCCCTATTGGAAGTAAGGAGCTCAAGTTGCCAGTTTTACCACTTAACTGTTCTTTAGCATTAGATGTAGGTAACCTGAGCAATAGTTTTTTTTTTTTTTTCTCTAACTAGCGGCACTCGAGCTTTCCAGCCCTTTTGGCCCAATGACATGTTATTGCGAAGCTGGGGAGACAGTGGACTTTTCTTCCAACCCGGTCAGGAGCTTCGCTCCTTCCCATCCACAGAGGGTTTATCTGCAGGAGCCGTTCAGGTTATTCAGTCAAATTCCCGGTCGATGACACTCCTAGAAATGCCGACGCCCGGGCTTGAACCTTGAAAACCTGGTCACTAGCGCAACGTCTTAACCATTACAGCAGCGCGGCTCCCATAGCAATATTTTAAAATCTATTAACATACTTCTTCTTCCTCGTTCGTCCTGAAAAGGACGTTGGTTGCGTTGTGTCTGTTTACAGCGGAGCTGCGATATCTGCGCCTTTCGGCCAACACATCCGACTTCAGCCCGGCATTTTTGGGACCGGGTTTGCCTTCCCTCTTAGACCCCTACTCTCTCAGCCAGACTGCAGTGATGCAGCCTGTTTCCAGGACCACCACGTGGAGGTGGAGTAGGGTTTTGGTCAGCTCTGGTTCGCTGACCCTGACGCAAGCAGTCAAGCTATGGGTCGCTGACTGCATTCTCTATTGCTGCGTCTTTGGGTCCCTATTAACATACAACTGATGCATCATTGCTTTATTTTACACCATCATTTACCTCAACCACCGTCACCTTGTTGTTTTTTTTTTCGTTCCTTGTGCAGCATACAACCACTACTACAAACGGGCCCCTCAAGTATACCTATGACACAGTATAAACATTGCAGCGGTGGGTTCCGCAGCATTTTCTGTTATATGATGAGGATGCCACCCCCCTTCCCCCTATTCCTTCTCCCTTTTTGTGCGCATCATATAAGTCGCCTTTTACGACATGCTTGAGTGAGCAGCAATCTTGTTTTTATTTTGTTTTTGCAGAGGACCCCGTGAACTTTACGGGAGGTTTAATTGTTTTTTGCTGGGCCGCGGAAATTTTCAATCACTTAAGCCATCTACCTACTTACCTACCAACCTATCTATCTACCTATGTATCTATCTGTCTGTCTATCTACCTATGTATCTATCTGTCTATCTTTCTATCTATCTGTATGTCTGTCTCTACTTACCTACCAATTTATCGTAAACATGCTATCTGCCCTCAACCACAACACTTCCTCAACGGTACCTATTTCCCCGTCCTAACAACGTCCCACAGACCCCAGTACGCGGCAGTCTGTTACCGCCGACACCCCCTTGCCTATCGGTTCATCTCACGTGACCCTTGAGACATCATAATTCTTTTCTTTATCTTTTCTGTCTACCTTTGCCGCGAGAGATCTAAGGGCGTCCCCCTGTGGTGAAAACATCATGGGTCGGTGAAGGTATTTTTTCACTGGAGTCCCGCGTTCAAGATGAAGAGCGCGGTTCGTGCATAGTTTCAGAGGCTACCGTTTTACCTGTAATAAAGGATTTTTAGTGTACCTGTTACGAGTGTTACATTACCGACAAAGTAAATCATGATACGAGGCGGCGGAAAGGTGGACGAAGTCGGCACCATTTCATCACTGACTGTACACTAGTTTTGTTTTTATGGCACTTCCACAATGTTTTCGAAGTGACACACTTCACTTAGAAGCAGAAACGGAAGTGAAGGAAATACAAGAGGAATTGCGGCTGTGTATTTACACGGTGACAATAAAGTGAATCTGTTTCGAGGTTTTATTATTATTATTATTATTTCAAAACTTATTTCGGAGATTTTATGCCTACGTATTTTTTTTTTAGACGTTTGCATATGTGCACACGATTTTGATCTTCGAATTCCGTGGTTGTTGGTGTTTTTTTCCCCCCCAGACATGAAATGATGAAACGAATCTGCAATTTTTCAACAGATTAAATAAATGTTCCATTTTCTGATTTGTGATAAATGTTCAACCACTTTTCACTGTTCCAGGAAAGCCACTGTGGTTTTTAGTCTCGTGTAAATGTCAAGTTACGGAGAAATTGTGACAGCTGAGTTCTGATAATGGAAATGGATTCATAAGAGTGTGACGTGTGAATTAATGATTACAAAAGTTAATTGTTGCTATTTTACTTGTCGTTCTTGTTAACTCTTCTACTCTGAAGGTAAGTTGACATGAGTTGCTTCATTTCAACCACACAACATACAGTGATGAATGATTGTCGTCTTTCCTGCTTTACTTTTAATAATATGTACCCTTTGTTTTCTGTTAGTATGCGTGATGTTTAAGCCATAAATATGACCCAATTATTATTTTACACCTGATGTGTTTTTCAAGCTAGTTTAGCACGTAGTGTTCAGGTCGCTTAATAGTTTTGGTCTACAGGTAGTTTTCAGGTCAAATGTTAGTTCTGTCTACAGGAAGTTTCAGACCGAGATGTTCAGGGCAATAGTTGTGTACATGCTTTTTTTTTAAGACTTAAAGATTCCCCTCGTGTTATAGTTTTGGTCAAGATGATGTTTTCAACTTTAGTTGTTAGTTCACAACATCTTAACCTACATGCAGTGTAAGTCTGTAGGACTAGTTTTTAGGTCACTTACTAGTTTTGATCAAAATCTATAGCATAGATTTTAGATCACATAGTTTTGACCTACATACCACTTAAGCTCACAATTTTATATCACTATTAAGTTAGTTAGTTGCTTATCCTTTACAGGACGTGGCAATCAACTCCAGCTATCAGGGAGCGCTACGCGCTAGCGTAGTGCTTACAACACCGCTCTGGCGACCGGGTGATACAGGATCAAATCCGGGCGACGGCATTTGAGGATTTTTCGTCGACCGGGATTTGGACTGGATTAACTCGAGACCTGGCGAGTACATTTGAAGGAGTGTCGTCGACCAGGGACTGGCGGCTCCTGAGCCGACCCAGCTGCAATGGGTACCTCCGAAATCGGCGAGTATTTGCTTGAATGGCGAGGGACACCTGTCTCTGTACAAGAAATAAAGGGATACTCACGTAAAATCAATGTCAGGCTAGACATAAATAATAACCTGAGATTTCGCCTCGAGTATTAGCGGGCGTACGGGGGAAAAAAAAAAATCCAGCTTTTATTGGCAGTTTGTGATTTTTCTAGGCAATTTTTTCATTCAGTAGTTTGCCATTGCTTTCTGATGATCATATATACCGTTTAAGCTCGTAATGTCTAGGTAATTTTTTTTTCTTAGTTTTGATCTATGTCCTATTAAGGGCCACAGAGTTTATACCACTCATTAATTTTGGTTCACCTGTAATTTGAAGCCGACGTTTTCAAGGCATTTAATTTGAATATGCGTGCTGTTTTAGACCTTAATATGTCAGTCATGTTCAAGTTTTGATCCGCATGCTGTTTTAAAACTTTAGGTCATATAGTTTTGACTTACGTGAAGTTTAAGCCCGTGGGCATAGTTTTTAGGTAACTTAATAGTTTTGGTTAACATGTTTTGTAATGGCTTAGTATTGAGGTCACGTAGTTTTTACCTTCATGCTATTTTAACACGCAAGTTTAGGTCACTATTACTTTTGATCGTATATTGTAGTTAACTTTTCAGTTTTGATGCACGTGTCTTTTTCAGCCCTTCAGTGTTTAGATCACTTATTAATTTTGGTGTACCAGCAGTATTAGGTCGAAGTTGTCAAGGCATCTAGTTTTGGTATACGTTCTGTTTAAGACAGTAAAATCTCGGTCATTTTCTAGTTTTCACCGGCTCGCCCTTTCAATTTCGTCGTGGTAATTCTGATTTGTCCTACTTCAATGATTTGACAAATGTGATGCCACTTTCTCATATCGGCAGTTGTTCATATTATTTGGAATTGAAAACAATACATATCCTAATTATAACCCATCAGAGGTTGAACGGGATATTTTTCATCGTTAATTTAAAAAAAAAAAAATAATTTCGTTGTTAGGTCACATAGTTTTGACCTACATGTAGCTTTAGAGTGTTTAGTTTTTAGGTTACTTACTAGTTTGATCTACAGGTTGTTTTATACCTTAAATAAATAATACACAAAAGTATGTTTCACGCACTCGTAAGAAATAAAGAAGTAGAAAACTAGACAATAGAAAATCAACATAAGTGATAGGGTTACCGGGAATCGAACCCAGGACCTTCCGAACGACACCACCGCCTAGCTACGGGAGCAAATCGTTACTACCCTGTCTGTCAACTAAAAGGTAAAGGTAGTCCTATAGCAGATACTGCCGTTGAGGAATGAAGTGTTAGAGACTTCACCATACTAGGTCCAACATCGAGAGGTGGGGTGACCAGTTCCCTTCCTCGCTGCCTTTTCCTTCCCTAACTCAAAGTCAGGTACCCATTTACAGCTGGGTAGACTGGAGCGTGTTGGTACCTTGATTCTAACCTGGCAACGTTGCCGCGAGAGACCAGAGCTCTAACCACTCTATCAATCGACGCTCGTCGGTCAACTAGGCACCACAAACATAGTGCTTTGTAGACAGAGGTTTATCACTAGTTTTGGCCCACATGCTGTTTAAGCTAGTCATTTTTAGGGCAATTATTAGATTTGATCAATATGCCGTTTTAGCTCGTAATTTCTAGGTCGCTCCATCATTTGGCCTACGTGCTGTTTTAGCCTATTATGTTCAGGTTATATATTTTTTTAATTGCCTCGTTTTGGTGAGGCGCTTCCATCAGCCCAAACGCAGTGTGCTTTGGTTACATTAAGACATATGTCCAAATAGATAAGATCTTGCGGTCTGTTTCAGTGATTTAGATCATATCAATTGTGTTCAACATGCTGTTTTTAGTAGGTCTAACTTGTAGGTTACTTAATAGTTTTGATCTGCAAGTTGTTTTATACTTTTGTTTGTTTAATTGTTTCAGTCAGTAGTTTTTAGGTCAATTATTAGACGTTTTAGCTCATAATTTCTAGAACACTTCATAGTTTTTTTTATCTGCGTGCTGTTTTAGCTCATTCTGTTTGCGTCATATCAGTTTTGTTAGCATACTGTTTTTGCCTTATAGGCCAAACATTTCGTATTGAAGTCCATAGTGCTTTGATACACTGTTATTTACTTTTTCTGTGTCACCGTGTTAAACTGCGTGTATTTTCTCTTTTATTTTTCATTCGCTATATATTTTTTCCGTTAAATGTGCATGTTGTCACTACGTTTTTTTGAATTCCTTCTTTTCACAACATGCCTTTCCTTCATACACAAATAATGTGGATTGCTTTTTTCTGACGTTTGTAGTGGAACATCGTTGGCACACATGCCTCCTACATTACACCCTCACTGGTCTATTCATCTGTTCATTGTATTCTTACATGTCTTATGTAACACCACATACTTGTGACAAGAGATTTTTTTTTAAAATATGACTGTTCACGATTTACTTCTAGATAACTGGATTCGCTGTATATATCACTGAAGAATTCGATTTCTTACTCTCATTGAGAAAAGATTTGTTGAAAAAAAAAAAAAAAAAAAAACCAGGTTTTGGTAAAGGTTCACTTTAGACTAGTAAATTATGTGGTCACTGAAACTGATTCTTAGTAACTACCCTTGGATTACTAACATTACAATGGGATATCAATCTATAATTTACAAGTCTAAAAGGTACCTTTACCCCTAGCTTGTCATTGTGTAGAATATTTTTTGTTTCTGAGTTGCATCTTTCATGCAATGTTATTAGCTTGCCAAGTTATATTAGTTTGTTAGCTTCATGTCACGGATTGCCTCCCCTTAGCTCTGCAGTAGTGGTCCACCAGTGGCCAACACTCAAGATTATCTAGTATGGGTCTTCAAAGGTGTCTACCTTCGCACAAGATTACTCTTGGCAGATTTGTAGATAGAAGGATAATGACGCTTCTATCTCAAGGGACTTTTCACAAGATGTTTTCAGAAGTCAAGAACAATGCTGCATAGGGTAGAGCAGTATTAACTTATATCTGTTCCGTCGCCTTTTTTGAAGAATTAAGCAATGGTTTTAGCCTGTTCATGCCCACAGCTGGTGTAAATCCAGCGAAATTCTTTTATAAGTATTTGCTCCCCAACTAAGATGGTTTGGCCATGTCTGCAGAATGGGAGAAGATCGGCTACTACGACAAGCATGGGAAAAAATGAGCCAGGGATCCAGACCTCCAGGACGACCCAGAGTCCGCTGGGAGGACAACATTAGACAATCTTTGAAGGACCGAGGACTAGAATGGAACCAGGCCAGGAAGAAGACAGCTGATAGAATGGTCTGGCGCTCTCTCTTCCAAACCTCTACACCTCACGGTAGAAGGGGAACGACTAAGTAAGTACCGTAAAATCTCGCGTATAATACGCACTCGTGTATAATACGCATGCTTGATTTAGCCAAAAATTTTCTGGTAAAATGGAAATTCGTGTATAATACGCACTATAATTTTTCAAGATTTTATGAAACATTTGTTAAAAAACTGAAAGTATAATAACAAACAGAAATAGGTACGCAACACCTACATTTTAGGTACTTTGGACTGAAAGACCATGTCGCTTCATAAAACGAACTACCCATCCATATGACGATTTAAATGTTGTAGTGCCTGTACGAGATTTTGTAAGTTTTAGAGCTTTAAGTCGTATTTCAATGCATGAAACACCGATGCCTTGTTGCATTCTATCCACTACCCACTCCAATATTGTTTTTTCTAGGTCTGGAAGATCTGGTGGTGACCCACGATATCAGACAGACCGACTTGCTGCCCGATTTCCAATGTAGATTCTTTCGAATTTTTCCACTAAATGCGTATTTTTGCTGCAGTTATCGCGTTTTCTCGCATTCGATTTTTAGGGCGGGCAAAAAGGAGTAAAAACGTGCAAATTCATACCAGAGCTTTTATCGGTAAGTACAGATTTGAAGACCAAGAGTGCGAAAATGCGTTTTGCTAGATGTATGAATACATACGAAAATATAGGGCACATTAATTTCGCGCCATTTTCACTGTTAAATTGTGATAAATATACTTAAAGAGTCTTGCTCATATGTTGCTTTTACTTGATCGAAATGAACATCAACTATTTTTTTTAGTACTTTAAAATAACATGTACCAAATTTTAAGCGGGCAAAACATGAGTTAAAAATTGATGGTAAATACGGAAATTTTAGTATGTTCCTGCCTTGTGTTCACGGGGGTCTTGGTTTGAGGATTGATAAAAAGGAATATTGTCCTTTTGCTGTTTCCTTAATAAACTTAACATAGCTGATTTTAAGTGAGTCCTGGCGGTAGCCGTCATTTTCGTCATATTCTTGCTGCGATGACGGAATTCTTGGTCCACACTGTTCTCGTCCAATGAAGGCGTTTAGTGTTGATTCCCTGCTTTTAACTCGCAACTAGTGACGTCGAAACCTTAGTCTTAAAAGCAGCGTAAAATAACAGCCGCTGATAATTTATATTTGAACACGAATTTTAGACAAAATATAACCGACGGATGCCCCCTTCTGCTAGGTACGAGTTTGTGGGATAAACTTTATTTTTTAAACAAAATAATGAATGAAAGCTCGGCTTGCCTTTTTAAAAACTCTACTGTTGATATCACTTTCACTCCACATCTTTGAGAAATGTTGGTGGTGAACAACATGATAACAGAATCGACAACAGGCGTGAGTGGCTTACCAGGGAATCAAACCCATGACCTTCCGTGCGGCACCTCCGCCTAGCTACGGACGCGAATCACACTATCCTCCCTGCCATCTAAGTCTCGCTGTCCACCCACCAATGTTAGCCTTTCTGAATAATTTAATTCTTGAGTATACACAGCGTAACTCAGGGATGATGATTAGAAATCACCAATATTCTTGGGTTCAAATCCCTAGGGAAAAATGTGCTTTTTTGGAAGCGCGAATGCAATGTGATTTTGCCTGAATCCCAATTAACAATGTACATATGATCTCACAGTGAATGATATTAACATCCTTTAGCACATGTGACGTAATCAGACCCACACTGCTCCATTCGGAGTCTGGGGTCACCTCTGCTGTCAGTTTTCTGTACGACTAGCAAGAAGCTATTACCAGCGCCTGCGGTAGTGGTTTATGAAAATACTTTTTTCATATATTGAGGTTGCCAGCTTCCTATGACTGGTATAACCACTTAGCAAGTACAGACATGTTACATTTCACATGTTAAAATATATGTTCACAACTTACCCCAAAAGGGATCTACAATCTCCTGGCACAGTTAGAATGGACACAGCAACTTAGGTTAGATGCTTTCGAATCACTTGGTCTGGGAAATTTTAATGTTCCTCTTATGACGGGTGATCTGATACCTTAGGTCTTCAGTCTTTGTATTTGAAAATACTTTTAAGTTTCAACGTTGCCGAAATACTCTGTCCTGGTCCTTTAAGTTTCCAGTCTTTGTATTTAAAAATGCGGGGTTACTTTTAAGTTTCAAAGTTGCCCAAATACATCGATCTGTCACATAATTTTGAAATCCTTAGTCTGGTGTCTCTCTGGCTCCTGGTAGTTGCTAATTTGACTTTGCAGTCTGATCTGTGACTGATTTCGCTAGATTGTATTTCCATTTCTCAGGTCAAGTCCCAGATTGTACTTTTAGATCATTTTGCCGATGAAAGTTAAAGTCTATTCCGGCTCTCAAATAAAGCCAATTGTAAGCTCTTTAGAGCTATGTGGGTCGGGGCGTTAAATCATAATATCCCTGTTACGTGCAGTCTTTGATATCTTACAATATAATACATTTGTATGCTTGTTATGTTCGCAAATATTTTGTAAACAAAATAGATACTTTTTAGTGCTTAAGGAAAAGTCATTATTGAGTTACTTCCCTTGAAAGGAGTGTCGTTACTTTCGATTGAACTCCGCGGATGAATCCAGTTTTACTGCGATTTATTCTTTGTTTGGGTAGAAATAGGTTGTTCTTGCTTCAGTGTATCTATGGCCTGAATTTATGTGTATTGTTTGTCTGGGTAGGACGAGTCGTCTTATATCTGTATATCTTTACATATCTAAGTCGAACTATATGGTCTTTTGTCGTTAGAAAGGTCAAAGGGCTGTTCGGCGGATGTGTCGCTAGAGAGGTGTGATTTGGCTTCGCCCTGCTGGGGCTGTGATTTTTGTGTAGCGGCTTGTCGCCGGAAAAAGTGATCTCAGTACTTATGGGGAAAGTGATAGTCGTCTAGACCTATCGTGTATGCTTTACCCCAGTGTTTATTCTTATTGCCAAGGAATGGCAGAATCATATTTCTGATACCAAGGTAACAAAAGATTCTCCTTATGAACTCTCTTACGAAGCCACCGTTTTTCGATAGGCACGATTTGTACGTCTGAGAGAATATATTTAACTAGATGAAGATGACATTCATTCCTAGCAGCACTATATCTTGTATGATGAAGTCAATTGTATCATGATAGAATCTACAGAGCTATGAGAACATTTAATGAATGACTAACTTTAACACAGATTCATTATCTGTATCCAAACGTGAGTGACAGCTCACGAGAGAAGCCATCTTGTATCCAAATATTTTGTGACTTTCAAGAAGAGAAAGGGATACTCCGTATTATCGCTTGATGAGTCCAGAGATCACTGCTACACATGAGAACCCAGTACTAGCGGTTCAATATGATTATATGAAAAATATGTGCTGAATATTATTTCAAGGAATCTTCGCTAGACGAGGTTAGGTCTAGAAGCCATCTTGAATGTTGTTTATAATCTGACGTGCTTTGTCAGTAAACTCAGATGATATATATATATATATGGACAATACTGAGTGCTTGTCTACTGACAGTCCATTATGCTATTATTCTACATGAGTGCCCATGTATCATTGCAAGACCATTTATCCACTGTACCATGATGTATTATGCCAACCTGTGATTTGTCACTATCTGTGCTGTCGAGTGTGTACGTCCAATTAAACTGTAGCAAAGGTACACAGTCGTTGGTGTCGATGACTTCCAGCCATACATGAGTGTGAGAAAAAAACCATTTGTCAACACCACGAACTCTTCTTATCATTCGCATATTATACTCACAATCTATGTCTACACACCACTGCGTAGGTCGAGTTGACATTCCATACTCAAACCACAAGCAACACAACAACACAGCATGTAGCTCTGGTGATGTTCTAGTGAGCTTATATTTATCAACTGATGAGCAAAGAAAATAGAGTTATCAACTAGAAGAGACTTTATCAACTGGTGGCCAGTGTGGGGATCGAACCCACGACATTCGCGTTATCAGCACGACCTATTTTAGTGTTACCTACTAAAGATAAGACATTCGTTCTTCGTAGTGACGCTTCATCCACTGGGATTGGAGCGGCACTAATGCAAGAGTACTCTGGAACTCTGCAGCCTGTAATGTATATTTCCAGAAAACTTAATGCGGCAGAAAGGAATTATTCGGTTTTAGACCGTGAGCTATTAGCTATGGTTTGGTCGATCCTCAAACTACAGAGATTCCTTCTGGGCGCACATTTCATAGTAGAAACCGACCAAAAAGCTCTTACTGCTATACAGAGTAAGAATTTGAAGAGCTCGAGGTCTACTCGATATGCAATTGCTCTTCAACCTTTTCATTTCTCTGTGCGAGCTATTCGTGGATCAGATAATGTGATGGCAGACATTCTGTCAAGATGCCCACATGATTCCACATAACTATTAGGTCTTAGACTTCTTGATATGTCTAGTTTATAATAGTTCCTTTCTATATCAAGATAGATACACATTTGTAATTTAATAATATAATGATTGTATCACTACTTAGCGGTTCATTGATGTTTATTCACCGCGGTGCTTTGATGATTTTTCTTCATAAATCATAAATTTAAGATATCTAATACGAAATTATGGTATGAAATTTTTAGGCATTGTGTAATTGCCAGAATTGTATTATACTTTGATGACACCTTCCTGGAAAAATTTACTTGTAGAGAAATAATTTCTCTCAGTTTATGAGATACATTCTCACCAGTCGCTCCATAAGTCGACTTAGCCTCATATTAGGCGTTATATTTATTCCTGATATTTTCATCTGCGCATTATTCATGCGTTGTGAGCCTATTGTACGTTGCTCCTAGATGTATTTCAAAAAAAAAAAAAAGTTTCATTTTTTTTTCCCGGGAGGTGTGGTAAGACTGTTACGTGCAGTCTTTGATATCTTACAATATAATACATTTGTATGCTTGTTATGTTCGCAAATATTTTGTAAACAAAATAGATACTTTTTAGTGCTTAAGGAAAAGTCATTATTGAGTTACTTCCCTTAAAAGGAGTGTCGTTACTTTCGATCGAACTCCGCGGATGAATCCAGTTTTACTGCGATTTATTCTTTGTTTGGGTAGAAATAGGTTGTTCTTGCTTCATTGTATCTATGGCCTGAATTTATGTGTATTGTTTGTCTGGGTAGGACGAGTCTGTCTTATATCTGTATATCTTTACATATCTAAGTCGAACTATATGGTCTTTTGTCGTTAGAAAGGTCAAAGGGCTGTTCGGCGGATGTGTCGCTAGAGAGGTGTGATTTGGCTTCGCCCTGCTGGGGCTGTGATTTTTGTGTAGCGGCTTGTCGCCGGAAAAAGTGATCTCAGTACTTATGGGGAAAGTGATAGTCGTCTAGACCTATCGTGTATGCTTTGCCTCAGTGTTTATTCTTATTGCCAAGGAATGGCAGAATCATATTTCTGATACCAAGGTAACAAAAGATTCTCCTTATGAACTCTCTTACGAAGCCACCGTTTTTTCGATAGGCACGATTTGTACGTCTGAGAGAATATATTTAACTAGATGAAGATGACATTCATTCCTAGCAGCACTATATCTTGTATGATGAAGTCAATTGTATCATGATAGAATCTACAGAGCTATGAGAACATTTAATGAATGACTAACTTTAACACAGATTCATTATCTGTATCCAAACGTGAGTGACAGATCACGAGAGAAGCCATCTTGTATCCCAATATTTTGTGACTTTCAAGAAGAGAAAGGGATACCCCGTATTATCGCTTGATGAGTCCAGAGATCACTGCTACACATGAGAACCCAGTACTAGCGGTTCAATATGATTATATGAAAAATATGTGCTGAATATTATTTCAAGGAATCTTCGCTAGACGAGGTTAGGTCTAGAAGCCATCTTGAATGTTGTTTATAATCTGACGTGCTTTGTCAGTAAACTCAGATGATATATATATATATATATATGGGCAATACTGAGTGCTTGTCTACTGACAGTCCATTATGCTATTATTCTACATGAGTGCCCATGTATCATTGCAAGACCATTTATCCACTGTACCATGATGTATTATGCCAACCTGTGATTTGTCACTATCTGTGCTGTCGAGTGTGTACGTCCAATTAAACTGTAGCAAAGGTACACAGTCGTTGGTGTCGATGACTTCCAGCCATACATGAGTGTGAGAAAAAAACCATTTGTCAACACCACGAACTCTTCTTATCATTCGCATATTATACTCACAATCTATGTCTACACACCACTGCGTAGGTCGAGTTGACATTCCATACTCAAACCACAAGCAACACAACAACACAGCATGTAGCTCTGGTGATGTTCTAGTGAGCTTATATTTATCAACTGATGAGCAAAGAAAATAGAGTTATCAACTAGAAGAGACTTTATCAATCCCCCGCGTTTTTTTTTTAAATATCAAATTTTAAAATTCCAACGCGTGACTTCTTTCTAATAAGGCAGTAATACTTCCGATTGCATCTTTATGCAAACTCACATACAAATCTGTGAACTTATTTCCTGTTTAGATGCTTTCCCATTATATTGCCCTTCCCCCTCCCCCCCCCCCCCCCCCCCCCCACTGCCTAGACAGATTATCGGTAATATTGATACAAAGATGGGCTAGGGAAACGATTACGTATATCAGCGGTGTTTGCGTAAATCCCCTAGGCGGATTTCTCAGACAGACAATATGGCTTTCTTTTCATCGATCTTGCGCCACCACCTTGTGTCAATAAAGATCGACTCTTTCAAAGGGGGCTAGACGACTAAAGTGATAAACGTATTACCCGATGACCTGTTCAATTAGCCTGGTATTATTACGATTCACCTGGCGAAACGTAACAAGTTTGGGAGCGGCTCATAGCAAAAAATGTAAGAGCATAAAATGTGCCAAATAATAGGACGATGAAGAAGAGAGAGAAGGGCGCAAAAGTACATGGACAAAACGTTTTGTGACAGTTCTAAATGTTCCAACTTAGTTTGACGTAGCATTGTGGGGGATTTAATTTCTATTTAAGACCAAGCCTTTCTTGTTACTTTCTGTTATTGTCGTAAAAATCATACCTTGTACCACTATTTCATTTGTTGCCATTATTTCTTTAAGCTTCTCATAAGTTGTTTATATTATGTCTGCTGTCTGGTTTATGTGGCATATCCTCTATGTATCTCATGCTTTCACGGTAGAGAGAAACAGATTAGATCAGGGTCCTCAACCTTTTTTACACCGCGGGCACATTTTAAATTTATAAACAGGGTGGTAGGTACCAACCAAATGTCGCGACTCACTTTTTTTAAAGAAAAGGTTTATTTTTACAACAAAATACTTACATACGTCTGAGTAAACACATTTAATGATATAAGAAATATTCAGTATACATTTTTTAATTCAAGTAGTTATTATCAGTTAAATTCTATTTTGAAAATAACATCATTGTGAAGGTCCAAAGTTTCTAACTAGTTTTTCTGTATTGGCTTCAATGAGTCTGCCAGTATATGAAGCAGCTGGTGTAATGTCTGTCTGGCGAAGGAAAGGATTTGCACAAAATGTTATTACTGGCTCTATAAACGTAAACTGTTGAAACTTTCTTTTAAACCCATATAGGAGTGATTGGAGGTGTCTAGTAAATGGTGACGGGATGACATCCCCTTCACTAATAATTGTTTTTCAAACTGAGTAAGTGTGTAAGTGATTTTCTTTTTAAATGTAAAATCCATAAGTCTAATATGGCTGCGAAAGACTTACAGAACCTATCTTTTAAGTAACATGTTTGTGTGTGTTTTTCCCTCTAAAGCTCGACGTTTAAACTGTTCATTGTGTCGCTCGATATGGTATTTGTAATTTTAATTAACCGCCGGTACTTCAGAAGTTTAGCGGAGGGTAAGCTTTAAATTCTGACCATCAAGCAAAATTGTATATTTCATCCATGAATCTTCCGCGGGCACACAAATAAGCCTTGGTGGGCATCATTGTGCCCACGGGTACCGGGTTGAGTACCCCTGGATTAGATGATAACGTACACATTTCAACTGTGATTGGTTGGAATTTTTTCGACTTTAGCGCCAATTTGTATTGATTCATTCTCCTTCTTTTGCGCCCCCTACGGAGCATAGAGCCACGACAGCAGCTAGTCATCGTGCAGAAGCCTGCACCAAGAAGTTAAACGCTCCTGCATCAGTGCGTTCTGTGGCAAATTGTGTTGCTGCAACAAATTTCTTTCTTATTTATTGGTTTTTGCCGTCTATATGTATAATTTCCAATATGTTTCTTTTAAATAATCCCCATTTGTTACGTCTTGAAATACGCAATAGAATAGTCTATAAAAACATCATCATCATATCTTTTTTCCCGTTCATTATGAGGCATGGAGCTATTTCCATCTCTACCACCAAACCTCTTCCTCCTATCACCATCACAACCACTACCTCTAAAACTGCCGTCATTGCCACTATCACAATCACCACCACCACTACTACTTCCTTCTCGTTGCCACATAATCGTACGTACAATCCTTGTTAATCTTCTCCGAACCTTTAGTGTTTTTTGTTTTATAGTCACTGTGTCTTTTGCTTAGTCAGTTAGTCGTTGTCCATATGCTGGTTCTATCTATCCTGTAGACGCGGTTGTGTTCAAGCCTTTTTAGATAAGGGTGACATGTATATGGATGACTGCGGTCACACAATGCTAATAGTTGCCTCAAATCTCATCTCATAGTCGGAACCTCTTCTACCCCGTGAAACGAGGTGTAGAGGGTACCCAAGTGCACAAGGCCCATGGGCGGACATGTAATCAAAGTGACTTGGCAAACAGGTGATTAGCCCATTGTGCCCGGACTTGCCCTCATGTGTACTCATATTCGCTATAAAACCTCCGAACTATCGAGACGTCATTCCAGCCAAAATGGACATAGCCTCATATACCCGAAGGTTTCGAGGGATGTCCTTCCTCATCTGCACAAAGGCATTTATAGAGGAACTCTCAAGACCCGTAGGTCTGAGGAAAGAAGCAAATCTGAAGACAGGCACAGCAGTCTTTGGTACTGGGAGGTCTCCACTCAGAGTGGTGTACCACACACAGTCAGTAAAGACAAAGGTCGCCTGCGGTATAGTTGCCTCAAATACAATAACAAAACATGTTGTCTAGTTGAGCTACCTACTTCCAAATTACGTTGATTTCATCCATTGTGTGGACAATACATTTCGTGTACTTTACCTCCAAGCTATCCCTTAGTTGTTTAGGTTGAACTGCAGACGATGAAAACGCTAAAAGGTAAAGGATCCCGTTACACGCCCATTGAGGCATATTGGGAATATGGTGCTAGGCCCATATTTTCTTGACCATCGGCACACTAGGGGTGATGTGGTCAGCATCACGCCGGCCAGACGATGAAAAGTTGTCAAAATAAGTGGTGCGGGGAAGAACGAATCAAACGGGGAAAACATTTTCATGTTAAACGTGATACAAAAATGTCGAATTAGCCTCGACATTTGTATAATACCAGAATTTATTCACACGCACTTTTGGATAATTCCTGCGTATTTGCCAGGGCAGACAAAGCAGGAATATGACAACTGCTCCATCGTGAGAGGCGACAGATGCGCGGTTGTGCTTAGAGCTTATAATTTATTAAAGTAAAACTCATTGCTACGGAGCATGAGCAACATGAATGCTTTAGTGGAGGATTTCTGCAAGGATAACAGCTGCAATGGTGGCTGCATGCTCTATGTAGAGATAACAAGCGAAATGGTGATGAATTTAGAATAACCCTCTCTCTCTCTCTCTCTCTCTCTCTCTCTCTCTCTCTCTCTCTCTCTCTCTCTCTCTCTCTCTCTCTCTCTCTCTCTCTCTCTCTCTCTCTCTCTCTCTCTCACACTCTTTCTCTTTCTCTCTCTTTCTCTTTCTCACTCTCTTTCTACTCTCAGTTTCTCACACTCTCTTTCTCACTCTATCTTTCCCACACTCTCTCTCTTTTTTACTCTGTCCCTATTTCTCACTCTCTTTCTCACACTCTATTTCTCACTTGCTCTCTCTCTCTCTCTCATTCTTACTCTCTCTCTAACTCTGTGTGTATGTAATTTTTTAAAAAATCTGCATCTTAATTATCTGCACTAACACGGAAAATCTTTCTTTAGCATAAAAAATATTTTTTACGTTCTTTTTTTCTACTATTCTGTTTATGTTATATTTTCTCTGAATAAACTCCAATGTATTTCAGTTCTGTGACTTGTTTTCCTTCCTTCCCTTTTGTTTCCTTTATTGAGGTTGGGGGCCACCACTGCAGTTGCCCCCATGATGGAAGACTGTATCAAAGCACTGATGTACTCAAGCAGTGATGGTGTCTGTAGCAGCTTGTTTTGTAAGTGAAGTTGCCAGACCCGTGCACAACCTCACATTACATGCTTACGACATGCCTGGATCAATGTTCCTATTCTTTCATTGTCTCCAAAGAGACTCACCAGGAACACTCAAGGCTCTGACTTGTTCGAATAAGTTGTTATTGTCGAATAAGTTGTTATTGTCGAATAAGTTGTTATTGGCGTACTTATCCAGAAAGCTTGAGAATCATCTGGAATTCCTAACTCCTGTCTTAGATATTCTAGTCTTCAAGTTGTGTATTTGATTGATCAGCATGATCTTAGAGCAGGCGTTCCCAACCTGAGGTACGCGTACATCCAAGGATTTACGTTAAGCTTAGTCAATAGGACATGAGGCATATTTGGTAACTAGCTGTATTATCCTATTAAAATATCTTCCCCACCCCCAACAAAATCATCCTTTATAACAAATTATCCAATCAGGATTCTCAGTGAAACCCAAAGGTAGATCCTTAGTAGGTATTGCCTTAAGGGAGTGGTGTTAGAGACTTCACTACACTAGGTCCATAATCGAGAGGCGGGGTGACCGGTTCCCTTCCTTGCTGCCATTTCCTTCCCTAACTCAAGAGCACAGTTAGGGGTAGACTGGAAAGTGACGATACCGTGAATCGAACCGCTCACCTTTGCCGCGTGAGACCAGCGCTCCAACCACACTGTCAATCAGACGCTCTTAAACTATACCAAAAATAAAAATGTTGGCTGACAAGAAACATAATTAAGATTTTCCAATTTTATTTGACGGTGTTCAGATAAATATGTAACAGTTTATGATATTAAAGTACGTTATGTACCGAATAAAGTTTTTTTTAATGAAAAAATAATTATTAAAATGTTTATTTATATTCTTATGTGCATATACATGGTCAACTCTATCATTTATTTCTCATAGTGAACAGGGTATCCGGGAAGGTGCACTGATAGTCAACGGGGTGCAGGGAAGGAAAAAGGTTGGGGACCCCTGTTTTATTGATTGTTTACCTGTCAAGATTTCTTCTTTACCTGTTGTAATCTTCAATATTTCAAGGACGCTTAAACAATAGTCCCCCTTCAACCTGGCACCTTTGCCGTGAGTGTCCAGCTATCTAACCACTCTGTCAGTCGGACACTTTCAGTAAAACCTAAAGATTTCTTCTTTAGGGGGCCATCCATAAAAGACGTCCACAAAATGCTGGCATTTTTCCCCTCCCCCATGTCCACCTCTGTCCACATCTGATTGACCCCTACCCCCTCCCCCCTTGTGGACGTCCACTCCATATGGTCTTGAGTAAACACATTAGCTTACATTTTTAATCACCTACCTATACTTAAAACTTAGTTTAGTTCTATACAATCAGTGGCGTACTAAGAGGGGGGGGGGTGCGAGCGGTGGTCCGCCCCGGGTGACATCCAGGAAGAGGGTGCTATCGGACACTATTAATATAGTACTTACTGTTAAAATGTTATTACTGTGTTCCTTTATTGGGGTAGGGGGGTGTCACAAGTAACATCCGCCCCTGGTGCCAAGTACTTTAGGGACGCCTCTGTATACAATACATCATTTGTATACAGATAACTCAGTTTAATTATGTGAAACAAAAGTTACTAAATATTGCACATTACATAGTAACATACAAGTCTCATCCCAGTGTTCCGTATAACTGAAACAGTTTTAATTTAATATCTTACAGTAAATAACAAAAAACAAAAAAAAACACTAAAGCTATGTACAAATTTAAATATGCAAAAACTATGCACATCATAATACAGTGGGTTTCCTACAAGACACCTCCTAAACCGGCACAGTAATTATTTTCAATATTGAAACAGTCAACCAAAAATGAAAGTTTGACAGTTAATGAAGCAAAACAATTATGTGACAAAACTTTATAAACAAAGTAAGAAATTTGATCATGAAAGCATAATTTTATAAATTTAAATCTTAAATTAATTGTTTATTGAAACTGATTATCTAACTTTCTAGGATGTCTTACTGTAGTAATATTCTGAAGGATAACTTTTAACTGCAACAATATTAATGTGAATGTTTGTCATTCATTTAGCACTGAATTCAGACTGCAACCAGTTGAACCGGCTGCGTACGATAACGACCCTTGTGTCAGAACTTTGTTGTTCTCGTTGCTTTGGTGCAATGTCTGCATCACCAACATCATTGTCATCTGGATCAATTGTAACTGTCTGATGCACAGCTTTGTGCACTTTGACAGCTGCATGAGATGGATGGTATTGTCCACATGAGCTGCATACATGCTTGTGAATTTGTCAGTCTGTGAGGGGCAGTAAAAGTCAAATGGCATGACTTTAAATCCATGATGTGGTTCAAGACCATCTAACGCAATTATGTGAAAAAAATATATGCAACTTATATTTGCACATGATGCACTGCTTACGCCTGAACATGTTCTGTAAAATGGCATTGGCGATGGAATAAATCGTTTACGAAATACATCATTGTAGTTCGTGCGTCTCTGTCCGCAGCATGTGAGAGTATTGCACTTGACAATTTGTAGGCAGTATTGTGACTGCTGAACATGGTCAGCACCATTGCAGGCTTGGAACGGGAAGGTCAGCTGCATTGCTACTAACTTCAGTTTCCACATACTTGGCATGCACACTGTAGCCATCAATGACTGTTTGATTCCAAACTTCAGCAAGTGTCTCTCCAGCTTTCTTAAAATTGGCCACCAATTTTGCTATTGGAATCAAGGCGTGATCCATAGTGATCAAGTGGCAAAATACGTCCCGATAGGTCATGAGATAATGATGCCATACGCCTTTCAACGGCAATGTATGCACTATGGCCTGGCATATTGCAGGCAACAAACAGTGCGTCGAGATTCTTTAAACTCAGAATATAATTAATCAATGGTTGTAAAAATTAACTAAATTTATACTAAAATGTAAAATGATTATTGTCGTGACCTTAGTGGTATAAAATAATCAAGCACCCTGAAGGTTGAAAGCCTATTTTTGGTCATTTTAGCTTCTGAAACAAAATTCCATGTCTACCATGACTTAGAAAAAAAATGCTAAAAAAATAAGTGTACGGCAAACTGTTAATAAAAACAATCCACCACTTTGGAAAATGGCTAAGAGAGGTTAATAAAAAAAAATTCCACCGCTCTACTGTTCATAAATTCACATAGAAAAGAATCTAATTATGAAATCACAATCATTGTGATGTCGGTTCCCAGAGAGTTAATATACTAAGGGTGTTTGTTCCAGATGTCGTGAGAAATTCTAATCCACATATCTAAATTAAAAAGTAAATGTAAAGCCTAACGAATTAATTCAATAAAAGGAAAGAAGACTGGTAAAGAACAGTGCCGTCACTATAGCGTACGCCTGTGTTATAGAACGTCATGCTAGTTAAACAAGAAAATCCCTTTTTATGCTCCGTCTGCATAATTGTAACGCTTTCACGTTGATAGTAAAGCCTACAGCATCATACACGCGCTTCTAAAAATAAAACTGGTACTGTGTTTCTTAGAAAACCTTGAGATACGCAAGCTGCTTAATGACCCAGATATAATACTAGCATTAATTAAATTATACACACTACGTTAACCTAAAAGGACAGACGGACTTAGGATAGAGAGAGAGAGAGAGAGAGAGAGAGAGAGAGAGAGAGAGATGTACGGAGGAACGCATGCAACACTAACACGCCGTCTCGCGATATAAAATTAATGCCACCCCCAAGCGAAAGGCATGCAGGATTGATTTTTTCTTCCAAATAAACAGTGACAAATACACTACCAATACGAGGTAAGGTTTTAAAAAACATGTTTAATGCTTATTAGGAAACATGACACAATACTGTTTTCTGTTTGAAATCCTGACTTTATACTGACAGAACAGTCGAAAAGGCAGGACAGGTGGCGGTTCTAAACATAAAAAAAAAAATAAAAAAACAAATACACGACTATCCTAGAAAATACATATTTTGAACGCAGCCACTTAGCTCCCTTAAAACTTATATATTTGGGTGCCTTAGGACTTGCTGACAAAGAATATGTTAGGTGTTAAGCAATTAGTTTAATAATTAACAAATTATAGCCAAAATACTATAGTGAGGTTGTCAGACAACACAGGATCATATTTGCTCATAATGGCGTGTTTGGACACTGCTTTAGAAAAAATGAGGCCACCACGTTAAATCCGATTTGATTGGCTAGAATAATATGTAAGCCTAAACATGATTAGTCGATTGCAGATACTATTTTTGGTTGTTAATAGAAACGATAGAAAGGGTACATTTTTTTAAAAAGCTTTTGTAAACATGGTCTCATTGGCTAGACCATTTAATATAGTCAATTAGGAGCGTCTGTTCAGTGCCATTTTTTGAAAATACACTGTGTAGAAGCAAGTGCGTTGAGAACCAGCTCATATTTTTCTAATAAAAGCCTGGGACAGAGGCAGATCGGAATTGTGCCATAACTCATCGCCAGTCAACGGACTTGTTTAATATTTCTTTGAATTTTTGTAAGCTAGACATTTGATATCTTTTGATGAAAATTGAATGTGAATTGATAATTTATGTCTGTATGTGTGTGGTTCAGTAATAAACAAGAGGCAAAACCTAGATATTGCTTCTCCATGAACAAAACTTGTCGAAGAGGAGTGAAACTGCATGGGATTGCCAAATAGTACTATGACACCTATCTTATTGAATAGAAGGAAATAATGCTGGAATTGCAGAGGCGTTGTAACCATTAGGGATAGGAATACTGGTGTAAATTGTTTCAAGAGAAGCTAGCAGTTGGCCTACCGCGCTGAACTCTGTGTTTGTTATGTATTGTGTTTCAGTGTGGAAATAGATTATAAATTAGTTCTGAAGTAGGAGGTACGACCTTCTTGTTTCAGGGACCGTGGTACTAAAGTATAAAGCAGCCGTGGTCTGAGTTGTGGTGAATCCAGAGGCTGGTAGCATACTCCTTGGTCAAGATATCGACCAGTGTTGTTTCTCAAGAATACGGTGAAGCAAGCGAGCAGAGGAGACTGTTTCCTGCCGCCCTCACAGAAGATAAGATCTCGTTGGCCAGAGCAGCTCAATCTTATGTATACCCCCTCTAACATTGACTGTACATTAAATCTAGAGGGACAATTATTTGTTTCAAATAAAAGAAACTGTGAACCTTTCAAATATTATTTCCACCAGAAACAAACACATAAAGTCATGATGACAAACAACAACCTAGCTTGAAAAAGCCAGTATTACCTCATAGTACTACATCACTACTTACACACATATTATAATAATAATATATGTCAATACAAAGATCCTATCTATAAATTGTGTACATACAACTTGTGATTACATTTGATTGTGATTCCTGGTTCACTTTGTAGTTGAATCAGGATATCTATTATTGAAAAGAATTAATACATATTTTAAAAGTTAAAACTTGACTTATTAAGATAGTCTTATAGAGTGTTCTATGTATGTGAGTGTCACAGTGTTGTAAAGTATTGTGGATTAAATTAAATTGTTTATCTGTCTGTTGGTTGTTGTGAACATACACTTCATCACTTTCATAACCCTAGACATTCAACGTAGTCATCAAAATATTCCAGAATAATTCTGACTGAGGTCTAAATGTGGTAGCAAAGTAATGTCATCTGTAATACACCACACTTATTAGATACAGATACCTTCACAGCTGATCTCAGCCAGTACACTAAGTCCCCTATAAATATTTATATCATCCTACTTTACCACATATATTGGGGTCCTGCCTGGGATTTTGAATCTTCTCCTATTATATATATTGGAGGGTATTCACTTCAGGGAATAATAAAGAATTAAAAGGTATCCTAGGGTGGAAAATAAATAAGGTTGAGCTCTCAGTGCTTGTGGTTGTCCTTAGATAATTAGTATAGATTGACTTGTTTAATTAGACATTGTATAAATTTGCCTGTTAGAAAATGGCCGACTTGGCAAAATTTCGATCTGCTGCTGTGCAGACTGCTAAAGAGTTAGGAATGGACGGGCAAGTTATGATTACTTATGTCACTACTGAATGTGACAAATATATTGAACGTGAAGAAAGAAAATTTAAAGCCGAAAGAAAATTAAAATCGGAAAGATTAGAAAAAGAGGCTGAAAGAAAGTTAGAGGCTGAAAAAGAAATTAAGAGGCTGCAGATTGAGGCTGACAAAGAGGCTAAAGCATTGGAGGCAGAAAAAGAGATTAAAAGGCTCCAGTATGAAGAGAAGAAGCTGGAGGCAGAAAGAGAGGAAAGAAGGCAAGCTACAGAAAGAGAAGAAAAGAGACAGGCTGCTGAAAGGGAAGCAGAGGAAAGAAGGCAAGCTACAGAAAGAGAAGAAAGAAGATTGACTGCAGAGAGGGAAGCAGAAGATAAAATATTACAGAGGGAGCATGAGTTACGACTAAGGGAGTTGGAATTTCAAGGCCATGCTCCTGAAAATGGTGCCAGTCCCTTTACCTCCGATGCTGCTGCTAGTCAGGGAGCCTCAACCTCAGCTATGAGCTTTCATTTAGATCATTTTGTTGAGAAAGACGATGATATCGAGAGCTATCTAAATAGATATGAACTATTAGCTACCACGTATGGGTTAGAGAGAGAAAGGTGGAGCTTAAAGTTATCTCAAGGGCTTCGTGGTACGGCTTATGAAGTTTTTGCCAAAATGAGCAGAGATGATCAAGAAAATTATGACATGCTAAAGCAGGCTCTTTTGTTAAGATATGAAAAGAATGGAGAATTCTATAGAAAAAAATTTAGGAATGCTAAACTACTGTCAGGTGAAACCTATCACCAGTTCTCTGCACGGTTAGAGACATACTTGGAGAAATGGACTTCTCTGGGGAAAACCCAAGATCTTAAGGAAATGATCCTTATAGAACAACTAAGAGAGTCCATGGCTCCAGACCTGAGAAAGTTTCTCATGGAACAAGGTGCAGAGAGGCTGGGTGAGTTACTGAATGTCGCTGAAAGGTATCAAGCAGCTCAGGCAGAGGTATCAGGTAATAAAAAGAAACAGGTAGATAATTTTAAGGCACCACAAAACTTTAATAAATTTGATCCTAGAGATCAGAACAAAGGTAAGCACCAGTTTGATAGGCCACGGTATGAAAATAAAAATAAAACCCCACAATTCGATGAAAGGAAATATGATGAAAGAAAATCTTTCAATCAAGGAAGGAGGTGGTGTAAGAATTGTCGGATGAACAATCATGATACTGACCATTGCAGAAGGAAACCTGTGTATATGGCCACCCTTCAGGTCAGGTCGACCTCAAGAAAGGAGGAGGATATTATGTTAAATACCACTCCAGAAGAGTTGAGGAAGGCACAGGCTGGGGATAAGACCCTCAAGCCTTGTTTTAGAAAATTGTATCATTGTCAAACACCTCCAGAAAAATGAGATTTTTACATGAAAAAAAAGTTGATGTATAGGAAGACTGGAACTAGATCCAAAGGTCAGGGACATCTGGTACTTCCTAAAAGGTATAGGGCAGACTTAATAAGGAGCTTACATGTGAGAAAAGATGGGGACCATGAGAAAATTGGTACCATCATCCAAAAGGTAGCTCAAAATTATTATTGGCCCAAGGCAAGGTGGGACATTGAAAATTTTGTAGAAAGGTGTAGCATAGCACATGAGGGAACACCCACAAGTGGGAACATTGATCAGGACCTGGACACGCCACGGGGCAAACGTAGGCCTGACAATAGAAAGAATAATAAAGTGGACCAAGTGGAATGGGAAGCCCCTTTTCACGGACAATCTTCAATTGACTGTTTTACTATGGCCACTATGCAGCGAGTGCAAAAAGATGTCTTACCCCAGGATAAGCCGAAAATCCCTCAATCGGACTTATGTAAACTGGAGGAAGAAGATGTAGAGAGGAAATCTCTCATCAAGAATTTTAAGTGGGGAGAAAGCCCCAAGAAAAGAATTGGTAGCTGTCGATTTGTGAATGATGATTCTGGGAAGAAAAATCATCACTACAGAGCTTCGAGTACAAAGGACCTGACATGTGCCAGGAAAAATAAGTTTCCAAATTTAAAAGTCCATATGTAACTCTGTTAAGAACGTGGACTGATGAAAAGGCAGAGGAACATATTACATCCTCATACCAATATGTGAATGAGCTGACCACTCGTTTAAAAACTGGCTGGAAACTTGCCAATGAAAATTTGAGACAAGCCAGGAAAAAACATGCTGCCTATTACAACAGGAAAGCTAAAGACAGAGATTTGGCTGTGGGAGAGAAGGTACTGCTTCTTCTACCCGGTAGTCAGAATAAATTACAAATTGGATGGCAAGGTCCATATACAGTTCTAGAGAAGGTGTCTAGAACCAATTATAAGATAGATAAGAAAGGGAAAGAAAAAATCTATCATGTGAATCTCCTGAAGAAATATTTGGAAAGAGAAAATCAGGAAGAGACACACTTGTTGACCTTGTCCATTGCAATGGAGATGAAAAAGGAACCACTTTCATCATTTGAATATCCATTACATCCCTGTGAGACAGCGGCACAGGTGAAAATCAGTACACATTTAACGAAAAATCAGAAGGAGAGAGTGCAACAGGTTCTAGATGATCATACAGAGGTGTTAACGGACCGACCGGGGCATACAAACTTATTGGAATATGATATGAAACTGATAGACCCCACACCTGTCTGTATGAAAATCTATTCGATTCCTTTTGCTAAGGAGAAAGCTTTGAAGGAAGAGATAGACTATTTGTTGAAGGAGGGAATAATTTCACACAGTGAATCTTCGTATAGTTCCAGTGTGGTGCTCTTAAGGAAACCCTCTGGAGAACATAGACTCTGTATAGATTACAGGAGACTGAATGCTATCACAGAAGGTCAGGTGGATCCATTGCCGGATACAAATCAGTTGTTTGCCAGGCTAAATAAAGCTAAATATTTCTCAAAAGTGGATCTGAGTAAAGGATACTATCAGATTCCAGTAAAGCCTGAGGTTAGACCATACCTAGCTTTTAGTACCTCAGAGGGACACTATGAGTTTAACAGATTGCCATTTGGATTGAAGAATGCGCCTAGTGTCTTCTCTAGAATGATGAGAAAATTGTTGGATCCTCTGAATAATCCATGCATCACAAATTTCATGGATGATATCCTTATAGCAACAGAAACATTTGAGGAACACATTGACTCTCTGAACATGCTGTTTAATCGACTTAGAGAAGCGAATTTAACAGCCCGACCAACCAAATGTTGCGTTGGATGTAAAGAATTAGAATTCTTGGGACACACAGTCCATCAGGGAAACATGACCCCAGACCCCAAGAATTTAGAGAAACTAAAGAAAGCTCCGAGGCCACAAACCAAGAAAGACGTGAGATCCTTTGTCTCATTATGTGGTTTCTACCAAAAGTATATCAAGAACTTTAATTCCATATGTGCACCGTTAACTGATTTGACACGCAAAGGAAATCCAGATCGAATTACATGGACAGCACAATGTGAATTGGCATACCAGGAATTGAAGGAAAAGCTCACAAGCAAACCTATCTTGAAATTACCTGACTTAAGTCAAGAATTCATTGTAAGAACGGATGCCAGTAATATCGGGTTAGGTGCGACCCTGTTACAGAAATCAGATGCACTGGATGGGGAATTAACCCCAGTGGCATATGCTAGCAGAAAGTTGAATAAAGCTGAAACCAATTATTCAACTAGCGAAAAAGAATGTCTTGCAGTAATATGGGCGATCAAGAAATTCAATATTTATCTGTATGGGAAGGCATTCAAGTTGCAAACGGATCACAAACCCTTGTCGTTTCTAGCGCAGGCTAGGCATGAAAATTCGAGGTTACTCAGATGGTCCTTACTTTTGCAGCCATTCCAGTTCAGCATAGAGTATATTTCTGGAAAAAACTAACCTGGGTGCGGATTTTCTAAGCCGCCATCCGTGTGACGAGAATCACCGTAAGCACCAGGACTAATATTAAATTTCTCTATGTGTATATAGAATTATAGACTGACATATAAGGTCTGTTTTAAGTGGGGAGAATTTGTCGTGAGAAATTCTAATCCACATATCTAAATTAAAAAGTAAATGTAAAGCCTAACGAATTAATTCAATAAAAGGAAAGAAGACTGGTAAATAACAGTGCCGTCACTATAGCGTACGCCTGTGTTATAGAACGTCATGCTAGTTAAACAAGAAAATCCCTTTTTATGCTCCGTCTGCATAATTGTAACGCTTTCACGTTGATAGTAAAGCCTACAGCATCATACACGCGTTTCTAAAAATAAAACTGGTACTGTGTTTCTTAGAAAACCTTGAGATACGCAAGCTGCTTAATGACCCAGATATAATACTAGCATTAATTAAATTATACACACTACGTTAACCTAAAAGGACAGACGGACTTAGGATAGAGAGAGAGAGAGAGAGAGAGAGAGAGAGAGAGATGTACGGAGGAACGCATGCAACACTAACACGCCGTCTCGCGATATAAAATTAATGCCACCCTACGCGCAAGGCATGTAGGCTTGATTTTTTTTTCTCAAATAAACAGTGACAAAAACACTACCAATACGAGGTAAGGTTTTAAAAAACATGGTTAATGCTTATTAGGAAACATGACACAATACTGTTTTACCTCTGAAATCCTGACTTCATACTGACAGAACAGTCGAAAAGGCAGGACAGGTGGCGGTTCTAAACATAAAAAAATAAAAAAACAAATACACGACTATCCTAGAAAATACATATTTTGAACGCAGCCACTTAGCTCCCTTAAAACTTATATATTTGGGTGCCTTAGGACTTGCTGACAAAGAATATGTTAGGTGTTAAGCAATTAGTTTAATAATTAACAAATTATAGCCAAAATACTATAGTGAGGTTGTCAGACAACACAGGATCATATTTGCTCATAATGGCGTGTTTGGACACTGCTTTAGAAAAAATGAGGCCACCACGTTAAATCCGATTTGATTGGCTAGAATAATATGTAAGCCTAAACATGATTAGTCGATTGCAGATACTATTTTTGGTTGTTAATAGAAACGATAGAAAGGGTACATTTTTTTTTCAAAAGCTTTTGTAAACATGGTCTCATTGGCTAGACCATTTAATATAGTCAATTAGGAGCGTCTGTTCAGTGCCATTTTTTGAAAATACACTGTGTAGAAGCAAGTGCGTTGAGAACCAGCTCATATTTTTCTAATAAAAGCCTGGGACAGAGGCAGATCGGAATTGTGCCATAACTCATCGCCAGTCAACGTACTTGTTTAATATTTCTTTGAATTGTGGTAAGCTAGACATTTGATATCTTTTGATGAAAATTGAATGTGAATTGATAATTCATGTCTGTATGTGTGTGGTTCAGTAATAAACAAAAGGCAAAACCTAGATATTGCTCCACCATGAACAAAACTTGTCGAAGAGGAGTGAAACTGCATGGGATTGCCAAATAGTACTATGACACCTATCTTATTGAATAGAAGGAAATAATGCTGGAATTGCAGAGGCGTTGTAACCATTAGGGAGAGGAATACTGGTGTAAATTGTTTCATGAGAAGCTAGCAGTTGGCCTACCGCGCTGAACTCTGTGTTTGTTATGTATTGTGTTTCAGTGTGGAAATAGATTATAAATTAGTTCTGAAGTAGGAGGTACGACCTTCTTGTTTCAGGGACCGTGGTACTAAAGTATTAAAGCAGCCCTGGTCTGAGTTTTGCTGAATCCAGAGGCTGGTAGCATACTCCTTGGTCAAGATATCGACCAGTGTTGTTTCTCAAGAATACGGTGAAGCAAGCGAGCAGTGGAGACTGTTTCCTGCCGCCCTCACAGAAGATAAGATTCGTTGGCCAGAGCAGCTCAATCTTTTGTCCCCCCCCCCCCCCCCTAACATTGACTGTACATTAAATCTAGAGGGACAATTATTTGTTTCAAATAAAAGAAACTGTGAACCTTTCAAATATTATTTCCACCAGAAACAAACACATAAAGTCATGATGACAAACAACAACCTAGCTTGAAAAAGCCAGTATTACCTCATAGTACTACATCACTACTTACACACATATTATAATAATAATATATGTCAATACAAAGATCCTATCTATAAATTGTGTACATACAACTTGTGATTACATTTGATTGTGATTCCTGGTTCACTTTGTAGTTGAATCAGAATATCTATTATTGAAAGGAATTAATACATATTTGAAAAGTTAAAACTTGACTTATTAAGATAGTCTTATAGAGTGTTCTATGTATGTGAGTGTCACAGTGTTGTAAAGTATTGTGGATTAAATTAAATTGTTTATCTGTCTGTTGGTTGTTGTGAACATACACTTCATCACTTTCATAACCCTAGACATTCAACGTAGTCATCAAAATATTCCAGAATAATTCTGACTGAGGTCTAAATGTGGTAGCAAAGTAAGGTCATCTGTAATACACCACACTTATTAGATACAGATACCTTCACAGCTGATCTCAGCCAGTACACTAAGTCCCCTATAAATATTTATATCATCCCACTTTACCACACCAGAGAACAGGAGCATCGAAGTTAAAACCTCTTCGTATTAGAGATTTTGAGTCTAGAAGGATTGGAAGGCTTGGAAAGAGGGATAAACCCGAAGAACGTTTATTTGGGTTTAACTGGACGTAAGAAGCTTTAAAAGATCAGAGAGTTTGTTTCTCTTGATAGATTTGTATGTGAGTGAGAGTTGCTATGTGGTTTGTGAATAGGACGTCCACTTTGAACTTAAATACCCCCTCCTCCCCCCATGTCCACAGTTGTCCACTTTTTACATACCCCTCCCTCCCCCCTCTCCTGTGGACGTCTTTTATGGTAGCCCCTTACCTGTCTGTTGTAATCCTCATTATTTCAAGAACGCTTTAACAATATTCCCCATCCACCCCCCCACCCCCACCCCGTGCCCCCTAAATGTTCTCTTAGCCAATAGGCACTTAATCTTCAATGTTCAAAACACAGACATGACCATACGTCCACTCCTAATTCAGGCGCTCAGAGTAGCAAAGGTCGGCTGATGCCATGATCTCGTTAAATAAAAACGTTTGCACCGAGGTCTTTATCTCAGCAGAACTTACCCTTTGATGATAACAAACACACAAAAAACAAAAGAAAAAAAATCACTGAAAAGAAAAACAAAATTTAATGGAATCTCATAACGAGCAACAGGTGGCAAATTGATTCAGAAGGGGGAACTTTCACACAGGTAAGCTACGGTTCAAATAAACAGGAAAGGAAGCCATTTATACACGTGTCTGTGTGTCCTGAATGCCAGAAAGAGGTAAGGAGAAACACACAGGCGGGTCTGCACACAAACATTCAGCGAAAGGATGTGCAACATAAATTTGACTTCAAGAAAAAGAGAGCGCGAAGGAAGAAGGTGATATGATGTGGAAATGGAAGAGGGAAATGTAGAGAGATAGAAAGAGTAATGTAAAGAACCAGTCGTATGAGTTGTAAAGAGAATTAAGAAATGAGGTAGAAGGGAAAAAAACGAACATTGAAAATACGAGATGAAGATTGATTTTGAAATTTTGTAAATAAATCATGATAACATAAAGGTTTCATTAACTTTATTAAGTAATCGTGACTGCCCTACCCAAGTGTTATATAAATAGTTGAACTAGTCATAAAGTTAGATATCTACACAAATTATATAAACTAATGATAAAGTTACATACACGTTGTCAGGTGACTGTTACGTAAGAAAAATTGCACATACTTCTTCATACAAGATATAATAAAGAAATGATACTAATTTGTACCTATGGCAAGTAGAACCAATTGTAGCTTACCCCGGGGTCTCTGATGAGGGCAAAGAAAGAAAAGGGATATTGCTCCTTCTGACGTGTCGTACAAGACGACAAGGTTTTTTTTTGTTTTAACATACAAGCATAATTGGTAATTGTGATTTGCCTTATTTGCAATGATTTAACAAGTGTGATGCCACTTTCCCATATCGGCAGTTATTCATATTATTTGGAATTGAAAACAATATATATCCTAATTATAACTCATCAGAGGTTGAACGGGATATTTTCTTCGTTAATTTAAAAAAAAAAAAACCCATCTAATATGTGGTTATGCCTGATGCTGACAACCGCATCATATAAAACAAATTGAGATAGAAACCACCACTACAACAAC
Organism: Oreohelix idahoensis; assembly: GCA_024509875.1. Lineage (NCBI taxonomy): Eukaryota > Metazoa > Mollusca > Gastropoda > Stylommatophora > Oreohelicidae > Oreohelix > Oreohelix idahoensis. The sequence continues at coordinate 109,818 of JAMPIV010010904.1, forward strand.
ATATAAATGTTTGGTGCAGGTTTTCTGCAAAGACCAGCGGTGATGGTGGCTCCATGATCCACATGGAGCGGAAAAAGGAACTGATGATAACGTAGCAGAAAAACTGTGACCGATAGGTTGTTTATATTTGGACATACTGTTTTTGACATTGGTAAGGCAACGACAGCGACAAAGGGAAGTAGCCACCCCACCTCATAAGACTGGACCTAGTAAAGTAAAGTCTCTAACACTTCACTCCACTACGGCAGTATCTGATCTGAGACTACATTTACCTGTATTTTTCATATGACCCATATATGGCGTTAGTGCCACTAACCTTCTAATTTCATCGATTTCTACTTTGTCTTTCAGGGTAATACTGTAAACATGTCACAGGTATGTCATTTCGAAAATACTTTCTCATATCTAAAATATAATTTCTTGCCAGCTTGCTCGGTATTAAATGCATGTCACATTTCTATTTTGTACAAATACATTCTAACTGGCAAGTACTGAAATTAGTCGTCTGTATAATCTCTACTAAAAGTAGATAACTATAAAATTTCAGTCTTTCGCGGATATATTTTGGTGTATATTAAAATAATTCTTCTGTCTATCTGTTCTGTGTTCTTTTAGATCGGTGTTTCTTAACCTTTTAAACGTCCCTGTCACATAATTATTGGGTTGATCTCTTTTCCTCTCCGGCAGTATTTAGTTACTTTTTTTGTGTACTAAATCACTCGTAATTTCCGTGGTCGGCCCATTTTTTTCTCTGCTATCAAGCAGAAAGTAGCTATTTTCTTAACAATTTTACACTCCCTTCAGTGATAATTGATCATGTTTGCTTTGCGCTTCTCGCTTTGCTAAGATTAAGACGCAGGTAAAAACAAGATGGGCCCGGTCAATATTCGTATAGGGAACTCGTGTCATGTTTACCTAGGAGTGCCCCGCGATAAATTATTGACCTGTCGGCATGCACTCGGCGGAAACGAATGACATAACCATTTCCTGTACACCTTGTTACAAAGACATTACTTGAGATAAAAGTAAGAAGTTATTTGTAAACATTGCCGAGAGAATGAGCGGATGTTTTCATTCCATATTTGGGAGACATTGCAGTAATGCACATAAATTTCCTAGTGGAAATATTTTGAATTACCCCATCCTAAAAACGCATGTATGAACCTATTGGCCGGCACTCGAGATATAAACATAACTACATTCTGATTGGGGCCTGGTCTAATAGTAAGCAACACGTGCCATAAACGAGAGGGGCAATATAACCTGACACTTTGGTCGGTTGAAAGCACTGTGAAAATCTACCTCGCGCCAAGAAGACAACCAGGCCTTGCTAGAGTTAAGACTAAAATCAGCTTTCATTTATCAGACCGGGCCTTATTGTAGCATATTGAGGACTTAGAGCCCAGGACAAATGCTACAATTTTAACACGGAAAACCGGAATCTGAGGGGACTGAAACCGAAGTCAAAGTGGGAACTTATTGCTAGAGTAACAACACCCCAGACCAAGTGTTAGATGCCTCTACAAGTGCCTTTATTTATCTGAGCCAGCAGTCTGTGAGCCTAAAGATTGGCGTATTGTACATTTTGAATTCTATATTGTTTTCATTATTAACATGTGAACTAATACGTATATATTGACATGTGAATATTAATATTTGAAAAATTGCTAGTGGATGTCCAAGTCATTTGAGACTGGCAACCTCAGCATATAGAATGATGATTTAATGAACCACCACTGCCAGGGCTGGTGACTGCTTTTTGCGATTTTCTTATAAAGAACCAAAAGCAGAGGTAGTCCCACGTTCCATATGGAGCAGGGAGGGAATGGTGAAAGAAATGATGTACATACTATTTTTATTATTAACCTTTTCAACCAGTGTAAATGTAAACATATTTACTCTAAATGTAATGAAAGTGTCAACCTTTTCAACCAGTGTAAATGTAAAACATAATCACTCTAAATGTAATGAAAGCTTCAACCTTTTCCACCGATGTAAATGTAAACATATTCAAACTTACATTGCTAACATTTTCAACTAAAGTTAAATACAAAACTATTCATTTTAAGTGTAAAAATAGTTTTTCGCCCACTGGTATTAAGATTAATTCTCAGAGAGGGTAAAAGTTCTGAGATAGATGGGATGGTGGAATGAAAAGAGGGGGCACATAAGTATGTGTCGGGAAACTCAATACTCAGAGGGTATTCGTTTCTCTTCTTTTGCCATACTAGTTGGTGGTACCAGTTGAGGGTACTATTTCTGGAACAAGTGAGGGTATAAGTGGCCTGAAGTCGACGCTAGACACCATTATCATACGGGTCTTGGAGACGCGGGACCAGCTTTGCAGTTACTCCCTGATTCTACTTGGAACGTGCTGCAAGTCTTAAATCTTGACCAGGGACGCGAGCGATCTTGTAACCTATCTGGAAGAGACCCAAACATCAGCGGGAGCAGAAACAATTATTGGCAGCCAAGTAAAACCTAAAAGCTGCCAAGTGAACTGTTCATTTTCGAAAACCATAACATCACACTGTGATGAATACTTTTTTCTAAACAATAATTCATTTTTATAACTGTTAAGACCTAAGTGATTATTAAATTTGTTACTAGTATAAAGACAAATCTAAAGATGATTTCATCATTTTGAACGTACTACATCCGTATGTCTCAGACAATTTCTTAAATACACGAAAGCAGAACTAAATAATAATAAGAGTAAATTCGCTGAATTAACTCAGCTAGGGGCTTGTACGAGTTAAAATTATATTACATAATCCTTCACAAAAGTTGACGGCAGATACTAGTTAACATGCTCAGCCAATGCAGCATTGTTCTCGCTTTTCTGAATATCTTTTGAACATTCCCTGGAGGTACAAGCATCATTATCCTTCTACCTACAACTCTGCTAAAAAGTAATCTTGCGCGAAGGTAGAACCTATAAAGACCCACATTAGTTACTGGGGTGGGTTTTGATGTTAAGAAGGTTGGTGTATGGTAAAGTTGTACTTGAGTGAGGTCAATCTGTGAAGGTCCCTGATGTAGACAATTGGTAGCTGTGTTTCAGAGAACCTTGCTGATACCACCTACGATCTCACTCAAAGTTATATTTTGGCCTAGTATGATTGATAGCTATGTTTAGTGTCTAGGGTAATGTAAGAGTGATGTTAAAGAACCTCAACACAAAAACATACACATACATATATTAAGTACTATGATAGACTCAACTAACTCCAGTTGTTAAATTTTATATTTAGAATTTCTTTTGTTAATCTTTATTGGTCCTGAACCTAAATTTGTTTTGGTCAGGACTACAACTCAATTTGAATTAAATTATATATATGTATATGTATATGTGTATATATGTATATATATATGTATATATACATATATACATATATATATACATATATATATATATATATATATATATATATATATATATATATATATATACACAAATATATTTACACAAACAGGACAATATGTCCAAAGTACATTGTTAAATTTTCCAATTGGTATTACTTAATCTATTTTGACTAACTAGTACTTGGAGGCAGGTTGGGGATTTTAATCATCCCAAAGTTCTTGTGTTTCACCTATGATTGTTTATTTAATTCTTTGGGAGGAAAGTTTATTTATACACAGGAGTTTATTTAATTCTTTGGGAGGAAAGTTTATTTATACACAGGAGATCTTTCACAGTCACTGGTAAGTTGTCCCAGGCCAGATATTAAGACTTATCTGGACCCTGGAATCACAGCAGTTGTAGTTGGTTTGGCCAAACACCCCAGTCTCCTCTGGTCTTGAATTTCTTTCCTATAAGCAGGTACCAGAGACTCTTCGAAATCGTGCAGAAATTCTCAATCAGCAGTTACCAGCACCAGACAAGTGCCAGCAGAAACCCCACATATTCAAGGAAATATAAACAAGTACGATGACTAGGCAATAGAATATGGCACACTTTCAGCACTGCCCCTGTCCAGACTGCTTTCTGTTATTAGTACAGTATTTTAAAAAAAAGCACAAGTCTGCTCATCGCTGCTTGCTCCTCAGAATATTTTGAAAAAATGGCAGCGAGCAGCCTACTTTTCCTATAATGTAAAAGGCTTTGGCCAATGTGACCAAGCATCTCTTTATTTTGAATGAACTTTAAAAAAAAATATTTCAACCACTATGCGTTACTACTACCAACTATATTTGTATTTTTAGGTCATCCAATAATATTTCGCCTTGCTTTAAACTACAACCAATCAAATTCCCCGTACCTTCTTTCCCCAAAGTTGTTTTTCAAAAATATGCCATACAAAAAATAAGCAGGCATGACTTTTCCTGACAGTCCGTCGGATCCTCTATAGTATTATGGCTATAATTTGGTCATTTAGTGGACTATTTGTGTAACTGATAACATATTCTTGCTCAGAAAGTCCCAAGGCACCCGAATATATAATTTTTATGGCCCCATGTATCTTGGTTCAGAATTCCATATTTTTTTCTATGTTAGTTGTTTATTTCTAGACTACCACCTGTTCACTTCTTTTCCATGTACTTTCAACCTATTTACCAGAATCATCCGTATTACGTTAGAATTACGTCATTCTCAATAAGAGCTAAGCCTGTTTTCGTGACCCAATTGTCTACATGTTCTAACTTTTACATCGTATTTTGAAAATCGCTCAAGGCAAGTCTTGCCACTGCGTTGCTATTGGCTTTTAGTTTGAAATCAACGCGAAACGAATTAGCATTGGGCCATCTATCCTTCTCTCCCCCCGTTTTCCTATATACTTTGTCTTCTAGGCAAATATTTGTTTGAACTTGGAAAAAGTGTTACGTTTTATCTCAAGGTCACTTAGGATCATTAAGTACCTTTTATTCGGCCATAAGGCGTTATCAAAACTAATACACTGACGGCGTGGGTGAAGACGCTAATTCTCTACCAAACTTTTAGTTCTAGCTTATTTTTGACTGTTACGCACAGATCTTCATTTTTTCTAAAGTCGTTGTATGATCATTTTTTGCTAAAGACATTGTGTAATTAGATTGACTGAAATGTACACTTTAATTTGTTTCGGTCAAAGCTACATAACTCTGGATAATAGAGATTATCATTTAATATGATGTTACCTCCTCTTGTGTCGAGACACGGTCGGTCGATATTTTTTATTAACGAAGTGTGACCATTCTCCTTATTTGGTAGTATCGGTCAACTGTTGTTGGAATGTCTGAAACCTGTGTTGAGGTTTCTGTTCATGTCCAAATAAGGCTCGATCTAGTTAAATCTTATCTGGAATGTTCCTAGATCGTCTGGTTTGATTGCTATCCATGTAGATGCGTTCTGCGCATGTCCGGACGCGGGGCGTATGGGAAGTTTCTTTATCTTTAGAGACGAGGTAAATGTGTGAAGCAGAAAGGACGCGTTTTGGCGTCTCTGTGATTTTGTTAGGGATTAGGAGCCTTATTGTGAGATAGTTAGCTTACAAGGTCCTTCCCTTGAGTATTCTAAAACGCCTGGAGGCGTATGTTTTCTGTGGTGTGGATTTTCGAACGAATGTAATGCCTCATTTACATCCAATCTGTAACTTTACTTATGTTTGACAATGGTCGATCTCTGCTCACGTATGCATTACAGAAAGGAAGGTTCTTCTAATAGATGTCACGCCCAGGTATCTTCATACCTGAGATCTATATGTACACGGGTCATACTCAGCCCGAAGGACAGTTCTTTGTTCTATGAACGTCGCTGTGTGTCAGCGATTATGCCTACGTCAAAGTTAGACTTAGGAATGCCTGTAAAAGTCAGTTTGACCTGCACTCCTGGAATGCTATCCTCGTGCGACTTATGATTTGACTCATTTAGCACATCTGAACAGTAGGAGGATTTTTAGATGTACTTTTGTATTTGGAGCCAACAATATAATTCCTTGGCGCCATATCATCATCTTTAGAATATGCCAAATGCATTGATAAACTGTGTTTGCTGATATTCGTGAATATCATGACTTTGCCCTATTGTGAACTGGATGTACGTACTTGTACCTGTGACGTCAAAATAAATGATGAAAAAACGTCCAGAGCAGTTTACCTATTTATGACTTCATATGTCGTACCCTACGTGCTGTAACTCTGTGAACTACATCACTACTCTACACAGCAACAACAACAACACAAAACCAGATAAGACTCCTTACATCTTGAACTATAATACCTGGTGTCGATAGGGGTGGTAATTGAAGTCAGCCTAAATCCACCCTTATCATTTCATGGTGGCCAAAAGTTGGTTTATTCTGGTACCAGCTCTCAAGGGGGTCAACAAACCCAGACATCATCATCAGACTACAAGACAACATTACAGTTTCTACTCATTACCTTTGAAGAAATTTTTTGAAAGTACCCGGCGTTACTGACAGTTGGTAATATTTTGAAACTACCCGGCGCTGCTCGGCAGTATCGAAGTTTGTCTACAGCTAAAAGGACAAGTACCGAGCGAATCGATTTCCTGATCTGTAAGGAAGAAGGACAAGTGCCGTAACAACTGTTCCAGTATCAGAAGTACTGTCGCAGATTCAGAAGGTCAAGTGCCGAAACGACGTTTCCATTATTAGAAGCTCATTTCCTTCGTCATGGCTGTTTATAGGAGCAGATGTTGATCAACGTTGGATCATTATCCTCAGAATGCTGATTACATCCTGTTCTACACCGTGCTGACGCTGGATTTATAGAAGTTAAGTGGCCTGTTTTGTTTGTGAACTGTGCCCTTATGTTCTAGCTGAGCCTTCTGAATTCTTTCACACACTTTTTGCTATGTGTTTACATGTTTACATGTTATATGTTATTTGTATTTGTATATTTATATGTTTATATTTCAGCGGGTTTCGGTTGGGTGGTGTCTTCCAGTAGAAGATACCACGTCAAAGAGGTTTCTACTGTTAGCGTTTGCTTTAGGGACTGTGCAAATTTCCTATTGTGAAATTCGCTAGCGACAACCGTTGCTATATTTGTTTAGTTGGGACGAGTTGTGCTTTATTTTCGTATTTTTTTGTAATATTTTTTTTTCTCTGTTCTTTAGTTCCGATTTCATTTGTTTGTATCTGTAGGTCTCCCCTTTTCTATTATTCAGTTCTATACACCATTTTTGTTTACACATTGTGACGTCATTTGTTTGTGTACATTCTTCGCATTTTGTCATCACATTCTTTGTGATATTTTCCTTTTAGTTCTGCTGTTTATTTAGTTGACTTATGCGAATGTTTTTGTATTGATCTTTGTTATTGTTTACATTGACTTTGATCTTTGTTATTGTTTACATTGACTTTGATCTTTGTTATTGTTTACATTGTCTTTGATCTTTGTTATTGTTTACATTGTCTTTGTTCTTTGTTATTGTTTACATAGTTCTTGAGTAATTAGCTTTCACTATTGTTTATATAGTGCACTTATCATAACTAACTGGTGGTTTTTTGCTTACGCACTATTGTAATGCAGTTATGATAAATAACTGATGGTTATGCACTGATTTGTGTAGTGCCTTCATAATTAAGAAGTGACTTGTGATATTATTATACATTTGATAATACAAGTTTGGTGTCAAAGACTTGTTTCCCACTGAGATTGGGTTAAACATTGGGATTATACAAGTACTTTATTAAGTCTTGTTACTATTAAGTTTGAAATAAGATAATTAATTATTTCAGGTTTTGGACTCATATTTTAGACAACATGTCTACATTTGAGTACTTTATTGAGCAGGGTAAATCCCTTGGAAAGACTGGTGATAAATTAGAAGAATTTGCGACTGTTCAATATGCCAAGGCATTGAAGTCAGAAGAAAAGAAAATGAAAGAACAAACTGAACAAAAGAAAATAGATGCTGAGAATTTAAAACTGCAGATGCAGGTGGATGAAAAGAGATTCCAAATGGAAATGGAAAAACAAAAGAGAGAAGCAGAATCTCAAGAAAAAAAACTACAAAGAGAAACAGAGGCTGAAAATAAAAGACTTGAAACAGAGGCTGAAAATAAAAGACTAGAAATAGAGACTGAAAATAAGAGACTTCAGGCTGAGGCTGAAGAGAAAAAGTTACAAAGAGAGGCTGAAGAAAGAAAGTTGCAAAGAGAGGCTGAAGAAAGAAGGTTACAAAGAGAGGCTGATGAGAGAAAAGCAAAAATGGAGCATGAGGAAAAACTCTTAGCTTTAGAGTTGGAAAAGATGAAATTATTGAACACTAGTAATGCTAATAATGCAGATCAGGTGTCAGATAAGACTAATGCTAATAATTTTAAGCTTAATCTACCAGCATTTAATGCCTCCATTGATGACATAACATTTTATTTAGACAGATTTGAAAGTGCATGTAAGGTGCATAACATAGATAAAACACTATATGTTTATCATCTTTCCAAGATACTTAGAGGTGATGCTTTGATTATGTTGGGCGTGGTAGATGTGCCTGACAAGAACAACTATGAGGTTGTCAGGGCAGTCTTGTTAAAAAAATACCAACTTAACGAAGACGGCTATCGTCTTCAATTTAAAAATATGTTGCCAGAAACTGGAGTGGAATTCTCTGAATTCATATCAAGGATACGTCTTACTTTTTCACGATGGGTTGAGCCGTCTAAGACAGAAAATACATATGAAGCTCTTATGGACTTACTACTTAGAGACAAGGTTATGTCTTCTGTAAATGAATCTTTTCCTTTCTTTCTTCATGAGCGTAAGCCTAAAAACATAAAAGAAATGGAAGAATACTGTTGCCAGTATGTGACTGCGCACCCTAACGTAACCGTTAGCAACTCTAAAGTAAAAGAAGGTCTGCCAGTTGCTTCGGCAGCACCATATGGCCAAAACTTCAAACGTAAGTTTCAAGGTACTCAACACAATATTAATAGAAAGAGCAACCGTAATGATGATCAAAATCATAGCAATCAATCACATGGTGATTTTTCTTCGAATAACTGGAGACAAGCTGACACTCCTCGTTATTATGGATCTAATAATTTTAGACATTTCCGCAAAGGTAGTCAGTATAGAGGTAACTATTTTTCGCGTAGACCTCAAAATCAATCTACTAGATTTTCAAATCAATATAGAGATGATAATGACAATTATGGAAGCTGGAACACTAACCATGATAACAATTACAGGAGAGAAAATAATGATAATTTCAGAGGCAATAATGGTCGCGGTAGATCTCTTCATAAGAGAAAGATATATCAGCAGACAAACTCGGTACAACAAGAATCTCAGGGGGCAGATAAACAGGTTAATGATAATAAAAACCCTAATGCTATAGGATGTTCTTCTTTTGACTTTGGTAGAGCAAATATATGTCCCCAATGTAGTACTTTGTTCGAACCAACTACCGTAACTACGTTAAGCTGTGGTCATCCTCTTCCAGCTCTTCCTGCTAATGTTGCGCATGACGGGAGAGGTTCTCTTATACTACATAAGGGTCTTGTAAATAGTAATCCAGTCTCAATTTTGTTTGATTCTGGATGTACTACTGTTGGCGTTAGGCAATCTCTTGTAAATCCATCCTGTGCTACAGGAAAGGTCATCAAATGTGTCACATTTGGTGACACTTTGGAAAAGTATCCTACTGCCATAATACATATTGCTACTCCTTTCTTTACGGGAGATGTCCACGCGTGTCTTCTTCCAAACCCTATTGCGGACCTTATTATTGGTCGTATTCACGGAGTTAGGAATGTACCCCACAGCAAATTGCTGTTTGGGAAGAGCAAAACATGGAAGCTACCAATGCGGTGGTCACAAGAGCACATGCTCTGGATCCACCTCAAACTTCATTAACTGATAATGATGAAGTAGATAGCCAAGATAGTCACTTGATTATTTCACGTGACTCATTTATAAAATTACAAGAAGAAGATCCTTCTTTACAAAAATTCTTCATCCTAGCAAAAAAAAAGGTGATCCAAATCAGAATACTAATAGAAAGTCTTGGATTTCTATGAAGAACGGCGTACTTGTGCGTATGGTACAAGACTCGTCTACGTCCACTCATTCACAAATTCTTGTGCCTAAGAGTATGAGATTGCAAATATTGCAACATGCTCATGACTCGCAATGTGCTGGACATATGGGTTTTTCCCGTACAAAGTCGAGGGTTCTTGCGGCTTTCTTTTGGCCATTTGTGAGCAAGGACATACGAATTTACTGTCGTTCTTGCAAAGTATGTCAGGAGGTCAAATCTAAAGAACCACGACATGCTGCGCCTATCCAGGCTGCTGACATTCCTATTCGCCCTTTTCAAAAAATGGCAATAGATATTATCGGTCCTTTTAGAATTAAGTCGGCCAGAGGACATCAATTTATCCTTACATGTGTCGATATGTGCACACGTTGGCCAGAGGCTATACCTCTTAAGAGCATTTCAACTGCTGATATCGCAGACGCTCTTTGGCTGATATTTTCTCGCTTGGGTTTCCCCGGAGAAATATTGTCAGACCATGGCACTCAACTTATATCAGACACTATGTCACAAGTAATGTCTATGCTACATATTGAAAGGTCTCTCAGCAGTATCTATCACCCAATGTCTAATGGGTTAGTTGAGCGTTTGAATAGGACACTAAAAACTTTACTTGGGAAGATAACTGAGGATCATCCTCAGGATTGGGACAGGGTTTTACCCGCGGCTCTCTTTGCCTATAGAGAGGTCCCCAATGAACACACAGGGTTTTCTCCTTTTGAACTTGTCTTTGGCGCGCAACCGCGCGGCCCCATGTCTTTACTTCACGATCTAATCACTGCCGATAATATTAGCAATGAGACTCAATCTTCTTACGAGTATGTCATTGCTCTTAGGCAAAAGATCATCGAGGCATGCAAACTAGCAACTTCTTCATCCGAATTTGCTAAAGAAAAGGCAAGGCAGTTTGCAAATAAAAATAGATGTCTACGACAACTTTGTCCAGGTGACAAAGCATTCGTTCTTCTTCCGTCAAGGGAGAACAGACTTCTTATTGCATGGAAAGGTCCATATGCAATAGTCTCCAAAATTTCCGATGTCGTCTATGTGGTCGATATTGATGGGAAACATAAAACATTCCACATAAATATGCTCACGGAATTTCATGAAAGACCTGACTATTTGCAGCCTATTTTCCAGGCAACGGACAATTCTCAAGTACCTCATGGTCATTACTCATCCCTGTCAGTTATACAGGATGAGGAAACTACTTTTTCTGATGTCAATCTTCCTCATCCTATGGTCCCACTTCATTTTACGGAATCTTGGAAAAACGTTACCGTTTCTCCTAATCTTTCCGCTGAGGAACATCGACAAGTTTCTTCGATGTTGCAGACATTTCAGGATGTCCTTACAGACATCCCGGGACACACACATGTCATCGAACATGACATAGTGCTTACTGACCATAATCCTATCAGAGTCAGACCCTATCCAATACCTATCCACTTTCAGTCACAAGTCGAGAAAGAATTGGATGAGATGATACAGTTGGAAATAATTGAACCATCTACATCACCATACTCTTCGTCTATGGTTATTGTTCGAAAGAAGGATAATAACATTCGCATTTGCGTAGATTATCGAAAATTGAACCAAGTTACGAAGTTTGATGCTGAACCTATGCCTTCATTGGAAGAGCTACTAAATAAACTTTCTAATTCTAGATTCTTTACCAAACTAGACTTGTCTAAAGGTTATTGGCAAGTCCCTTTAACTGAACGTGCCAAACCTTTTACAGCGTTTTCTACACCTAGGGGTTTATTCCAATGGAATTTCATGCCTTTTGGTCTTATGAACGCCCCTGCTACATTCGTACGCATGATGCGGCGAATTCTCGCATATCGTACAGATGTCATAGCATACTTAGACGATATCTGTCTGTTCAGTGATTCCTGGGAAGATCACTATTTGGGTTTATACGAAAAGCTGTCTACTCTTCGCGAGTATAACTTGACTGCAAAACCCTCTAAAGCCTTTATAGGATTTAGTGAGATTTCTTTCCTGGGTCATCGGGTTGGTCATGGTCTTTTAAAGACAGAGGACCATAATGTTTCAAAAATACTTAACATTTCTGTCCCTAAGACGAAGAAACAAGTACGGAGTCTCTTAGGTTTGATCCAATTATTCGGACGATTCATTCCGAATCTGTCCTCCATTATGGCACCGCTTTCTACTTTATTGAAGAAAGGATCGCCTAATCTGATCCGCTGGTCTCAAGAATGTCAATCCTCATTGGACCAGGTTAAAACTCTATTTTCATCTCCACCTATCCTTAGGTTACCTACTATTGAGAAGACTTTTGTTCTTCGAAGTGACGCCTCGTCAACTGGGATTGGGGCAGCACTTATGCAGGAGTATTCTGATACTCTGCATCCAGTGATGTATATCTCTAGGAAATTAAATGCTGCAGAAAAGAATTACTCGGTTTTAGACCGTGAATTATTGGCTATGGTATGGTCTATTCTGAAGTTACAAAGATTTCTTCTAGGCGCACATTTCATTGTGGAAACCGACCAGAAAGCTCTTACTGCTATTCAGAGCAAAAACTTGAAGAGCTCGAGGTCCACTCGATATGCCATAGCTCTTCAACCATTTCATTTCACGGTGCGAGCTATCCGTGGTTCGGATAATGTGATGGCAGACATTCTGTCCAGGTGCCCACACGATTCCACATAATTCTTCTGTCATATATTTTTCCCGATATACAGTCCAATACTATAATGACATATTAGCACATATTTTCTCACTTTTTGGGAATGTATAACGTTGTACCATGTAATTTCCTTTTTTCTGTTACCAATTTGATCATAACAGAAGAAGGCTTAGTTAGCGATATACGGGCCAAAAAAATCACATGGCCCCATTTAGATATTATATTTTAATGATTGTATTAAGAGATTTAACATTTGTCTTACAGATTTGTGTTATTGATATTTTCGCAGCACATCATTGAAGTCTGCGAGATTTTGTACATTGTGGAACTTTGAAGTTATCTAGTCCTGTCCCGGATTGGGAGCGGATGATGTCCACATCTTCTTGTATCGATTATATTTATGTCTACGAGGAACAGCACATGTATTTGTAATGATTCATAATACATTATAAATATCTTTTTGTTTGAATATGTGTAACATTATAGTGCGGTATATTGGTATATTACACCGCTGTTTGCACAACACTTCATTGTATAATACTATGATAATATATTTAATTTCATAGATTTGTATGAGTATAATTTGACTTTCATTATGATATTGCCATCACTGTGGCGTGTGTTGGTGGCACCTTCCTGGAATATATACGCGTATACTTAGGTAAATTTTTGTTTCTCTAAGGATCTGAGATATAATCTCAGTTTCGCTCCATGCATCGAGCAAGCCTCATTTTTAGGCAATATATCCGCGCATCATACGTGCATTAGGAGCCTGGGGTTTTTGGTAGTATCGGCCAACTGTTGTTGGAATGTCTGAAACCTGTGTTGAGGTCTCTGTTCATGTCCAAATAAGGCTCGATCTAGTTAAATCTTATCTGGAATGTTCCTAGATCGTCTGGTTTGATTGCTATCCATGTAGATGCGTTCTGCGCATGTCCGGACGCGGGGCGTCTGGGAAGTTTCTTTATCTTTAGAGACGAGGTAAATTTGTGAAGCAGAAAGGATGCGTTTTGGCGTCTCTGTGATTTTGTTAAGGATTAGGAGCCTTATTGTGAGATAGTTAGCTTACAAGGTCCTTCCCTTGAGTATTCTAAAACGCCTGGAGGCGTATGTTTTCTGTGGTGTGGATTTTCGAACGAAGGTAATGCCTCATTTACATCCAATCTGTAACTTTACTTATGTTTGACAATGGTCGATCTCTGCTCACGTATGCATTACAGAAAGGAAGGTTCTTCTAATAGATGTCACGCCCAGGTATCTTCATACCTGAGATCTATATGTACACGGGTCATACTCAGCCCGAAGGACAGTTCTTTGTTCTATGAACGTCGCTGTGTGTCAGCGATTATGCCTACGTCAAGGTTAGACTTAGGAATGCCTGTAAAAGTCAGTTTGACCTGCACTCCTGGAATGCTATCCTCGTGCGACTTATGATTTGACTCATTTAGCACATCTGAACAGTAGGAGGATTTTTTGATGTACTTTTGTATTTGGAGCCAACAATATAATTCCTTGGCGCCATATCATCATCTTTAGAATATGCCAAATGCATTGATAAACTGTGTTTGCTGATATTCGTGAATGTCATGACTTTGCCCTATTGTGAACTGGATGTACGTACTTGTACCTGTGACGTCAAAATAAATGATGAAAAAACGTCCAGAGCAGTTTACCTATTTATGACTTCACATGTCGTACCCTACGTGCTGTAACTCTGTGAACTACATCACTACTCTACACAGCAACAACAACAACACAAAACCAGATAAAACACCTTACATCTTGAACTATAATACCTGGTGTCGATAGGGGTGGTAATTGAAGTCAGCCTAAATCCACCCTTATCATAGACTTTATGCACTATCTTGTTATATTCTAATTTAGATATTGTATTTAGAATATCGTCACAGTTACTCTTGAGTTTTGGCCACTGTTGGACCACTACTGCAGAGCTAAGGGAAGGCAAACCGTGTCAGCCCAGCACCCTTTTATAAAACTTGAAGAATCCATGCACCCCTTCAAAGTATCTTAAGAAGCCTTGCACCGCATTATCTTCTAGCGAAATATGCCAGAAATGCGAAAAAGAATGATAAAGAGATAAAAGGATATTTTTTACACGAAACGAAAAAAAACAACAACTCATTTTATTAAAATGAAAAAAAAAAAAAAAACTCTTTTTATTAATATATTTAATGCATGCAGTGAGTCCGGAAAATGGGAAACGTCGTTAGAGTTACATGAATTGGGAGTGCTTTTATGAGTTATTTCCAGCGTTTTGTGTGTGTTTGTGTGTGTGTATATATATATATATATATATATATATATATATATATATATATATATATATATATATATATATATATATATATATATATGATAAGGTGTAGAGGTTTGGAAGAGAGCGCCAAACTATCCTTTCGGCTGTCTTCCTCCTGGCCTGGTTCAATTCTAGTCCTCGGTCCTTCAAAGATTGTCTAATGTTGTCCTCCCAGAGGACTCTGGGTCGTCCTGGAGGTCTGGATCCCTGGCTCTTTGTTTCCCATGCTTGTCGTGGTAGCCGATCTTCTCCAATTCTGCAGACATGGCCAAACCAACTTAGTTGGGACTGTTCTACTTGGGTCTGTAGGGGTTGGGATTTTAGGCCTTGACGTATCGTCTGGTTGCGGACCATGTCTCTTCTTGTTACTTCAACAACCGTCCTCAGATACCTTATTTTTGAGGTTTGGGTCTGGCTTTTGTGGGTTGTAGTCAGTACCCAAGACTCGCATCCATACGTCATAACTGGGACATAGGTGGAGCGGTATACAACCATCTTCGTTTTCTTACCAACCTCTCTTGCTTATGGCCAGAAAAAGTCTCCCAGCTGCTGCTTTTCGAGTGACCAACTCTTCTTTGATGCCCTCCTTCTGGTCTATAACAGCTCCGAGGTATTTAAAGTGGTCGAACTGCTCCAGGACCTGTTCTCTCAGATTAATCTGATGCCTTCCTTCTTCTCGTGATATCACCAAGGTTTTTGTTTTAGAGCTTCTTATGACCATTCCTCTCTTCTCCAGCTCTTCCTTCCAGACTTGCAGGTTGGATTGGAGATGTGAATCTGATTTAGCAATCAGGGCAACATCATCAGCAAATGCCAGCTTTGAAATACAGACGTGTCTTATCTTCCAGTACCCCACTGAATACTTTCTTGTTCTCTCCTTCTATGCCTTGATGACATCGTCCATGAGGAGTATGAAAAGATAAGGTGACAGGATATCACCTTGTCTTACACCAGTGGTGGTCCTGATCTCTTCTGACTTATGGTTTGCTGTCCTCACATAATTTCTGCAAGACTTGTAGAAGCTCTGTATAGCATGAATCAGAGGTGCTGGAATGTTCTTCCATGCCAAACAGTCCCAAAGTTTGCTCCAGGGGACCCTGTCAAACGCCTTTTCCAGATCTATGAAACAAAGATGCATCTCACTCTTATACTAGAGGGCCTTTTCACTCAGCTGTCTGAATGTGGAGATTAGGTCTTGAGTACTTCGGTTTGCTCGGAATCTACACTGGACCTTATCCAATTGTGGCTCAGCTAGGCGTCTGAGTCTCTGCACTAGGATTCTAGAATAGATTTTACCAGGGACACTTGGAAGGGATATGCCTCTATGGTTTCCACATTGTCGATTGTCACCCTTTTTGAAAATTGGTGTTAAAATGGCAATCTCCCAATCCTTTGGTATGGTCTTGTTGCACTACGCTGCCTGTAGGACCCTTAAGAGTAATAGGTCGCCTGCTGCTCCCATGTACTTAACCATTTCTGGTGTTATACCATCATGCCGTGCTGCTTTGCCCATCTTGATTTTCTTAAGTGCTGCCTTTCAGTTCTTCCTTCATTATGTCATCTTCACCACCATTGGTTTTCTCTTCTGTGCTAGTGGTTATCATTTCTGATGCTTGACCTTGCTCACCATCCAGGAGTTCTGAAAAAAATTCTTTCCACCTTTCCATTGCTTTCTTCGGGGCAGTAAACAATTTGCCTTGCTTGTCCTTTATAAATTTAAGAGGGCACTGTTTTCCTTCCTCAAGTTCTTTAGGGTTTTATATAGAACAATTTCTGGTGTTCTTATTCATCGTGTTCTAGATTTTCTCCAAATTCTTCCCAGGACTTTTGTTTTTCTGCTAGCACCTTGTTCTTTGCTTCTGTTCTGAGTATCAAATATTCTCTATATTTTTCTGTTTGTCTTGCTGTGTTTTTAGCTCCTAAGTATTGTTAAACTAAAAGAAGGAGAAACCATAGTCAACCTGGTCATAGTGTATGGGCCAAATGAGGATGAGAGAGCAGAGGTCAAGGAGGAATTCTTCGAGCTGCTTCAAAGGACAGTGGATGACTGCCTAGATGAAGTTATCATGCTCGGAGATTTTAATGCCAGAGTTGAAAATGACCATGCTAGATGGGGTGGAGTTATCGGAAGATATGGAGAAGATACTCTCAATGACAATGGAAAGCGACTCCTTAGATTCTGCAGTGAGTAGAATCTGATCATTACAAACACAAAGTTCCCCCATAAGCGCATACATGCATACACTAGATGTGAACCAACAAAGTATGAGAAGTCAGTGATCGACTATGCCATTGTTCGGAGAAGCTCATTCAAATATGTCAGAGATGCTAGAGTCTGGAGGGGGCCAGAGATTGGAAGTGATCACTACCTGCTAACAATCGAAAGAACAACTGAAAGAGTTGCTCAGCCTAGGAACTGCCCAACATCACGAAAGAAACCAAGTAAACGAGCAGGAGAAATGAGCATTAGGACCTACAAGCTGAGAGAGCCAGAAGTTAAGACCAGATATCAGGGGCTTATTGCTGCAGCGGTGAGCAACACAGAAGAACGACCTGATGACTTGGAAACCCTCTGGATTAAATTCAAGGATATCATAAAGACAGCTGCTGCAGAAGCATGCGGTGAAGTCCGACTTTGGAACAAGAGAAAGAGGACACGTTGGTGGACAGAGGAAGTCAAAGAGAAAAAAAGAGCGAAGAAAATGGCATGGAAACAATACTTAGGAGCTAAAAACACAACAGGACAAATGGAAAAATATAGAGGATATGTGACAGAACAGAAGCAAAGAACAAAGTGCTATTATAGCAGCAAAACAGAAGTCCTGGGAAGAATATGGAGAAAAGCTAGAAAAAGATGCACAAGAAAACCAGAAATTGTTCTATAAGACCCTAAAGAACACGAGGAAGGAAAAACAATGCCCTCTCAAATTTATAAAGGACAAGCAAGGCAAATTGCTTACTGCCCCGAAGGAAGTAATGGAAAGATGGAAAGAATATTTCTCAGAACTCCTGGATGGTGAGCATGGTGAAGCATCAGAAATGATAAACACTAGCACAGAATAGAAAACCAATGATGGTGAAGATGACATAAAGATGGAAGAACTGATGGCAGCACTGGAGAAAATCAAGATGGGCAAAGCAGCAGGGCATGATGGTATAACACCAGAAATGGTCAAGTTCATGGGAGCATCAGGCGACCTATTACTCTTAAGGGTTTTACAGGCAGCGTGGTACAACAAGACCATACCAAAGGATTGGGAGATTGCCATCATAACACCAATTTTCAAAAAGGGTGACAATCGACAGTGTGGAAACCATAGAGGCATATCCCTTCTCAGTGTCCCTGGTAAAATCTACTCTAGAATCCTAGTGCAGAGACTCAGACGCCTAGCTGAGCCACAATTGGATGAGGTCCAGTGCGGATTCCGAGCAAACCGAAGTACTCAAGACCTAATCTTCACACTCAGACAGCTGAGTGAAAAGGCCCTTGAGTATAAGAGTGAGATGCATCTTTGTTTCATAGATCTGGAAAAGGCGTTTGACAGGGTCCCCTGGAGCAAACTTTGGGACTGTTTGTCAAGGAAGAATATTCCAGCACCTCTGATTCATGCTATACAGAGCTTCTACAAGTCTTGCAGAAATTATGTGAGGACAGCAAACCATAAGTCAGAAGAGATCAGGACCACCACTGGTGTAAGACAAGGTGATATCTTATCACCTTACCTCTTCATACTCCTTATGGACGATGTCATCAAGGCAGCTCTAAAACAAAATCCATGGTGATATCACGAGAAGAAAGAAGACATCAGATTAAGCTGGGAGAACAGGTCCTGGAGCAGGTCGACCACTTTAAATACCTCGGAGCTATTATAGACCGAAAGGGAGGCATCAAAGAAGAGTTGGCCACTCGAAAAGCAGCAGCTGGGAGACTTTTTCAGGCCATAAATTGAGGATTCCTCAGCAAGAGAGAGGTTGGTAAGAAAACGAAGATGGCTGTATACCGCTCCACCTATGTCCCAGTCTTGACATATGGATGCGAGTCATGGGCAATGACTACAACCCATAAAAGCCAGATCCAAACCTCAGAAATGAGGTATCTGAGGAAGGTGGTTGAAGTAACAAGAAGAGACATGGTACGCAACCAGACGATACGTCAAGGCCTTAAATCCTACCCCCTGCAGACCCAAGTAGAACAGTCCCAATTAAGATGGTTTGGCCATGTCTGCAGAATGGGAGAAGATCGGATACTACGACAAGCATGGGAAACAAAGAGCCAATGATCCAGATCCCGAGGACGACCCAGAGTCCGCTGGGAGGACAACATTAGACAATCTTTGAAGGACCGAGGACTAGAATTGAACCAGGCCAGGAGGAAGACAGCCGATAGAATAGTCTGGAGCTCTCTCTTCCATACCTCTACACCTCACGGTAGAAGGGGAACGACTAAGTAAGTAAGTAAGTAAGTATTGTTTCCATGGCATTTTCTTCTCTCTTATTTTCTCTTTGACTTCCTCTGTCCACTATATATATATAAAGGTAAAGATAGTCCCATAGCAGATACTGCCGTTAGGGAGTGAAGCGTTAGAGACTTCACTTTACTAGGTCCAGTCTCTAGAGGTGGGGTGACGAGTTCCCATCCTCGTTGCCTTTTCCTTCCCTAACTCAAAGTCAGGTACCTATTTACAGCTGGGTAGACGGAGCGTGTTGGTACCGTGATATCACAAATTATTCTCGCTATGTCTAAAGCTATGTGTATATATATATATATATATATATATATATATATATATATATATATATATATATATATATATATATATATATATATATATATATATATATATATATATATATATATATATGTATATATATATATGTATATATATATATATATATATATATATATATATATATATATATATATATATATATATATATATATATATATATATATATATATATATATATATATATATATATATATATATATATATATATATATATATAGCTTTAGACATAGCGAAAATAATTTTGTTTTATATAACCTTTGAAACGTTTTGAAGATTAAAATTTTAGATGCAACATATTCATGACTTAAAAAATGACAGAGAAACAGTCTTAAGTATGTTTTAAGTTTAATAATAAATGTTCGAAGTGTAAATGAAATAAAATAAAATAAATAAATAATATAATGTAAAAAAAATATGTTGTATACTTAAACCAAGAATGGCGTAAAGCAGCGATGTTCTAAACTAGCAAAGAATACTGCTAATAGCGTTTCATGTTAATTTAACACGAAATTTTAAAACACGTTTTAAAATTTATTTTGTGTTAATTTTTACCTTCGCATTTGTAGCGTGAGGTTATTTATTGTATCTAGGATCAGTATAGTACTGACAATACAGAAACAGAATTTCTGCAGGAAAATGGTGAAGTCCCAGTGTATGAGAGAACTACTGGTATCACAAATTAGTTACGGCTGTGAATGATCTGATCTAGAAAAATTAGTAGAGTGGAGACAGTCATAAAATGCCACCCCGCTGTGTAACTAACTGTGATTTTAAAACAAGGAAACAGATTTCACTTCACAATTATAAAATTGACAAGTCGTTCAAAAACAATTTACTTATTTATTAAGTATACAAGTATACACTATCTACTCTTGTGCTGAAAGGTGGATGCTGGAAGATGGAATGTAATGGATTTGTAAGTTTACATATGGTTTATATATATATATATATATATATATATATATATATATATATATATATATATATATATATATATATATATATATATATATATATATATATATATAACAGCAAGTCTTCCAATTATAGGAACAAAATTATATATATATCAGCTGTGCTGTTAATCAATTACAGAAAATGTATCAGCTGTGCTGTTAATCTTGTCTCTCACTACGCTAAATCACTTTTTCTTCATAGACAGTTAATAGCTCACACTTGCCGACGGAAATGGTACTAATGTGTACTCATCTCTTAAAACAGTTCTGTCCTTCTTAGTTTGGTGCACACAACACCCACTGATGATCGTTTCTTTAGCCCACCCAAGACTGAGGGGGACTAAGGATGTAGCTCCGATACAACCACTATGCTCCTGCGAAGTTCCAGGCAGCTGGATTGATCCGAACATACGACCTCAGGTTGGATGACACGAATAAAACCCGTAACAAGGAAAAATAGGGGCTAATTTCTGTCATCAAGCCCACCTATTTCTAGTGTATATGAGATGAGCGTGTCTCAGGTGTGTGCATGTAGGATGAATGACAACATGGCTCAGTATGATTTAGCAATAGCGGACAAGACAGGTGTGTACTTGCAAAACATTCTTTCTGATATTTTCAATACATGAATACATCTAATAATTTGTACACCGTATGATACAAGCGTTTCCTTCCACCTATAATATACCAGGCCATCTCTGATAAGTGCTGTACTGGCTGGTAAAATATACCTTAACAATATTGTTGTAGTTAGACTGTTACGTTATAGTCGGGTTGGAGTCATACCAGGAAATACAATCATTATACCTAATTCTCTAAGATATAATCAGTATACCTGATACATAAAGTTATATTAAATATATACAGGTGTAGGCTATTTTCTGGTGGTTTCCTTCTTCAACATACAATCATTATACATGACATAGTCATAGGTTATATTCAGGTTGGAGTTATGTGAGTCCTAACAAGGACTGATAGGTTATATTTCAGGTTGGAGTTATATGAGTCCTAACAAGGACTGATAGGTTATATTTCAGGTTGGAGTTATATGAGTCCCAAAAAGGACTGATAGGTTATATTTCAGGTTGGTTTTCGTCTTCAGCAATCATATCAGGAAATACAATCATTATACCTGATTCCATAAAATATAATCATTATATATGATACACATTAATTATATACAGGTGTAGGTATTATAAATGATACTAAAAAATACAATCATTATAAATGATGTAGGCATATTCTCCTACAAGTTTATAGTAAGTTTACCTACCCTCTAAGATTAAGACAAGCCAGATTTTGACTCGACTAGTGAAGCAAGTTTGCCCGGCATGCAGGTAAACATAAATCAGTCTTGACAGCTTTCTCTACCCCAGTCGGTCGGTCGAGCTGGCCTTCGTGTTTGTGTGTGTTTTTTTTAATAAAACGCGCCCGTTTATATAGGTAGACGCAGGTAAACTCTTCTGCATAAGGAACCCTTTTGATTGGTTCTCGGCGTTTTCGCCTTTTTAATTGCCGACGTTGTCGTACTTTCCGTGACCGAGTTCCGAAATTTTAGGCCTAAGTTTTTTCTGTCTTGGCGTGAACTTGAATACGTGTAATTTATTCTGTCTCAGAGTCAGTTGAACGTGGATTGGCTGTGCATATTTACAAAGAAGTGGGTTTACACCACGACAGCATTTCAGAATCGGCGCTAATATGAATCGGCACAATTTTGACTGGCGCAAGTCGAGCGCTACCTGTACTGTGTATTGTATTGTGTTTATGATAATTCGTCTTCTAAAATATCTGGCATGTCTCGTATCCAGAGAAGTCGGGTCACGTAGTCCCAGGGGGTACGTGTAACCCTGGCTATAAAGCACTGATTTAGATGTTCTTTAAAATCCACATATTTCAGTAGTAATCTTCCCCTTAGATTCTACATATTAAAACTTTAATGTTTTCCTTTGATATGTCATGTAATCCTTTGAATTTATATTAAAATCTGATACGGTGTCCTTTATATATGATACTGTTTATCTTTACACACAAAAATATGCAGTTTGATTGTTCACTTAAACACGAAATCCTCGATATGCCTTCCGAGTTAAGCTTTGCACTGCTGTTTGTACTCGTGTGGTACTTGATTAAGCGTGACTTAAGATAACGATGCGTGTGGGCAAGGTTAGAACAGGTCGTTCTTGTGTTTATTTATTTTGAGATACGTTTTGTTGTGATGAACGCAACCTTGGAAATGACATTTTACAAAGTGTCATGTGCAAAGACTTTTCACTTGAAACCGTATCTATCTATCTATCTATCTATCTATCTATCTATCTATCTATCTATCTATCTATCTATCTATCTATCTATCTATCTATCTATCTATCTATCTATCTATCTATCTATCTGTCTGTCTGTCTGTCTATCTATCTGTCTGTCTGTCTGTCTGTCTGTCTGTCTGTCTGTCTGTCTGTCTGTCTGTCTGTCTGTCTGTCTGTCTGTCTGTCTGTCTGTCTGTCTGTCTGTCTGTCTGTCTGTCTGTCTGTCTGTCTGTCAGTCAGTCAGTCAGTCAGTCAGTCTATCTATCTATCTATCTATCTATCTATCTATCTATCTATCTATCTATCTATCTATCTATCTATCTATCTATCTATCTATCTATCTATCTATCTATCTCGCTCTCTCTGTCTGTCTGTTTGTCTGTCTGCCTGCGTGCCTGCCTGCCTGCCTGTCTCCACCCTCCTGAATTACCTTTCAGCAAAATTATGTCCTAATAAAATATACCGTTTTCTTACCGAAAGCAGAATCTTAATTAGGGAGTTTACTAGATAACGCGATAATAATCGTTTTAGTACAGCTGTATTCCATCTTCACTTCAGTTTTGTGAGAAACGCGTTCAAAGTTTTTGGGTCTTTAGTTGACAAGATAAAAGGATATAGCACAATAAATAAAATTGTATGATGATTGTCGTAGATTTTTGATAGGAGAATTAAGACTTGGGTTGGTCCCTTCTGAATAGGTTGGAATGAGTGATAGTCACAGTGTGAGATAAAAATACAAAAATAGATTTCCACGAGTGAGGTGGTGGAATTGTGATAGAGGCTGTCTCTGAGAGCGAGAAATCTTCTCTCTCTCTCTCACCTATCTTCTACGACAGATCTAGAGTAGTCAGACAGTCTAACACATATACATTAAATATATCTATATCCACTCACGTGCACGCACATTCAAGTGACGACAGGTAGACACACAGACGTGGGAAACTATAACAAATGATTATATAGATATTTAGAACGAGCTGACCAACATGCTGATTAATTTATTGTTAAGTTTATTTATCATTTGTAAACTTACGTCACAGCATGTAAAATTATATAAAAAAAGCATATACACAAAGTCATAAACAAATCAAGGAATGCTACAAGAACTGGTAGACCCACAGTTATGATCTTCCTAGATGGATAGCCCACAGTCCCGTTAGGAGAAAGATGATAGCACAAAGAGTCCCAGATACATATGATTGAGTCTAAGAGTTTCCCCCGTTTAAGGTATGAACAGACCTGATACTATAATCTAGTTTAAGGGAAAATATTGTTAGCAAAAACAAACTTGCATGAAGAAAGTTATGACAGCAAATAGGTGCCAAAAATACAACGGTAAAATAACACTCAGACCTGCGTTCACTCTATTCATTCAGCCGTGGCCACGTGCGCACATTTATACTTACAGCTTTGATCGCTGCCTCTGGGAACATAATTTGTTTTTTAGGACCTTCACACAGACCCGTAAATGCAGTCTCGACCAAGAAATCCCCAGTTCCAAAAAGACGTACTGAATTCTCTATCTCAGGGAACGATTCCTTGGGTGTTCTTATTTTTCGGATGTCTGTTTAAGTCACATAAAATTTGTCCAGGCACGAAAGTTAGCGGAGCACAAAGTCACTAGCGTAGGTTTCTAAAAAAAATGAGGAATGTCAGGTTGGGTGCCTTATATCAGTATATGACTATATTTGGTCACCACACTACTAGTCAAAACTCTGTCGGATGTTACTGATATTTTGCTTGCCACAGCGGCTGATCTGTACTTAAGTGTTATTCTGGTAGAATTAATTATGGCGCGATAGGCCTTTTTACTTTATTTAACTGTTACAGTTCATGTAATGAAAGTGCTTAAGTTCTTCACAGATAATGTTCACGTACTAGAACGCTGGCAAAGTTTGGGTACCACAGTATTCACTGAATAAAGAAAAACACATATGAAATATTTTACATATTATGTACTCAATATAACTTACATTTTTAAACAGCAAGCGTATAGCGTGACTTATCATTTAAAACTCCCCGTGAAATAAGTTATATATATAACAATCAGTCATCATGAATTAGGAATACCTACGGATTCCGTCAACACTCATGAGGCGTCTAGCATTTATAAGTTAGTTTTAGAAAAATTACTCTCGTCTGATTATTTAGCAGTAAAATTAAATTCATTATAGCTACATTGTTGTTTAAGCTAGAAATTATAATTTATTCTGCTTTCCACTGAAACACGTCACTAGAAAATAATACAGACTTATGTATTAAGCGCTCTGCACCAAATCTAACTAGTGAAATAAAATAAGCGATTTAACACTTTAAACACTTCACGAAATACTACATAATATGTATAATATTTACCTCAACACAGAATTTACAGGCGATCGCACAAACTAGAATTATATGCTTATATTTATTGGTAGTCTAGAAGTTCGGCAAAATTTTTGCCAAGAACAAACTAAGACTTCGCTATACAGCTTATTCTCTTAGCACGAAACGTCCTGTCTACTGCGAATTTAGAGGACTGAATGAAAATAAAATCTAACTCACTCCAGTATATATGAAACACCAGACAAAGAGGCACACTATTTCCATAAACTACGCAATAGCCTCCCCTTTCCGTCTTTAACACTTACGTACCTTAGACGCTGGCAATAACATGCCAAACCCGTGTCTTCACACCTTACGCCAACTATCTGACCGTGAGCGCGCGTGTCAGAGGCGAAATGCCAGACACTCTGTCTGCTCTGGGCGAGCATGGCTGGCGCGATTCACACCTCCGTCTAACTATCGGACAGTGAGCGCTCATGTCAGATGCGAATGTCAGACTCCCTGTCTCCACTGCAGAGGGCAATTTCACACTTCACCGGGAGCTAGCCTGACGAAAAACTCTCGTGACAGCTGCAAATGTAGACAATTTGTCTGCTCATCATGTCTGATTATGAAAGTTAATCACACATCTCGTCCACTGACGTCTACGTAATCTACTGCGTTTCTAAATGAGAACGAAACCGGTAAAGTGAGAATGCGAAGAAAATATTTTTCGCAAACGAATGGATGGGAAAATAGTAATGTGTATAGTCGCAAACGTACGAATGCGAAAAACACAGGAAGAAGGATAAAAATGATAATAAAATAGAGGATACGGGTGAAAGAAGAAGAAAAGGATATAGGCAATTTATAGATCATAAATGTCTACGTGACAATGATTGAAACTGTTAACTGTAAGATAATGTGTAGGATGATAGATTAAAATATAAAATATTGCCAAAAGTGGAGATGGAATAAGGCAGTACTAAAACGACTAGCCATGTTGCAGTGTCTGTTTAGGAATGGCGAAGCTGGAATATGGAAGAAGTGAGCTCTCTTCTTCCTCGTTCAAAGTAACAGGATATTGTATTAGTTTGTTCACACTAAGTGTGACTAATTTACCAATATACATTACTCGCGGCAAAGGTTCCTGGCTTGAAACACGATGACTTGACGCACAAGTATTCTTCTTCTTCTTCCGTCCTTAGCCACCGACCGTCAAAGCAGTCAGTGGCCATTACGCCTAGTGGCGTCTTAGGGCAACAGCAGATAGGTTTTCTTTGCCATTGTTTCCCATCACGCCTATTGGCGTCTTTAGGGCAACGGCAAATCAATCCATTTGCTGTTGTTTCCGTAATCGAAGTGACTGGCAAACGGGTGATCAGCCCGACGCACAAGTATAGCCAGATGTAAATGGGTGCCTGATTCTACTCTTGAGTTAGGGAAGGCAAAGGCAGCGAGTAAGGAAACTGTTCACCCTACTCTCGGAGCTAGATTTAGTACAGTGACGTTTCCTCACTGCCTTTGACTTCCCTAACTCAAAAACAGAATTACGTACCCATTTACAGCTTGATAGACTGGAGCGTGACACTGCCAGGTTTCAAACGTAACCCTTAGTCAATAAAGGTCTGGGGGTTTTTTTCGTAATAGTTATTAACTCTTAACGACATCTTAATAAGAATTCCCAGATTTACAGATATGTGGGCCATTCTATTAACTCTACACGTTTTAATTCAGCCTGCGGTGCATGCATTTGTTAGTCTTTCACCTCTGATAACAGGAACGAAATGTGCAGGTGCATGGATTTACACAGACAAGAAATATTGTCTCCTTTAGAAGAATCTGCTACGAAGACCTTTATTTCCATTATGTTTTAGATACGTTTCTGAAGGTTGTAAAATGGCGCAGATTGTAGCACTTCCAGCGAGACCAAGAACTCTAGTTATTCGAAGAGGCCTGGCTTTGGCGTGTGATCAGTGGCGGATCTACATTTTGGGGGCCCTGAAGCTTGAACTCTTGGAGGGGCCCCTTTTATTTAAAAAAAAAAAATTGTGAGGATGGGAAAGAAATGTATTATAGAGATAAATGGACTTGGAGGACCTGAAATTCAAGCTTTAAAGTAGATCCACAACAACACATATAAAAACTGAAGACAAATGAATGAATTTTCAAAAAAGAAACAACTCTGCTGGGAGTTGAATGCAGAACATTTGCTTGGAAGACATGTTCTGATCACTAAACCACTATCCACCTTGGTATACGTGATTTTTTAAATCTTAACTATTTTAATGATTGCCTCCATCATTCAGAATTAGTTCATTGAAGACATACCAAGAAAATTATAAGATAAGAAAATTAGCAATGAGGAAAACATAAAATATGTTAATACATTTGTTAAAAAACAAGGCTGACAAGGTGTATCCATAAGAGATTTGTGCTCAGAATGAAAAGTTAAACTTAACAGAACATACTACATGAAGCACATTTTACAAAATACTCTTATTTCTGTTTTTTTCTAGCAACATATTCACGTACAGTTTTGTCATATGAGAGCTTCCTTGCAATGTCATTTTCTAGAGACAATATGCATAACGAATTTAAGCGCTCTTCAGTCATGGTAGACCGAAATTTGTTTTTTTTTATAAAGGATAGCTTTGAAAAATTCCTTTCTCCTTCACAGCTCGTGGTGGGCATTGCCAAGTACAGCTTAAGCGCAGTAGTAATATTGGGGAACACTTCAATTAGGTGTTGCTCACAAATAAGCTGAAGAACTTCTGAGCATTGTATTTTAGATGGCGTGTTTTCTTCTGTGTTCTGGGATTTCCTAAGGTGTAAATAGTCTTTGAACTGATAACACTCGTTTACTAATTTGTGGTCAATATCATCTTTGTAATACGATATTATAAGTTTAATAATGTCCTCATCAATTTCAGAATTGTTCACCAATTCTGAGAGGAACTTGAACCTTTTCGCAATCTGCTCATTTGGGTCAATCCTCTTGCGCAACTGGATTATCAAGCAGTCATAGAGTTGATATAGAACTTCTATCCTAAATTTGTCAGCTCCTCTCAAAGAAGCAATACCACTTGTTCCATCTGACAATTTCCTTGTAACAATGCGTTTGGAAGCATCAGAATAACTTGAAGTGATATCTTCACACAAACCTTTTGCTTCTGATTCAAAGTGTGCAATCCTATCGGCTGAATTTTCTCTGAGTTCTTTAACAAACGAAAGTAAAGATGAAAGCAGAAGATAACCTTCAAATACATCAAAACCAGGGGTTTGGAGTTTCTTACTTGTTTTGTTAAAACGCTCCAGCACTTCTTCCCAAACGACTGTTAAAATAGCATATTCCAGCTGTACCAACTTGTTGTATAAATTCTTTGCATCTCGTTTACATTCAGGCTTCTCTTCTGAATCTTCAAAAATATCTTTGAGAGTTTGTGAAATACCCATATATCCATTTTTAATTGCCCGGACTGCTTCATAGTGTGCAGACCATCTAGTTACACATAAGCTCTTCAGAGAAAAATGTAGATTGCCCTGTGTGTTTAAAACCCCCCATCTTCATGGGGATCCAGAAAAGAAAACATACAGCTCCTGCAAAATAGTCAACAACTTCAGGTACAGTAGACACTGCCTTTTCTCCAACAAGGTTAAGTGAATGGGCTGCACATGGTACATAGTCTGCGTACCTGTTAATGTTTTTAAAGAGTGCTTGCAGCCCTTTCTCCAAGCCCTTAATGTTAGATGCGTTATCGTAGGACTGAGCACGGATATTTTCAAGTGAAAGCTTGTGTTCTCCCAGGACTTGTTGTATGTTGTTGAACAAGGTTGTGGATGAATGGTTTTCTATCGGTAAAAAATGTTAAAAATCTCTCACAGGGTTTTCCATTATAGCAGTATCGAACCACAATTACCAGCTGGTCAACATGTGTCCGGTCAGGCGTAGAGTCAACAATAATAGAGTAGTATTTGGTGTCTAGGTTGTTGATTTGATTCACAATTTCATCTTGCACATGTTGTCCCATAATTTCTATCAATTCTTCATACACGGTTTTGGATAGGTGAGTAGCATTTACTTTTTTATTTTTACATTTCTCGAGATGTTCATGTGAAAATGGGTCGAATTCGGCAATAAGTTCAATGGCCCCCATGAAGTTTCCATTATTTGGTGAGCCCCACTTCTCCTCATGACCTCTAAATGCCAAACCTCTTTCACTTAAAAACTTTATAACAGCTACAATACCAAAAATCAACGACATACACCAGACCGAGAGACCCACAGCCGTGAGAAATACAAACCAGATAAGTTGAATTTAATTTATTTGCTGTTTCTAATTTGTATACAGTTTAAGCAGTTAGTATAATTGTTGATTGCTTGATACTGGCTAGGAGTGATAATATAAATTGGGAATAGCCATAAATTAAAAAGAAACAAATAAATTTTAATAGGGCCAGGCGCCACGTGCTTTCCATTGTGTGGTACGGTAGACATTTTTACTTTACTTAACTCATTAGAAAATAGCAAAAAGTTGAATCATCCTAAACTGTACATCATAGATCCTAGTAGTGTTAATCAATTATTAATAATAAATATTAATGGTTAAGGGAATTGTAGATTTGCCAGATCAAAAGATTTGAACCAAAATAGACCAAACTTCTAAGAATAAGAACAAGATAGCACAATAAAATAATTAAATTAATAATAACAAAATAAAAGAAAGGGAGCTAAAAGAAATAGGAAAGAACAATAAGTTTAAAAAAAAAAAAAATTCAAATAGGAAATTAGGACATAGCTCATAACCAAACATGGCACCTATAGTCCTAACTAGATCACAGTCAGGTGAAGGCAAAACGTGGGCAGAAACAGTTAAAACCAAAGATAGGGACACCAGACACGATAAACTAGAAGAGAATAGTCAGGCCCCCATAGAAGAAATTTATAACCAAAAAAAATAGCAATGAAAATACCAAAGAAGACTCAAGATATAAAGCAACCCAGGCAGTTTCCCAAAATAAAGATGGAGTAAACATATGTCGTTTAAAGATAACACAAGTAGCTGGTGAGACTGTAAAGATCAAGGCACTAGATGAAGACAAAATTATAAAAATCCTTGATCCAGTGTTAGGCAAAAAGGCGATAGCCAAAATTTCAAAAACCCATTTTGGCATAATAATTACCCCAAATCAGAGTGACAGAATAAAAGAGATGTTAGAGGAACTCAAAGTAGAAGCAAAAACAGTGACTCTTGCACACGACATAAAAGTAAAGATAGAGCTAGCAAAAGAGACCAGTAGATGTGTGTTAAAAGGGATAAACACTAACCTTTCAAGCGAGGAAGTTATGAACATCCTCGCAAAACATAACCCAGACATAAAGCTGGTACACGTGGACAGAATAATGGTGAAAGGGAGTATTGTAACCCCAGTGGTTATAATAACGGCAGAAGGGAGGGAAACCCCTAAAACTCTACTGTTTGGGAAAACCAAGAAGCACACAGAAACTTACATTCCCCCTGTGCTGCAATGCTCCAACTGTCTGAAATTCGGCCACGGAAGGAACAATTGTAAGGGGGAAAACAGTTTGTAGGTACTGCTCCAGTAATCACCCCTCTACACAGTGTGAAAAGGCAAAGGCAGATACAGACTACAAAAAGGCGAATGGAAACAGAAAATGTATCAATTGTAAAGGGAACCACAGTGCCAGGTATCAGGGCTGTCCAGTGTACCAGCAAACAAAACAAGCACTAAAAGAATCCATTTTAACAAGAACACCATTTAAAACAGTAATGAAAGAAATAAAAGAAAACACAAAAAACACAAACAGTAATGTTGTAGAAGAAATCAAGTCTCTTAAAGAAGAAATCAAAACTATTAAAACGCAGCAGTCAAAAGAGCAGAAAATAACTAACAAAACAAAAGAAAACAGCCAGCCAGACAGTTCAGCTACAACACTGGAAAATGTGAATTCACTGAAAAGTGCAGAGGCAGTGCTTCAAGAAGTGAAAGCCATACAGCACCAAATTTCCCAGGATATAGCTAAACTGACTGAACTGAAAGAAGAAAATGAAATGATACTAGTCAAACTGTCTGAACAAAAAGAAGAAAGTGAAATAATACTAAAAAGAATGGAAAGTGAAAGACAGGAGATTAACATAGGGAGAGAAGGGAATGTAGCATTGGATGAAAATAGGAAAGTGGTCAAAAAGAACAAAAGCAACCTAGAAGAAAATATCATAGAAACTATCAAAAAACGATTTGAGGGACTGTTACCACACTTAGCGGAAGAAGTTAGGGAAATAATGACAAGTTTAAATAAGGATTTTCTTGAGAACTTGATGGATAGTGAGTCCACAAGTACAGGAAATAAAGAATAAGAGCAAAATTGATAGTTAACCAAAATAAAAGGTATACTAGATGATGATAAAATTCAATTTAGAAAGATTTAGAATTATCCAGTGGAATTGTAGGGGTATTAAAAAAAATTTTGCACCCCTACTATCAGAAACTGGAGGAAATACTGATATATATGCTCTTCAAGAGACCCATTTAAACCCAAATAATAGATATAGTTGTAAGGGCTTTAAGATACTTAGACACGATAGGAAAGAAGGTAGAGGAGGAGGTGTCGCAGTCTTAGTTAGCGAAAAATTTAAAATCATAGACTGGGAAGTATTTAATACAACCAATATAGAAGGTATCCAGGTTACTATAGCAGCTGAACCAAACAATCTAACAATTCTAAATGTATATGCTAAAGATGGCACAATTAAAGATGAAGAAATACTAGCCATAAGCACCAGACTAGGCCCCAAAACAATCATAGTAGGCGATTTTAACTCCCATCATTGTGCTTGGGGTGGACAACATGCAGATAATGCAGGAAAATGCCTACTTGACTTCATAGAAAACAATGAACTACTAATACTAAATGATGGATCTGCAACAAGAATTAATCCACAAGCTAATAGGGCAGACTCAGCAATAGACATAAGTATAGCAACTAACAACCTAGCGAATGTAAATTGGGAAGTGTTACAAGACACAAACTCAGATCATCTGCCCATTGTAATAACCATGCATGAAAATGTCATTCCAAACCCAGAACCAGAGAAACCTACCTTCAACTATAAAAAAGCAAACTGGGAAGCCTTCCAATCAGAGCTGGAGGTGATGGAATATAAAGACATGGAATCAGATGATACTGACTTGTGGGCGGAAACACTGACCAATGAAATTCTGAAAATAGCAATAAAGTATATACCAAATAAAAATATGCCACAACACCTTAAACCAATAAGTAACATTAATAAGAAAAGAGAAACTCAATGGAATAAAGAACCAGTTGCCTGGTGGAATAAAAGCTGTGCAGAAATTCATGAGAGAAGAAAAAGGGCCTTACAAAAATATAGAAATAACAGAACAGAAGAAAACTATGATAAGTATAAACTTATTAGGAATGAATCTAACAGAATAATATTCAAAGCCAAAGAAACTAACTGGAAGGAGTTTTGTCAGTCACTTAAACCTAGCACTCAAATTAGAGAAGTATGGAAAAAGCTTAAGGCAATCAAAGGGAACAATAAGAAAACAATAATGCCAACAATCAAACTACCAAAGAGAGCAGAAACAGATAAAGAAAAAGCTAATGCCCTTGCCGAGTATTTCTATAAAGTCAGTGCAAAAAGTAGCCTTGGACAGCAAGAAAATGAGAGAAGAGAAAGACTTAGGATACAGTTTTTAAAAGAACTACCAGACCAGATAGATGAAACAAACTATTTAGATGCTGATATAACAGAGGAAGAAGTAACTAATGCAATAAAAGATAAATCTAATACTGCCTCAGGGCAAGATATACTTAGTTATGAAATCCTTAAGAAAGTACCCAAAAGAACCATAAACATAATAACTTCACTTTATAACAAAATCTGGAACTTAGGAAAGATACCAAAAGCATGGAAAGTAGCTATGATAGTACCCATTCTAAAACCCAATAAGGAAGCCCATGAAGTAAGTTCATATAGGCCTATCTCCTTAACATCACAACTAGGTAAAATACTGGAAACTGTTGTGAATAAAAGAGTTAAATTCTACCTGGAAAAAAACCAGTTATATAGCCCAAACCAGTCAGGGTTTAGAGCAGACAGAAGTACAGTAGACCAGCTTGTAAGATTAGAACATGATGTAAAGCTAGGGTTCAAGAGGAAAGAGAAAACAGTGGCAGTCTTTCTAGATGTAGCTAGAGCATATGATGAATGCTGGCGCGATGGAGCTCTTTACAAAATGAAAAAGATTGGCATTACTGGTAAAACCTATAGGTATCTAGAAAACTTTTTACAGGACAGGTATTTTGCTGTACAGGTGAATAATGATAGGTCAGAAATATATGAACAACAGAATGGGATTCCTCAAGGATCAGTGATCTCTCCTTCAATTTTCACTATAGCTGTAAATGATTTAGCAGATGAATTTAATGACATAAAGAATGCAGTATCACAATTTGCAGATGACTGTGCCATTTGGCGATCTGGAAAAAACTTGGACCATGTTTACAAAAAACTTCAAAATCAAATAGACAAAGTTTCAGAGTGGATGAAAAGTTGGGGCTTCCAAATTAATGTAAACAAAACAGTAGGTATGATTTTCAGCAAAGGAAATTTAAAAAAAAAATAACAAAATCAATATAACCATTAAAGGACAGAAAATATGTACCTCCTCAACAACTAGATTTCTGGGCATAACTTTAGATAAACAACTAAATTATAATAAACATATAGACAATTTGGTAGAAAGCTGTAGGGGACCCCTAAATATACTAAGGATTGTAAAAGGTAATGGATGGGGGGCCAGCAATAAAATAATGCTTATGTTCTACAAGTCCTTCATCAGGGGGAAACTGGATTATGCCAGCATAGTCTATGACTCAGCTGCAGCTTCTAACAAAGCAAAACTGGACAGGATTCAAAATGCAGCCATGAGAACTATTACAGGTGCATTTATATCGACACCAGTAGAAGCTCTAGAAGTAGCTCTCGGCATACCTCCCCTTGGTCTAAGACGGAAAGAACTGAGATTAAATTATTGGAGTAAAGTAGCACAAGAAGTGACCCACCCAGCACATAAAGCATTTGTCAAAAACCAACCAAGTGTATGGGACGTCCCCTTAAATAAAGATAGATATCCAACAGGAAGGAAAACTATAGAAGACCTAATGCAGTTCAAAGAACTATCAAACACAATTGAAAATAGTAATAAATACAGAAGCAAAATACCACCCTGGGAACTAAAATCACCAATCATAGACTACTCACTTACTGAAAAGATCAAACAAAACATAGAAGATAAGGAAGCCAAAATGATAAGTAGAAAGTTCATAGAGCAACTAACTAAACAAAGTCTGGCCGTCTACACTGATGGATCCAAGGGTGATAGTGGGCAACTAGGTGCCGGAGTTGTAATACCACAATGGGGAATAAAAAAGAGCTACAGTATAACGGAAGGGGCATCGATTTTTACTGCAGAGATGGTAGCAATTCTTAAAAGTCTAGAAATAATCGAAGATAACCCACCAGAAGCTGTTACGATATTTACAGACTCACTATCATCACTACAAGCACTAGAACACCCAGGTAAATGTAGCCGGCCAGACATAAAGGAAGAAATTCTAGCAATTAATACATCACTAGAGAACAGAGGATGTAGTGTGAGGCTAGTGTGGGTTCCAGCACACATAGGTATAGCTGGCAACGAGTTGGCAGACCAGAACGCCAAGAAGGGAAGAACAAGTAAAAAAATATATAAAAGCAGGACTGGGGAGGTCAGAGATCAAGAGCCAAGTGAAGGAAACTATAAACGAGGAATGGAAGACAACATGGAAGGAAAGTAGAAAAGGCAGACACGCGTTCAAACTGCTGAAAGAACCAACGAGGACATGCCAGGTCAGAGAAGAATTAAAGATACCATCGAACAAAAAACTGTGGCGTCTCCGACTCGGTGCAGCATACTTCATGGTAGAAGAACCACACTGCCAAGAATGTCAGGAAGAGAATGACATAGACCACTACCTGATCCACTGTAAAAAGTATGAACAACAAAGGCTTGAATTAAAAACTTACTACAGAAATCACAATATAGACTTAACAGGTGATAAGGTTTTAAGTATAGATGCCCCAAGAGATGCCCAATCAATACTTAAAAGATATATACATAAAACAAAGGAAAAAATATAAGGTTAGAACTTCAGGAAAATCATCCAACTAAATAGAAATTAAGCAGCAAGAACTAACAAAGCATTAACAAAAAATAACTACTCATAGGACAAGGAAAGACAAGGTATTAAAAAAAAAAGGGACAACAACTCAAAAGGAACATATACTAATACAAATTAAAACCAAGTGTAAAGGACAACAGTTATCTAGAAACAATACAAAAGAGAAAATAAAATTGACAAATACTAATATAAATAAAAATCAGCAACTGCAAAAGGCAACAGTTATTTAAATTGAAAACAAAATTAGTAAATTAAATGACACTAAATACCCCAATTATAACCAACTTTCAGGTTGAACAGGGTAGACCAAGATGGAACGAGAAAAGGCAACAATGATCAGATGCTCAGTGCCCGATCTCCACCCATCAACTCATCAAAACAACAACAACAACAATTCTCTTCAGTACTTCAAAATAGTACTGTATGGTTTTTGTCATCTGTTCTTCAAGTTGCTGATCCACAGTATTTTTATTTCGCTTTCTTGTTATCCAACACAACATCGCCCTCTTATGTTCCATGCTGTCTTCGTGATTCTCCAGAGTTCTCAGTACATTCATCCAGTCAGAAAACCCACCTGTTGTAAGTGATGTTTGGCATTTAGAAAAGAGTTTGCAAACAAAACAGTATTTACAGCCTTTGCTCTTTGAGTAAACTAACCAGGATCTCATCACAGTCTGACCATTTTTCAATCTTTCTTCCAAATATTTGTTTGAGAAACTTCTGTTTTGCTCCTTGTAAACCCTGTTTGATTCGGTATATACATCATCTGGTTTTTTTTATTTTGAAAAAAAACCTATGTCTTGCATTAAACAATTCTGTATGAAATCATTATCAACTGTTATGGGCCAGTTTTCGAGGTCACTGTATTCTTTGACATCACTGAATTTGCTTTCTGTTTCATGTGGCTGCTCAGTCTCTGCTTGTTCTGCGGTACTTTCATGTTGACCACTGTGATCGTCATCTGTATTAGAAGCGTCAACAGTGGGTTGAATATTGCTAGAAAGAGCTCCCACAGTTAGTGGACTATCAGTGGCTTCAATGGTGTTTGCTTGGCTTGTTTCAACTGTAGGTGTTGACAAACTTGACATTGCCAAATAGTTTGTTAGTTTTTGACATTTAGAGATTTCGTCAGATCGCTTTTCCTTGAGTTTGCGTTTTTGGTATCCACTTAAGTACTTTCGTGAACTCATGTTATTCCTCTAGGGTCTTGACCTCTGTTAAAAAGGGACAAAAATTAAATTAGCCACAGGAGAACAGCTAACTTACCGCGACACTCCACCTTTACCAGATCTGTGCTACTGACTCTCAAACTTTGGGATTGTTGAAATATATACAACAAAAAATTAATCAATTTGAGTCGTGCGACTATTATCGCATGCTTTGAAAGGAAAAAATTTAGGTCTACTTTCCGAGAAAGCGTTTTTTCGTTTACGGCTAGCCTACATGATACTTTAATAACCTTTTAAATTTTATTTTAACTATTATTTTGTATTGAATTACTCTATATTATTAATATTACTATTTTAAAAAAAAAACCTTCTCATACAGTAGACCCAACATTTTTAAGCAATGTGGACTAAAGTCGCTTTTGGGGGCCCCTCCGGGATTAGGGGCCCTGAAGCTTAAGCTTCATTAGTTTCATAGTAGATCCGCCACTGCGTGTGATAGCTGTAATTTATCCAGGTTTTTTTTTTGGTTTTGTTTTTTAAACGGAGACAATCAGAGCTGTTGAAAGGAATTCTCGACACCTCCCCTAATCTGTTTATGTCTGTTATAATTAAGGGAGAGACGGAGTTAAGGGAAAAGAAATGAAGACAGAGGTACAGAGAAGAGAAGAATGAATCTTCTTTTATTTAATCCTTATGTCGAGATGTGTTCATAGATCGGGTTGTTGTAATTGTGGTTTCCGATCCAGTGCACGACATGCAGACTGGTGTGCTGTCGTGGTGTGATTCTTTAAGATGTATATCACACGTTGATCCCTCTGTCTTGCTCGATCATAGCAGTGAAATAGAAGCAGTATAAATGATACATCCGACTGGCATAGTGGTTAGAGCGCTGGTCTCTCGCAGCATAGGTACCGGGTTCGATTCACGGTGTAGACACTCTCAGTCTACCCAGCTGTAAATGGGTACCCGACTATGCTCTTGAATTAGGGACGGAGAAGGCACCGAAGAAGCGAACTGGTCACCCCACCTCTCGATGCTGGACTTAGTATAATGAAGTTTCTAACACTTCACTCCCCTACGTTAGTATCTGCTATGCGACTACTTTTACCTTTTATAAATGATGCTCAGTTTGAAGAAAACGAGAGAGACATAAGGAGATATGAGAGGATGGGGAGATGTGCGAGAAAATTAGAGACACAAATTAAGAAGGAAGAGATAAAGGTCACAAGAGAGACAGTGTGAGAGGGAGAGAGAGAGGGAGAGAGAGTGAGTAAGGAGAAAAGGGGATGAAAAGATGAAATAGGATGGCAAGAGAGGGATGAGCAAGGAGTAAAGTATCAGGTTGTAAGTGAAGAGAAATGAGTTGAGAGAGAGAGAGAGAGTGAGAGAGAGAGAGAGAGTCATAGATATATAAAAGCAACTTAAATGTAGAGAAATGTGTGAATAAAGAAGTAGAAACAGAAGGACGACCACAATGATGATCAGGATAATAGGGGTGAAAAATCAGATTAAAAGAAGTGAAAAGCTCAGATTAATAGGAGTTGACAGATTAGATTAATAGGAGTGGAAAGATTAGATTGATAGGAGTGGAAAGATAGATTAATAGGAGTTGAAAGATCAGATTAATATGAGTTGAAAGATTAGATTAATAGGAGTGAAAAGATTAGATTAATAGGGGTGCAAAGATTAAATTAATAGGAGTTGAAAGATGAGGTTAAGGAGGTCCACTACTATGAAAACTGGATTTTACGTACAAAATATAGATTTTTTACTTTTGAGCTTATTTTATTAAATAATCATCGAGGAATCGATTGAGCAAGGTTTTATAACATAAAAAATGCATTTGATGTATCAAAAAGCATATTGTCGGCACCACCCCCATGCTATGATTTTCAAATTTGTGCCGAAAATGCACGATTTCTCACTAAAACTATCAAACAGAGGAGTCTCAAATTTGGCATGCATGTAGTACACATCTATATCTTTAAAAAAAAAACACATCTGCATTTTTGATATTTTGGTAATTTTCTTTTATAAATTTTTTTAAAAATATTTAAAAAAATATTTTTTCACACAAATATAGTTTTTTTTTTTTTAAATCATTAAAAATATAATTTAAAACTTATAAAAATAATCATGAGTAGTACACATCTGTATCTTTAAAGTAACACATCTGCATTTTTGATATTTTGGTAATTTTCTTTTATAAATTAAAAAAAAAAATATTTAAAAAAATATTTTTTCATACAAATATAGTTTTTTTTTTTAAATCATTAAAAATAGAATTTTAAACTTATTAAAATAATCATGAGTAAAATTGTTTTAATTTTCAGTCACAACATGTGGGTGCAATTTGATAAAGTTTGGTCAATGGGAAACAAGATTTTTGTTCTTGAAAATTGGTGAAAAACCCAATATAGCGGTTGTTTTTTTTTTTTTGGTTACCAGGGTAGAAGGAAAGAAGAAAAATTAGGCAAGACAAAGGCGAGAGGAGAAGCTGCAGGAAGCTGAAGGAGGGGCAGCATATAGTGCTGGACAATTTTAAACACATTCAGCCCCCCAGAATGGAGTATATTGGACAAGACAAGTCACTCGATGACTAAAATGCATTTTTCTCAAAACTAACATTTTATTAACAAAAAATGTTTTTTTTTTACAAACTATCCAATAGATCAGTCTGAAATTTGGCATGCATATAGGACACATATATACCTTTTTAAATTGACAGGGGCTTTGTTTGATATTTTGGTAATTTGCTTTGATATATTTTTTTTAAATATATTTTTTTCATTGTTTTTCATACAAATATAGTGTATTTTTTAAAAAAAGTCATTAAAAATAGAATTTTTATCTTATCAAAAAAAGCCCTAGACAAATTGTTTTAATTGTCAGTCACAACATGTGTATGCAATTTGATAAAGTTTGGTCAATGGTAAACATAAGATTTTTGCTCTTGAAAATTGGTGTAAAACCCAATATGGCGGTTGTTTTTTTTTTGGTTACAATGTAGAAGGAAAGAAGAAAAATTAGGCAAGATAAAGGCAAGAGGAGCAGCTGCAGGAAGCTGAAGGAGGTGCAGCATATAGTGCTGGACAATTTTAAACACATTCAGCCCCCCAGAATGGAGTATATTGGACAAGACAAGTCATTCGGTGACTAAAATGCATTTTTCTCAAAACTAACATTTTATTAACAAAAAATGTTATTTTTTACAACCTATCTAATAGATCAGTCTGAAATTTGGCATGCATGTAGGACACATATATACCTTTAAAATGACAGGGGCTATTTTTGATATTTTGGTAATTTGCTTTGATATATTTTTTAAATATTTTTT
The DNA here is from genome assembly GCA_024509875.1 of Oreohelix idahoensis. NCBI lineage: Eukaryota > Metazoa > Mollusca > Gastropoda > Stylommatophora > Oreohelicidae > Oreohelix > Oreohelix idahoensis. The sequence continues at coordinate 149,911 of JAMPIV010010904.1, forward strand.
TTTCATTGTTTTTCATACAAATATAGTGTATTTTTTTTTTTAAATCATTAAAAATAGAATTTTTAACTTATCAAAAAAAGCCCCTGATAAATTGTTTTAATTGTCAGTCACAACATGTGTGTGCAATTTGGTAAAGTTTGGTCAATGGGAAACATAAGTTTTTAGCTCTCGAAAAGTGGTGAAAATCCAATATGGCGGATTTTTTTTTTGGTTACCATGGTAACCACATGTTTTTTAACAAAATAAACTGTAGAATTTGGTTCATGGACATACACTGAGTCTATTGAGCACATAAAAAGTTTGAAAATGTTATTAGAACAAAAGTTAGTTTTCACTGTAGGGAAACCCCTTAATATGAGTGGAAAGATTAGATTAATAGAAGTTGAAAGATTAGATTAATAGAAGTGGAAAGATTAGATTAATAGGAAAGGAAAGATTAGATTATTAGGAGTGGAAAGATTAGATTAATAGGAGTGGAAAGATTAGATTAATAGGAGTTGAAAGATTAGATTAATAGGAGTAGAAAGATTAGATTAATAGGAGTGGAAAGATCAGATTAATAGGAGTTGAAAGATCAGATTAATAAGAGTGGAAAGATTTGATTAATAGGAGTAGAAATATTATATTAAAAGGAGTGGACATATTAGATTAAGAGGAGTGGAAAGATCAGATTAATAGGAGTGGAAAGATTAGATTAATAGGAGTTGAAAGATCAGATTAATATGATGTGAAAGATCAGATTAATAGGAGTTGAAAGACTAGATTAATAGGAGTGGAAAGATTAGATTAATAATAGTGGAAAGATTCGATTAATAGGAGTTGACAGATCATCAACAGAGGTGGAATAGGTTAATATGAGTGGAAAGATTAATAGGAGTGGAAAGATCAGATTAATAGGAGTTGAAAGATCAGATTAATAGGAGTTGAAAGATCAGATGAATAGGAGTGGAAAAGTATGATTAATAGGAGTGGAAATATTAGATTAAAATGTGTGGAAAGATTAGATTAATAGGAGTGGAAAGATTAGATTAATTGGAGTGAAAAGATTAGATTAATATGAGTGGAAAGATTAGATTAATAGCAGTGGAAAGATTAGATTAATAGGAGTGGAAAGATTAGATTAAAATGAGTGGAAAGATTAGATTAATATGAGTGTAAAGATTATATTAATAGGACTGGAAAGATTAGAATAATATGAGTGGAAAGATTAGATTAATAGGAGTGGAAAGGTAAAATTAATATGAGTTGAAAAATTAGATTTATATGAGTGGAAAGATCGATTAACAGGGGTTAATAGATCAGATTAATAGCAGTGGAAAGGTAAGATTAATAGGAGTTGAAAGATCGGATTAACATGGGTGAATAGATCAAATTAGTATGAGTGGAATCACTATATTAAAAGAAGCGAAAAGATTAGGCTAATCCAAGTAAAACATTAGATTAAAAGGAATGCAAAGATTAAATTAATAGGATTGGAAACTACGACAGAGAGAGAGAGAGAGAGAGAGAGAGAGAGAGAGAGAGAGAGAGAGAGAGAGAGAGAGAAGAGATAGAGATAGAGATAGAAAGAGAGCATGAACAAGAGATAGATAAACTATTAAAGAATTACAGACAGTGTGGAGATTCTCAGAGAAAGAGAGAAGGAGATAGTACTATAATAGGGAAGGATGAGAGGTAGAAGTTAGATGAAGAAAGTAAATAAGGCAAACGCTGAAAAGAGAGAGAGTGTGTGTTTATGTGTTGTGAGGAGTTACCATATTTTTTTATTTTCAACTCGCCCCAGTTTTCTTTTCCCTGTAAGTTATTTTGTTCTTTAATTGTTATTAGGCGTTCGAGGTCATAGTTATTAGTTCTGGGTTTAATTTTCGGACGTTAGGAATAATCCGACCACCTGCACCTACCCTGTTTTTGTAGGGATGGGGTAGAAGCACGACCCAGATTAACGTGGAACCAATAAAATTTATTCTGGTAACTAGAAGGTCAGATGATTACCTAATATTACGTATTCTTTCGCGCGTGAGCAAAAATAAATTCGCGATTGGCTTGGTAAACACTGAGTCATCGGTTTGCTTATGATATGATTGGACGGGTTCAGATTTAATTTATGTGCAGGTATGAAAATAGGTCATAGGTTGGTTGGAAGCGGTTCCAGATAAACAGACGCGAACGCGATGACTCACCGCGTCAGTTATTGCATCAGAATATTCTTACTATTTATTGAGCATCAACAATATTTTATCGCTCACAAGTCCTAAGAATTTTTGCCGTGAAGAAGTGCCATTCTATATCGTTTACTCAGCACGAGAAATTCGGTATTAATTGGCAGTCACGGCTTGGAGGTGGTGGAGGTTATAGATAGACCTCAGTCTACCACGGACTTTGCCTTCTAAAAAGAAGGAGGCACGAGACATCGGCGTAATTTCAGAAACCTGGGTTCGCGCTTGTACCGGCGCCCAGTACGTCTGCAACACCGAAAGAAATAAGTTCTCTTGCCGTGAGGGCACATACCTCAGCGGGTACGGGTTCTTTAAATCCGGAGCTCTTAGCTCGTTAAGGCACACCAAACAGGCACGTTGCCTGGTGCTTATAATACTGCCATAATAACGCAGTGGTCCTAAACCCGAAGCGGGTTAACTCAGCAGGTTGAAGAATTGTCATCAGCAGTGAAACCATCTACATCACTTGGCAATTACCTCGCTATCTCATTATCAAGCCCTCATCATCAGTATTCGGGAAAGGAGAGAGGGAAAACATACCTTTCCAACATGCACGCGAGAAGAGGGGAGTGACGGAGAAGTAGCTCATCAGATCCTCAGACGAAGACGGTAGCGTCAGAGAGGCACTGAACCGAGACAGAAGCGAAAGGAAGGAGTGTAGAGAGAAACAGTAGATTCAGATAGAAATACTTAGAGGACTGCCTCTGAGTTAGAGGTGGAAAATCTATTAGCGTAAAAAATTCGTGTGGTGTTAGGTAGTGCGCAGGATCGCCTAAAGCGCTTTGAGACAGTAGTTATTTAGTTATCCACCTTCAGTGGGATAGAGTGTTAGTTAGTAACCATAGAGTAGTCAGGAGTGGTGGCTCTTACTGAGAGACCCCCACCAAGTATATTTTGTTGCCGTAGTTGTTTATGCAGGTGTGAAAGAGAGTGTGGATTTTTTAAATGATGTCTTTCATTTGATTTGTTCTTTGTCCAGGTTGTGTGAACTCGCACTTTATTTATTTCTGTTTCTGTGGTATTGATTTGGTATTTTTAATAAACTATAAATTGTATACAGGATCAGTTTACTTTTAACTATACTGTACTTATATGCTTTGTCTGTATAGTTGTGTCTGTGAAATTTAGTGAAACCTTATCTCCTTTCTGGTAGTCAGAGGTGGTGAGACAGTAGCTATTACATAAGTCACAAGTGGCGAGGGAAAGTCAATCTCGGTTCTTACCCTCGAAGCTATAAGTCTCATCCTTCCACATTCACTGTATTCTCATCTAAACCTATCTTCTCAGACTTTCTCATAACTAGTGTCTTGTCTCTGAACTCAGACAGACTCTAACTTAAAGCCACTTCGTGACAAGTGGGGGATCGTTCTCGGGATCATTTCGCGGATCTTGTCTAGATTCATAGATTTTTTCTATAGGAAGATCTCTGAGAATATATTTTCTTTATAAAACCCCTAAACTCTGAGCTATTAAATCTGATCCAGTCAAAAGTTTTTCCACAGGTTGCATTGATTATATACAGTAGTTGTATTAAGGCTTTAGAGAACACAGAGGTAATTAATGGCTAACCGTGATTTTTTTTCTCTAACAGGAAGATAACTCCAGGTTGTAGGAAAGCTACATAAACATTTTTTTCTGGTTACTAGTGGGTAACGGATTTTAGCGGTGATATTTATCATCTAGATTGGGCGTTAGTCTAGAATTTTTGGTTGTGGCCGCGACAGCAGGTATAGTTAAATATTTGTCGTCTTTCCTCATCGGTTGTACTTGTGAGTGTAATTTTTGAGTTCCATGTAACATGGCCGATCTAGCCAAAGTACATAAGATTGCACTTGAGGTAGCTAAGTACACGGAGATCGATGATAGCAAGATTCAGCCCTTTCTGGAATATGCAGAAAGCATGCAGAGGCATTATGAAGTAGACGACTTATTTGGCAACCGTTTAGCCTTGGCATGGCCCTGGAAGAAGGATGGGACGAGCTAAGCCTTCATCCGAGAGTATGTAGAAGAAGCGCTGGAACAGGACCAGAAATCGGAAAGAAGAAGACAAGAATGGGAGATGGAGCGACAAGAAAGAGCCAAGAAATGGGAGATGGAACGGCAAGAAAGAGCCAAGAAATTGGAGGTGGAACGACAAGAAAGACTCAGAGAATTGGAAAAGCCGGTGTAGCAGATTGAGATAGCTGAGAGAGAAAGTGCCGGGCTACACCAAATCAAAATGACTGAAATTGAAAGCCAATTCCGCAACGTGGAAAGAGACGATGAATCTAACCACTCTAGTTCGCAAGATACTGAGCCCATATTAGACAACCCCTCTGAAAATCTTGCACCCGTACAGGATAACTTGTCTGCCAAAACTGCGCCCAGCTCCAGAAAATGGATCTTCCATTAGAAATGGACCCGAAAGCCAAACAAGGAAAGAATTTGTGTAAGGAAAGCAGCCCTTACGACACTGGGAAGATTACGAAACGATCCCAGGCGTGGAAACTGCACAACCGGGGGAATAATGCAAACAAACATTATAATTCGGATGGCTACCGAATCTCTCATGCTCGCGAGCGAGCACAACTTAATCGACACGAAACGTCGAGAAAAGAGTTTGAATCCCTAATAAGGCATGTTTCGCCAGCTCCCCAGCGGGACAGCCAAAAACGACTGGCAGAGGCGTATCCCTCCACCTCAACGATCGGAGGGAAGAGGTATTCTTCTCATAACCCGGCGCAGCCCTGGGGCAAGAAGGAGGCGCCTGCAAAAAGAGTTAAGGTATCCAAATTGTTCCAAGGAACTTTGGAAAAAGTCACCGAGAGCTTTATCTCGGATACTCCGCGATCACACGGGATCTTAAACCGTCCAGTTCATTGCTTGCAGACTGCAGAGCCGGTAACTCAGGAAGCAGATCTGTCATTGCAGGACACTTCCCAACTGACGCCATTAACTCTCTCAGGGGAGGGAAAGTTTATGATTTTGGTAGAACCATGGTTTTAGACGGAGGACTCCCTGGGACTCCACTTGAATCTTACGTACTTTCCAGGGCAGAAAACAGTGAGAAATGCGGCCTTACGAATTTGCAAGGAGCTATATAAGAGAGCTCTGTCCCTCTTCATGTTGGTAGTGGAAGAGCGAACGCAGAACCACTGCCAGTGGCAGATATTTCCTATCTTTCTCCAAAGGTAGAAGCTATTGAGATCGGTTATGATTCAGTAGAAACCCAGCAAGCGATCGGAGACTCTATGCTGGAGGCATCAGAGATTTCTCATCTTCATCACAATATACCAGCGGTCTCACTCCGCTGACGCGCAGCAACGTAGTCGCCCACGCCGGGCCTCTACAGAGCAGTTCGGTCATTTCAGTTGACCAAGCCAGAATTGTGATTGGCAAGGCAAGGAAAGTTCCAGACCCGCTTATAGACGGCACAGGTCTGAAGAGAGATCAACTCTTCCACCGAAGCATGAGAGTAGTTAAGGAGAGAAAGAAGAAGAAACATGTGCGCGTTTCTTCGGCCAACACATTTCTCCAATTTCGGAACAGCGATTCTCGCTCGAGGGAAATTACAGTCGGCCGAAGGTATCTCAGGCCAGTTAAGAACAAGCCCTCTAAACGTAAACACACAGCGGATAGCATTGATCGGACAGCACGTAACCAGCTAATTACCTATTCAGTGGTCAGTGAGTTATGCGGGCGCCGTACATCAAAAAATGTTACGGAAACTTCTTCCGAAGAAACCATGGCGGAGCGAACTATGTAAACAAGACCAGGTGCGAAGGGAAAGGAGGTATGTTACGGCTGATTGGCCCAGCCAACTGCCAGTTGCAGAGCGACTAAAAGATAGAGGGAAGGACAGTGGATTTGTAGCCATTCAGACCAGTACGGCAGAGGATTTGGATACAAGTAATGACCGCCATTAAAGAGAATAGGATCTCTGCGGACATGAATAGGGACCAGTATGAAAAGGAAAATTACAGTATTTAGGCCGGAGGCCCGACCTTGAAGATTTATTTTCATCTCCCCCCAGTTTTCTTTTCCCTGTATTTTATTTTGTTCTTTAATTGTTATTAGGCGTTCGAGGTCATAGTCATTAGTTCTGGGTTGAATTTTCGGACGTTAGGAATAATCCGACCACCTGCACATACCCTGTTTTGGTAGGGATGGGGGAGAAGCACGACTCAGATTAACGTGGAACCAATAAAATTTATTCTGGTAACTAGAAGGTCAGAGGATTACCTAATATTACGTATTCTTTCGCGCGTGAGCAAAAATAAATTCGCGATTGGCTTGGTAAACACTGAGTCATCGGTTTGCTTATGATATGATTGGACGGGTTCAGATTTAATTTATGTGCAGGTATGAAAATAGGTCATAGGTTGGTTGGAAGCGGTTCCAGATAAACAGACGCGAACGCGATGACTCACCGCGTCTGTTATTGCATCAGAATATTCTTACTATTTATTGAGCATCAAAAATCTTTTATCCCTCTCAAGTCCCAAGAATTTTTGCCGCGAAGAAGTGCCATTCTATATCGTCTGCTCAGTACGAGAAATTCGGTTTTAATTTGCAGTCACGGCTTGGAGGTGGTGGAGGTTATAGATAGACCTCAGTCTACCACGGACTTTGCCTTCTTAAGAGAAGGAGGCACGAGACATCGGCGTAATTTCAGAAACCAGCCCTCACCATCAGTATTCGGGAAAGGAGAGAGGGAAAACATACCTTTCCAACATGCACGCGAGAAGAGGGGAGTGACGGAGAAGCAGCTCAACAGATCCTCAGACGAAGACGGTAGCGTCACAGAAGCACTGAACCGAGACAGAAGCGAAAGGAAGGAGTGTAGAGAGGAACAGTAGATTCAGATAGAAATACTTAGAGGACAGCCTCTGAGTTAGAGCTGGAAAATCTATTAGCGTAAAATATTCGTGTGGTGTTAGGTAGTGCGCAGGATCGCCTAAAGCACTTTGAGACAGTAGTTATTTAGTTATCCACCTTCAATGGGATAGAGTGTTGGTTAGTAACCAAAGAGTAGTCAGGAGTGGTGGCTCTTACTGAGAGACCCCCACCAAGTATATTTTGTTACCGTAGTTGTTTATGCAGGTGTGAAAGAGAGTGTGGATTTTTTTAATATGGTGTCTTTAATTTTATTTGTTCTTTTTCCAGGTTGTGTGAACTCGCACTTTATTTTTTTTTTTATGTGGTATTGATTTGGTGTTTTTAATAAACTATAAATTATATACTGGATCAGTTTATCTTTAACTATACTGTACTTATATGCTTTTTCTGTATAGTTGTGTCTGTGAAATTTAGTGAAACCTTATCTCCCTTCTGGTAGTCAGAGGTGGTGAGACAGTAGCTATTACATAAGTCACAAGTGGCGAGGGAGAGTCAATCTCGGTTCTCACCCTCGAAGCTATAAGTCTCATCCTTCCATATTCACTGTATTCTTATCTAAATCTATCTTCCCAGACTTTTTCATGACTAGTCTCAGACAGATTCTAACTTAAAGCCACTTCCTGACATGTGTGTGTGTATGAGAGAGAGAGATTATTTTGTACCAATAGAGAGGTAAATGTGAAAGCTAGATGAAGAGAGTAAATAAGGCAAACGCTGAAAAAAGAGAGTAAGTGTTATATATATATATATATATATATATATATATATATATATATATATATATATATATAGATATATACATATATATATATATATATATATATATATATATATATATATATATGTATGTATGTATGTATTGTGGCGTGAGGTTTTTATTGGCTTTAAGATCAGTATAGTACTGACAATTACAGAAATAGAATTTCTGCAGAAAATGGTGAAGTCCCAGTGTCTGAGAGAACTACTGGTATCACAAATTAGTTACGGCATTGAATGATCTGATCTCGAAACAATAGCAGAGTGGAGACCGACATAAAGTGCCACCTCCGCTGTGTAACTAACTGTGATATTAAAAAACCAAGGAAACAGATTTTACTTAACACTGATAAAATTGACAAGTCGTTCAAATACAATTTCCTTATTATTTATTTAGTATATACACTATCTACTCTTGTGCTGAAGGGTGAATGTTGAAAAATGGAATGTAATGAATTTGTAAGTTTACATATGATTTACAAATATTTATATTTATATAGATATGTAAATAAATATTACAACAAGTTTTCCAATTATAGGAACAAAAATTATATCAGCTGTGCTGTTATTCAATTATAGTACATGTATCAGCTGTGCTGTTAATTAAGGATATAACACTTATCAGCTATGCTGTTATTTTTGTCTCTTGCTATGCTAATTCACTTTCTCATCACTGACAGTTTCTATGTTCACAATGCTGACAGAAATGGTACTAATGTGTACTCATCTCTCTAAGGTCTGTTCTTCTTTGTTTGGTTCACACAACATCGGCTGAGTATCGTTCCTTTAGCCCACCCAAGACTGAGGGGGACCAAAGATGTAGAGTCAGGACAACCTCTATGCTCCTGCGGAGTTCCAGGCAGCTGGATTGACGACCCACGATCTCAGTTTTGATGACACGAATAAAACATGTAACAAGGAAAAATAGGGGCTAATTTTTGTCCTCAAGCCCACTGTCGTAGATTTCCGATAGGAGAATTAAGACTAGGTTTGGTCCCTTCTGCATAGGTTTGAATTTAGGACAGCAACAGGGTGTCAAAGATAAAATAGTGAAAAATATCACTCAAACCAGCGTACACTCATTCATTCCGCCATGGCTTCTCATACTTGTACTCACGACTTTGCTTGCTGCCTCTTGGAACACATTGATTTTAGATTTTCACACAGACTCAAACAATGCAGTCTTCTGCCAAGAAGTCCCCAGTTCCAAAAGACGTATTTAACTTGGAGTCTCCGGGAACGACTACTTGGGTATGCAAATTTGTTCAAATGTCTGATTAAGTCACCTAACAATTATTCCAGGCGCGGGAGTTAGCAGAGCACAGTGTCAATAGCGTAGGTTTCTAAAAAATGATGAATGTCAGGTCGGTGCCTTCCCTCAGTATAGGATTCACTTTAGTCACACCACAGATTTGTCCACAAGATATAATCTAGTCGGGAAATGATTGTTAATATTCACGCCACCAGGCAGCAAATTATATAGAGTTTCTAGAAGAAATTAAGTGCTGGCTCCAAGGTCCAGTATTTATCATTACAGTCTTTGAAAACCCGTTATAGGGATATTAGTATTTCTGTCTAACTTGCACCGTCAGATCAGTGTTACTTGAGAAAACCCACGTGGTTCAAAATAAGGACTGTCTATTTCTTCACAAGTATGGAAACTACTACTAGGTGCTGGTAAAGTTAGGGTCACCCCAAAACTTTCACTGTGTGGAGGAAAAATAACACATATAATATAATAAACAGAATCTGTACTGGTTAAAACTTACATTTAAACTTGCAAGCCGAGAGCTTTGCTTATCATTTAAACTTCCCGTGACGTAAGTTATATTTAAAAATCAGCAATCCTCATAAATTAAGAACACGTGCGTATTCCGTCACCATTCATGAGGCTGGATTCTAGAGTTTATACGTTAGTTTAGAAAAATACACTCGACTGAGTATTAGCAGTTAAATTAAATTTATAAATAGCTACAATTGCCGTTATAAGCTAGAAATTTTAATTTTATTCTGCTTTCCACTGAATGCTTCCCTAGAAAATATAATAGCCTACCACTTTATTTCTCTTCTGCGCTAAAGAAATAGATTAAAATGAATTAAGCGATTTAACACTTTAACACTCACAAAATCTATATATCTATCATATTAATTACCTCAACCACAGAATTACAGGTAGTCGCACAACTTAAGAATAAAAATGCTGAAAATATTTCTGGAAGTCTAGAAGTTCGACAAATTGCCGAAACAAACTGAGATCTTCGCTAACAGCTATTCTGTTTTCGAGCGACCTATCTACTGTGGAGTCTATGAGCGAGAATGAAATTAAAGTTTCAAACTTGGCCAATATCTTAAAATCAGACAAAGGGCCCAAACTTACTTCGCCAAGCGAAATTATCTCCCCTACTCCCAACATTTACGTCCGCTTAACGCGTGTCGTAACTGTCACCTACTGACCACGATGTACGCGTGTCAGTTTCAAATCCCAGACAGCCTGACTCCATTGCAGGGCAGTTTTCACACTACAGCTGACCATGGCCCAAGTGAGCGCCGTGTCAGTTTGGGATTTTCCAGACAAATGTCTGGATACTGACCGGTGCAGATGTAAAGTATCACACCTCACCGGGACTAATGCCGAGAAGAAGCTCGCGCGCTCGGTGAGAATGTAGACGATTTGCTACGTCCTATGTTCAGCGAACCGACTTATCACGCCTTATGACGCCCTGCAGCCCTGACATCTACGTAATATCGTCCTAGTGCGATTCTCAGTTTATGAGAAGGGAAAACAGGTAAAGTTTGCGAATTATATGAAAATAATATTCGCAAAACGAATGGGTGAAAAAAATACAGGAAAAAATGAAATACAGAGATAATAAAAGAGAGAATTTTCGGGTGAAAGAATAGGAAGAAGTTGTAGGAAATTAAATGAATATAAACCCTACGTGACAGAGCCTCCCCCCTTTAAGATATGGAAGCACTCCATGTCTACGTTATGGAGTTTAATTTCCTATAACCGTAGCTTCGGGGTGTCTGTCCTCTTCCCTCTCATATTCCCCCTCCATCTCTGTCCAATTCCTACTCAAGTCCACTCCTCAAAGTTTCCTTCCCCTGGAATGTCTCATATGCGCGCTTGAAAGAGCGTCGCCGCTTCTGACATTTTTGAAAGATTTCCTGTGATAGCGGTGGAATATCCCTGCCACTATCGTCATCTTCGTCAGTTTTGGCGATCGTCAGGAGATGGTCGGAGGTTGGCACTGGTTTTTCCAAGTATCTCTTTAAGAGATTTAAATGGAAAACCTTCTCCTTTCCTTCAATAGAGATCTGGTAGTTAGCCTTAGAAATCTTTTTCAGGACGGTAAACGGCCCTTGCCATCCGATCTTCAGTTGGTTGTTCTCGGTAGGGAGCAACACCAAAACTTTCTCTCCTGCTTCCAGTTCTCTCTCTTCCGCGACTTTCCTGTATCGGTTAGCGTGCTTGGTGCGTGCTCGCTTAAAGTTAGTCGTTGCTAGGTCCCACCCTAGTTTCAACCGTTCCTTTAAAACCGACACATATTTACTGGCTGAGACAACTGTCTCATCAGCCTTCTCGTCTGTCAGAGACTGAAGTAAGGCTTCAAGCGGGCCCTTAATGGGTCTGCCGAATAAGAGTGTAGCTGGCGGAAATCCTGTGGAAGTATGAGGAGATTCTCTGTAGCCAAATAATGCTGCAGGAATACAGAGATCCCAATCTTCAGGTTTCACTTGTGCCAGCTTACTTAGCATCATGGTGAGGTTTCCATTAGCACGTTCCACGAGCCCATTTCCGGCCGGAGTATATGGCTTAGTGTGGATGTGCTGGGTCCTCAAGATCTTAACGATCTCATCCATCAACAGGTTTCGGTATGGAGATCCATTATCCGTCAACACTTGCTGAGGGAATCCCAACCGAGTGAAAATCTGCACGAGGGCTTCTGCGACATGCTTGGCATCTGCGCATGTTAGCGGGATAGCTTCTGCCCATAAAGTGCATGTATCGACTAAGGTCAGGATAAACCTGTTCCTTCTTTTAGTCCTTTCGAAAGGCCCTAAAATGTCGATCACTACCCGTTCGAATGGTGTTCCCATTATTGGCATTTCACCCATGTGGACTGGGGGTGTCCGTTGCTTGGGTGGTACCCGTTGGCACTGGGCACAGGATTTGACGTACCTGATAATATCAGTGTTTACTCCTGGCCACCAATAATGAGTGGTTATACGTTGGTTTGTGGCGTTCTGTCCCATATGTCCGCTAAAGGGAAGAGAGTGCCCCATTTCTAGGATTTGGCTTCTGTACTGTTTCGGTACTAGGAGCTGGTTGTAACCTTGGTCAGGCTTGCCCGTTCTCCGATAAAGTACGCCATCCTCAGAAAAAATGTCCCCGTGCTGTTTGGGTTCCTTCGCCATGGGCAGTTTCCTAAAGCAGGGTGCCAAGGTAGGGTCCTTGTATTGCGCTTCTTTAAGTTCCATAGGTAACAAATTTGGCGCAGGCTCCCGTTCCTTCTTGGTTTGCCCTCTTGTAGTTACTGCTGCCACAATCGGCTCTTCCGGTTTCCCAATACACACGTATCTCCCGCCAAGTATGACTGGGTAGATGGGATCATCCATAACAGCCGCTTTGATCACACCTCTGACAAAGTCAGAGTGTATCTCCACCAATGCGATGGGAAGCGCTGTAGGTGCATCACTCTTACGAACTCCACAAAGTTGGACGGTCTCTGCTGTCTCTTGACCGGGTTTGACCAGGTTTCTGGCAACAATGCAATCGTAAGAAAGCCCCGTGTCAAATAAGCAAGAAGTTTGAGAACCGTTCAAAGTAACAATACCTCGCGTTGAGGGTCTATCCCCAACAGGTTGGGAATCACTGTCAATAATTCCGCCTTGCGAGACTGTCAATAAGCATCCGATGCGTTTAGGCTCGGTGTGCTCGGTCTGATCATATGTCCCGTGCTCGGGGGTTCTCCCTTTGCCACCTTGTCCTTTCTGGCTACGCTGCCATGTAGGGCGGTCGGGTTGATCAGACTGTTTGGGGTGGTTGGGGTACTTGTTCTTGTAGAACTTGGATTTTTCAGGAGGGGGGTTTTGAGGTCCAGTTTCTCTGTGGTTGTTTTGGTTAGAAGCCTGAGAAGATTGCTCTAGGTTATGTTTTCGAAAATGCTCCTCTGTCGGTTTCCGCTTTGTGGCCGGTAGTTCAGCCAGCGCATTGTGATAACGCTCAGACTTTTCCAAAATGTCTTCAAGTTTTTCTGCCCCCTGCTCAGCGAGAAATCTCCGGGTATCAGCAGACAAAGTGTTCTTTATTTGTTCAGTTAGAACAAGTTCCTCAAGACCTTCATAGGTAGAGGGGAGCTGCGAAAGCTCAAGGCACTTTGTTAGATATCCCTTAAGACGCGATGAGAACTGGTGAAAAGTTTCAGAATTCTCTTTCCGGCTGTTGCGAAACAGTTGCAAAAACTTGCGAGCGTTCATTTCAAAGCGCTCCAGTAACGCTTTCTTCAACACATCGTAGTCGTCTTGTTGGCTACTTTCCAGCTTAGAATAAACATCATAAGCAGAACCTTTTAGGGCCTGGGAAAGTTTCATATTCCAACGCGACCTCTCTAACCCGTACAGAGTTGCAATTTTCTCAAATTTTTCTAACCATGTGTCAATCTTCTCATTTGGACAAGGAAAAGATTCAAGAGTGAAAGACATAGCATTTAGTTGAAGAGATTGAGTGTTAGCAGGGTCAGTTAAGGAAGAATGAGGAGAAGACTCTCCATTGCTGGAGGTAGAGGCAGCACCACGACTTTGGAACTCAAGAGTTTTAAGCGCCAACTCGTGCTGTCTCTGTTCCCTCTCCTTCTCGTGCTGTCTCTCCTTCTCTCTTTCCTCCTTCTGCTGTCTTTCCTTCTCTCGTTCGTTCGCCCTGCGAATTTCCATTTCTTCATCCATCTTCTTCTGCTGTAAAGCTTCAGCTGCTTTCCTCTCCGCATCATATCTCTCCAGTTCGTCTCTGACAAAAGCTTTCGCTTCCTCTCCTTCCAGTCCCTCCTCTCTCGCTTCGTCCCTGAGGAGTTGTCTAAGCTTTGCCCTCTCGGCCATATTATGTCAGTGACTGAGACACGTGGAGATAGAAAATAGGAAAAAGAATAACCTGGTTCCTACCACTTACGAGAAAAAAAAACCAAAAATTCAAAAGATGATATCCTTAACCCTGGGATACCTCCTCCAAAGTAAAATCTAACTATCGCTGCTATTATCGGCAATAAAGCACTTAATGCAAAACACGACTACGCCAACTAAATGGTAGTTAAGATAACTTCTGAAAAATAAGTTGCTACAGTGGAAAAGCAAAAGAATATTGCAAAAATTAAAGAGAAAAATAATCCCTTAATTTTTAAAAATCCACTATAAGTTCGCCCCTGAAGTCAGATCGGGTAAGGGAGGGAATTAATCTGGACAAAAAGTCCGAAACACACTCCTTAACTTAGTTCAAACGCCGTTCTGCCTCAGTACCCAGTGAATGTTATACACTCACCACTTTACCAGCATTTAGTATTACAATCAGCAGTTAACATATATCCCGACAAATCAACCTGTAACCAAAATGTATATTATTCAAAGATGCTGTGGAAAAAAAAAACTTATTAGTTTGTGTGGTCAGCACGCCCGTAAACAGATCGCTAGTCTAGGGGGTAATTTTTTTTAAAAAGTACACAACTCACAAGACATCACCCTCTTACTCTATATCAGAATACAGAATCTTAAGTTCAAAATCCAGATAGACGAGTCCACGTTTGTCGTACTCGTCTTCCTATTCTAAGTTCAAAGACCGGAAACGAGTCCCCATTTGTCGTAGATTTCCGATAGGAGAATTAAGACTAGGTTTGGTCCCTTCTGAATAGGTTTGAATAGGTGATAGACTCAGTGAGAGTTAGTGAAAGGTAATAGAATTTCCACACACGTGAGATGATAGGTTTTGATATAGTGGCTGTCTCTGAAAGCGAAAAGAATTCTTCTCTCTCTCACCTATCTTCTACAACAGTTGTTACAGCGTCAGACAGACTACACCAATATACATATTACGTATATTTCTATCACTCACAGGCACGCACATACACGTGACGACAGGTAAACACACAGACGTGGGAAAAACTATAACAATGATATATATATATTATCTAGAACGAGCTGACCAAACACGATTATTAAGTTCAAGAGCGATTTTATTATCAGGAAAAATCGGCTCACAACATCAAAGAAAGTACATCAAGGAAAATACATATACACATAGTCATAAAAAATCAAGGAAATGTTGCAAGGATGATAGCCCCGTTATAGTGTTAACTCTAGGTTTAGCCCGGCCCCGTTAAGAGAACAGATGATGGCGCCCGAGTCACAGATACATAGGGTTTGAGTCTAAGAGTTTTTCTTTGTTTTATCTCGTAATTATATGCACAGAGTTTGAAAAAAAATCTGATTTAACCTAAGACAAAAACACACAAGAACTCTAGCCTTAGCAACAAATTATGCAGATTGAAAAAAAAAATTAGGACAGCAACAGGGTGTCAAAGATAAAATAGTGAAAAATATCACTCAAACCAGCGTACACTCATTCATTCCGCCATGGCTTCTCATACTTGTACTCACGACTTTGCTTGCTGCCTCTTGGAACACATTGATTTTAGATTTTCACACAGACTCAAAAAATGCAGTCTTCTGCCAAGAAGTCCCCAGTTCCAAAAGACGTATTTAACTTGGAGTCTCCGGGAACGACTACTTGGGTATGCAAATTTGTTCAAATGTCTGATTAAGTCACCTAACAATTATTCCAGGCGCGGGAGTTAGCAGAGCACAGTGTCAATAGCGTAGGTTTCTAAAAAATGATGAATGTCAGGTCGGTGCCTTCCCTCAGTATAGGATTCACTTTAGTCACACCACAGATTTGTCCACAAGATATAATCTAGTCGGGAAATGATTGTTAATATTCACGCCACCAGGCAGCAAATTATATAGAGTTTCTAGAAGAAATTAAGTGCTGGCTCCAAGGTCCAGTATTTATCATTACAGTCTTTGAAAACCCGTTATAGGGATATTAGTATTTCTGTCTAACTTGCACCGTCAGATCAGTGTTACTTGAGAAAACCCACGTGGTTCAAAATAAGGACTGTCTATTTCTTCACAAGTATGGAAACTACTACTAGGTGCTGGTAAAGTTAGGGTCACCCCAAAACTTTCACTGTGTGGAGGAAAAATAACACATATAATATAATAAACAGAATCTGTACTGGTTAAAACTTACATTTAAACTTGCAAGCCGAGAGCTTTGCTTATCATTTAAACTTCCCGTGACGTAAGTTATATTTAAAAATCAGCAATCCTCATAAATTAAGAACACGTGCGTATTCCGTCACCATTCATGAGGCTGGATTCTAGAGTTTATACGTTAGTTTAGAAAAATACACTCGACTGAGTATTAGCAGTTAAATTAAATTTATATAAATAGCTACAATTGCCGTTATAAGCTAGAAATTTTAATTTTATTCTGCTTTCCACTGAATGCTTCCCTAGAAAATATAATAGCCTACCACTTTATTTCTCTTCTGCGCTAAAGAAATAGATTAAAATGAATTAAGCGATTTAACACTTTAACACTCACAAAATCTATATATCTATCATATTAATTACCTCAACCACAGAATTACAGGTAGTCGCACAACTTAAGAATAAAAATGCTGAAAATATTTCTGGAAGTCTAGAAGTTCGACAAATTGCCGAAACAAACTGAGATCTTCGCTAACAGCTATTCTGTTTTCGAGCGACCTATCTACTGTGGAGTCTATGAGCGAGAATGAAATTAAAGTTTCAAACTTGGCCAATATCTTAAAATCAGACAAAGGGCCCAAACTTACTTCGCCAAGCGAAATTATCTCCCCTACTCCCAACATTTACGTCCGCTTAACGCGTGTCGTAACTGTCACCTACTGACCACGATGTACGCGTGTCAGTTTCAAATCCCAGACAGCCTGACTCCATTGCAGGGCAGTTTTCACACTACAGCTGACCATGGCCCAAGTGAGTGCCGTGTCAGTTTGGGATTTTCCAGACAAATGTCTGGATACTGACCGGTGCAGATGTAAAGTATCACACCTCACCGGGACTAATGCCGAGAAGAAGCTCGCGCGCTCGGTGAGAATGTAGACGATTTGCTACGTCCTATGTTCAGCGAACCGACTTATCACGCCTTATGACGCCCTGCAGCCCTGACATCTACGTAATATCGTCCTAGCGCGATTCTCAGTTTATGAGAAGGGAAAACAGGTAAAGTTTGCGAATTATATGAAAATAATATTCGCAAAACGAATGGGTGAAAAAAATACAGGAAAAAAATGAAATACAGAGATAATAAAAGAGAGAATTTTCGGGTGAAAGAATAGGAAGAAGTTGTAGGAAATTAAATGAATATAAACCCTACGTGACACCCACCTATTTCTATTGTATATGATATGAGCGTGTCTCAGTGTCTGCATGTAGGATGAATGACAACATGGCTCAGTATGATTTAGCAATAGCGAGACAAGACAGGTGTCTACTTGCAAAATATTCTTTCTGATAAACTAATACATGGATATCATTCAATAATATAAATTCAATGCATGAATACATTCAATAATATAAATTCAATACATGAATACATTCAATACATGAATACATCCCATAATATAAGTTCAATACATGAATACATCCAATAATATGTACACCTAGGTGTGATACAACAATGTCCTTCCCCCTATGATATACCAGGCCCTCTCTGACAAGTGCTATAATATATCCTAACAATAACGTTATGTTCTTATGATAGGAGTATGTGAGACGAGGACTGTTTGGTGATATATCAGGTGGGAGTTATAGGAGAAAATAGATTGGAGTTAGATGAGACAAGAGATTGAGTCCTAACAAGGACTGTTTTTGTTATATTTCAGTTGGTTTTATCTGAGATAATAGACTGAAGTTATAGGAGACAATAGATTGAGTCCTAACAAGGACTGTTTTGGTTATATTGCAGTTGGTCTGAGATAACAGATTGAAGTATAGGAGACAATAGGTTGAGTCCTAACAAGGACTGTTTTGGTTATATTCCAGTTGGTCTGAGATAACAGATTGAAGTTATAGGAGACAATAGATTGAGTCCTAACAAGGACTGTTTTGGTTATATTGCAGTTGGTCTGAGATAACAGATTGAAGTATAGGAGACAATAGGTTGAGGTATGAGTCCTATTAGTCTTTGTCTATTCAATCATAATAGGAAATACAATCATTATACTTAATTTCCCCAAGATACAATCAGTAACCTGATAGGTAGTATAAATGACACACAACAAATACCAACATTATAGACCTGCTGAAAGCCTATTTTCCTAAAGGTTATCGTAAATATATTTACCCTCTAAGATTCAAACAGGCCAGTTTTTGACTCGACTTAGCAAAGCCGGTGCAGGTCAATGCTCTTCTCACACAGTCGGTCGTCTCTGGCTTCGTGTTCGGTTGCGTGCTTAGCATAAAATTTCGCCCGATTATATAGGTAGGTAAATGCTTAAGGAAAGCTTTTAGTTGGTTCCTGGCGGAGCAAGCTGATTGGTTTCCTGCAGTTTAGTACAGCCAAGAGCCGCGCTAGCGTAGTGGTTACAACACCGCTCTGGCGACCGGGTGATACAGGATCAAACCCGGGCGACGGCATTTGAGGATTTTTCGTCGACCGGGATTTGGACTGGATTAACTCGAGACCTGGCGAGGACATTTGAAGGAGTGTCGTCGACCAGGGACTGGCGGCTCCTGAGCCGACCCAGCTGCAATGGGTACCTCCGAAATCGGAGAGTATTTGCCTGAATGGCGAGGGACACCTGTCTCTGTACAAGAAATAAAGGGATACTCACGTAAAATCAATGTCAGGTTAGACATAAAATAATAACCTGAGATTTCGCCTCGAGTATTAGCGGGCGTACGAAAAAAAAAAAAAAAAGTACAGCCTAATTTTATTCAGTTTTCCTCCGCCATATTGCGTGAACAAGATGGCCGTTAATTTATTCTGTCTCAGAGACTGGTGAACGTTGCTCGTTGATTGGTTGAAGCAAATCTGTATCTCGACATTGTGATTAACAAAGTAGTGGGTTACACTCGTTTCACGACATATATATATGGTGCTAGTAGAGAGATAAATAAGGCAAACGTTGTAAAGAGACTGGGAGAGAGAGAGAGAAATAGAGAGAGAGAGAGAGAGAGAGAGAGAGAGAGAGAGAGAGAGAGAGAGATTTTATATTGGATGGTACCAATAGTGATATAATTTAAGTTGAAAAAAAGACCCCGAGTTGACAGTAGAAAGAAAGTGAGTGTGGCATGAAGTGGATGAAAGCAGGTACCAAAACATACAGTATTTTGTCGGAACACAGACTCTAACTACCACATAGGCAAATTTACGGCTGTTTCACCTGGATAAGATTTGCTTTCTGGAGTTTAGTTTTTTAAAGCATGATGCCAACATTCATTGTATAGTTCTCTGGGGCCTTCGAGAAGACACGGAAATGACAGGCGCACTGCTCCGTCAGGCACGTCATAAAAGGCCACAAATATGAAGTTATGCATGAGGCTGACAACTTTATCATGTAACAAAAATTGTTACAGAAAGCACATCGTGTGTGCTTGGGCCTATGCTTTCTCAAGGGGGTCGTTAGCAGTTGTGGCTCCATTTTCCAATAAGAAGCGAAAAAGGAGATGATGATACTGGTGATGACGCCCACGCTCCTTGGGTTATACTAATAAGATTAATAGGAATTGATAGATCAGATTAATAGGAGTGGAAAGATAAGATTAATAGGAATTGAAAGATCAGATTAATACGAGTGGAAAGATAAGATTAATACGAGTGGAAAGATCAGATTAATACGAGTGGAAAGATAAGATTAAAACGAGTGGAAAGATAAGATTAATATGAGTGGAAAGATAAGATTAATAGGAATTGAACGATCAGATTAATAGGAGTTGAAATCCTATTCATATCCAACGGTTTTTTAATCCGTCTCCTCAACCCCCAAGTGGTATCTGATTATCTCCATCAATCTCACATTGATGACTCGTCAATTTCACAATGGTAATCTTGTCATATTATTTTGATTCGTCTACTTTGCGCAGGAACAGTTATGAAAGTCTGCACCTTACTGATTGTCCGTTTTTATTTTTAACCACGTTTCCGAACAATGTAATTGAATTGGCTTGGTATTTAGTGAAAAATTCCTAATTTTTTATTTTCGGCATGGTCTCCTTCAATTTCCAAAGATTCCCCCAAAGCAAGTAAAACTACACGTGCCTTATGTATCCTAGTCTTTGACTACTTTATTCATTTCTCGAACTAAAGTAACCCAGATACAGAGGCGTCACTAGGGGGTGAGGACCGCACCCGGGCGACACCACCAGAGGGGGGGATCAGCTGATGCGGTGACACCAAAATGACTGTCTATAAAATTGTTGTGCCATGTTTCAGCAGAAATTTATTATTTTTTATAAAAATATCTATATAGTTAGTCTTCTTCTTCTTCTTCTTCTCGTTCGCTGTTGTTTAGAAATGTCTACACAAGAAGTCCGGTTTTCTGGATGTATGTTGCTGTGGTTGAAAGTTCTTCAAGACTCCCAAACAGCTTTGTGTGGATGTGCGTCTCTGTGGGCCAATGTTCAGTTCGCAATTGACTAAGCATGTGGCAGTCTTGCAGGATGTGTTCGGCTGTCTGTGCTGCCTGTCCACACGTACATAGGGGTGATGGGACCAATCTCAGTCTGTATAAGTGACTGTTCAGTCTGTTGTGTCCTGTTCTCATACGGAACAGGATCACCTGTTTTGCTCGATCAAGATATTGATAGTTGTCTCTTTGTTGATCAATTTTCCTGATGGCCTTGATAAGGGTCTTCTTTTCCTGGAATGTGATTGTTTGTTCTTTTTGTTCCTGTGTTGCTCCCTCTTTTGCTAACATATCTGCTCTCTCATTTCCTGGTATGCCACAGTGTGATGGTATCCACTGTAGCACTACCCTTCTTTTGATATTTACTTCGCATAGGACTTTGTTTAATTCTGGCAGTTTATCACTGTTGAGGGCTTGCAGAACTGACATTGCATCGGTAAGGAATACAACCTGCTGACATTGGCTTATTGTGTTATTTATTATTCCTGCAGCAATGCTTATGGCCTGTACTTCAGCAGCATAGTTTGAACAGAATATTCCAGTAGGTGAACAGGTGGATTCATTTTCTTTGTCTGGATAGACCACATAAAACTCCTGCGCCTCCGTTCTTCACTGCTCTGGTTGCAGATCCATCAGTATATACTTGGATCCATGCTTCTCTGGGGTATAGTTCTTCAATCATGTCACATGCTGCTATTTTCCTTTGGAGAGTATTTAGCTCTCCCATGGGGCTGGTGGTAGTTATGGAGGTCTTAATACTGAAATTTTGATGTTGTTCCCATGGGGTTGGGAGGAGTGTGGGAGTTATTTCCTTAGTGATGTCTGGTAGTTCATCCTTGTATGTTCTAATTAGTTTTTTGGACCGATGCACAAAACTGCTTCTCTTCAACCTCCCACTGGCTAAATCTCCAAATCTAGTTTTCATTGGATGTGCGGGCATGTTCTTGTACTTTTCTGCTTGGATCAGGGTCTTAGTGTCTCGTCTGTATAATAAAGGTGGAATGCCTGTGATTTTTTCCATTTCATTTATTGGTGTGGTCTTCATGGCACCCGTGATCAACCTAAGCGCTTGATTTTGTACTTTATCTAAGGCTTGTAGGTGTGATTTGGCTGCTGTAGACCATGCTGCTGATCCGTACTCTAATATAGGTCTTATTGCACCTGTATACACTTTCTTTAGTGTTGTTTCATTAGCTCCCCAACTTGATCCAGCTATTTTCCTCAGTATGGAAAGTTTTCTTCTCGCTTTAGCCTCTGTTCTCTCGATGTGGTGCCTCCATGTCATTCTCTTATCTAATGTAATGCCCAAGTACACCGGTTCCTCATCTGTTTGGACATGTATATTTCCAAGTCGTATCTCTCCTGCTTTGTCTTTGTTGAAGAGCGTGAAAAGTGTTGTTGATGATTTTTCAGCGTTGATCTGCACCATCCATTTCTCTGCCCATGCTGCTATGTTGTCTGCTGCCCTTTGTATTCGCTTATTAGCGATAGTTAGATGTTCTTCTACACACCACACCACCAAGTCATCAGCGTATAGGGCAGCTCTCACACCTTGTGGCAGATCGTGGATGAGGTCATTGATGAATACAAGGAACAGGGTGGGAGATAATACTGAGCCTTGAGGAACTCCATGTTTTAGGGGGATTTTCTTGCTGTTGTGACCTTCCATAGTGACTCTTGCTTTCCGATTGTGTAGGAACGACTGGATCCATTTTCTCATATTACCCTTGATTCCGTTCCTTTGCAGTTTTACTATTAACCCGTCTTTCCATACTTTGTCAAAAGCTTTTTGGAGATCTATCCATAGGGTAAAGACTTTTCTCTTTTCTTGGAAGGCATCTTCAACGATCTGTGACAGGTATGTGATTTGGTCTTCTGTGCTGCTGCACTCTCTAAACCCTGCTTGTTCTGGCACTAAAATTTTCTCGGATTCCAAGTACCATTTCAATCTTCTGTTGATCATCCTCTCCATTGTCTTACATACACAGCTTGTTAGGCTTATTGGTCTGTAGCTGGTGGCCTTCCTGTTGTCTTTTCCTTTCTTTATGATGGGACACATGATCGCCTCTCTCCATATCTGTGGCACACTGCCTGTCATCCAACTGTAGTTGTATATTTGCAACAGTTTGCTCATTGCTGTATATCCTAGGTGTTTTAGCATTTCGTTGGTTATACCATCCGGGCCTGGTGATTTCCTGTCTTTAAGTTTCCACACGGCTGTTTTTAACTCGTCCATATTGAAAGGTTTGGACATAACGTCCGGACTGTTTCCATTAGTTCTAGTGTGGATTATTTCTTGACGAATGTCTCGTTGTCTGCGTAAATTGACGGAGATGTTACTTTCATTTCTGTAGGATTCCGCAAATATGTCTGCTGCTTGTTTGCCGGTATATAGTTTCCCTGCATCGTCTAGTGTAATGGTTTGTCGTTGAGAATTGTTATCGTCATTCAATTGTTTAGTGAGTTTCCACAACTTTCTCCCTTCCTTTTCAAGGTTTAGTTTATATGTTTTTTCCCTCCAGCTTCTCCTCTGGGCTTCTAGCTTTCCTTTAATGAATTTTGCTTTTGCCTTTTGTAGCATGATATGGTTCTGTTGGGATGGTTGTACCTCTGCAGTGTGCCTTGCTTCGTTCATATCTTCATGTAGGTTTTGTAGTGTGTTGGACCAATATGGTACATAGTTCTTCCTCGCTCCTCTCGGTATTGTCTCCTTTGCTGCCTTGAGTACTCCATTATTAAAATCCCAGATGACTCTGTTAATGTCTCTGTCTAGTACCTTAATATCTTTTGTAAGCAGATTTGCTCTGTGTTGATAAATGGACCAATTTGCTTTTTTATAATTCCATCTTGGCTGACTTGGACTTGTATTAATTGTTCTATTAATTTTGATGAATACAGGACGATGATCACTTCCACCGAGTTGTTCTCCTATTTCCCTTTCCACTATCCCAGCCAAATCAGGTGTGCAGAATGCCAGGTCTGGAGTAGAGGTGCTATGCCATCTTCTGGAGTAAAAGGTTGGAGGATCATTAGGGTTGTTTAGAAGGGTTAGGTTATTGTCGTCTTGCCAGTTTTCTATCTCTTCGCCCCTTCTATCTAGCTGGTTGTATCCCCAGCTTTGGGAATGGCTGTTGAAGTCTCCCACCGCTATGAAGTTGCCAATGGGGACATCTATGCTAGTCATGTTCAGTGGTATGTCATTGGGGCAGTAGAAGTTTAGGAGATCCAGTTCCAGAGTGTTATGTTTTAGATGGATTACTTGGTATTCTGCACCTTCTTTATATGTCTTGGATTCTATAGCGTTGAGGTTATTCCTTATCAGTGTTAGTATGCCACCCTTCTTCCGATCTTTTCTGTCAACTCTGAAGCATTGATAGCCCCGTATCTTAAAATGTTTTCCTTCCTGTAGGTGGGTTTCTTGTATGCAGCATATGCTAATTTCTTTCCGAAATAGGGTATTCTCTAGTTCAGTCTTTTTGTTGTTGACTCCCTCTGCATTCCAATGCATGACATTCAGAGGGGCCGTCGTCTTATCTGGTTGGCCAGTTACTTTCTCCTTCCGCCTCCTGGCTCCATTTGGCGGACTAAGGAGACCTCCAGTAGCTGAGGGTGGATTCTGTCGAGGCTCAGAATCCGGCACTGCTCCTGCCTGGAGGGACTTCACAGGGCGAGCACCATAACGATAATTTTTTGACATCTGTTGTGTAGACATATTAAACCAAAGCGGGTTGCATGGTACCATGGTTGCTGGTGCGCCTCCTGGCCTGGTACATCTGACTTCAGCACCTGTTTCTTAAGGCAGAGTGTGCTCATGCCTCCCCCTCTGGCTGGGGGATTTGATTTTGCCTTTACCTCGTTTGCTGTCCCATCTTGCCTCCCGCTGGGGTTGATACCCAACCTTCGGCAAGATTACTGGGTATAACGGGGTCCACCACGAGTAGGTGAGGTAGACTTGGGCAGGAGAGGCTAAGAGACATGTTGAGTCTTGTATTGCGCATCACTGCCCCATTTGGACCCCTATATAGTTAGTTATAACCACAAAAACATTTTTCGTAAGCCCAGCTTACATGTACTGTATCAATATACCTTCAAGGCTAAACCTCTATGCTAGTTTACTTTTTGAACCTTCTAATGCGCATTATGATTTAGTCGAGATGTTCACTAAGTGCTGAAATGCTTGTGTATTTGTTCCTGTTTACTTTTTTACACGCTTTTCTTTAACTTGCCTTGTATGTCACTCTCTTGTCACCTTCAAATCTTGCAATCGATTTTTCAATCACTTCCAGATGAGCAATAGCTCTGAAACTTGGTATAGTTGTGTATTACCCATGACAATATAATAATCAGTCGTAAAAATAATAAATTGAATAAAATTAAAATTAATAATCATTTTTCTTTATGTATTGTATCGGCACGGAAATGGGCGATAACTGCAAATAATCTAGGTGTATTCTTTCCAACAAGATTGTCTCTCTTCAGAGAAATGTTGAAACTTCCCCCTCCCCCCTTTTCCCCCGCTTTCCATACATACACTATCGCACGGGCGTGCACAGACACACAGACATACACAAAACTGACAATTACATTTAAAAAAATTTAATTTATAACTGTTATCAAAATAAATAAACTAAAAATAACAAAAATATTAACTTTTTACAACTAGTCAAAAACTTTAACATCAAATTGACAAAAAACGTGGGTTGCTCAGCATAGTCTGAATGGACAATTGAAAAGTGTGCTGCAGATGCTATTTTGATGTTTGTTTGCATCAATTTCTCGCTGCCTGTGTTCAGAAGAAGCGGTTCTGTGTCCAGAAGAGGTTGTGTTGTGACCGACAGAAGCGATCTTGTGGAATACTGTTTGCAGTGTGCTGAAAGAAGCGATCTTGTGGAATACTGTTTGCAGTGTGCTGCTTGACACGGTGGAAGGTGAAAAACAAGAGCCTTGTTGTTTTCATTAAGTGTAGCCGGTGTCGCTGCGTAGATCTGAGCTGTGTGTTCAGTGACGTCAGCATAGTCTGAATGGACAATTAAAAAGTGTGCTGGAGATGCTATTTTGATGTTTGTTTGTGTCGTGTGAAATTCTAATCCACATATATAAATTAAAAAGTAAATGTAAAGCCTAACAAATAACTTCAATAAAAGGAAAGAAGAATGGTAAAGAAGAGTGCTGTCACAATGACTGTACTCGAAATCTCCCTTGTTTTCTAATTCGTCTGCAAATTATAACGTTTCACGTTGATAGTAAAAGCCTACTGCATCACTACACGCTTTCTTCAATAAAACGTGTACTGCATTTCTAAGAAAACCTTGAGCTAGGCACCCTGCGTAATGACCTAAATTAATACTTCCATTAATTTCATTTTATACACGGCGTGATGAAAAGACAGATGAACTTAGGATAGAGAGAAGGGAGGGCTGAAAGCAGGAACGCATGCAACACTAAACACGCGTCTCGCGATATACAATTAATGCCACCCTCCCCAAGCGAAAGGCCAGAAGCAATACTTTTTTTCAGATAGACAGTGATAAAAAACACTACCCATACGAGAGTTAGGTTTTAAAAACCTGAAAAATGCTTATTAGGAAACATGACATTATACTGGTTTACGTTTGAAAGCATGACAGTACCCAGACACCACATCGATCGAAGTGAACGGGAGGTAGAAGAAAATGCATATTTTGAACGCAGCCCCTTAGCTCCCTTAAATTTGAATATTTGGGTTCCTTAGGACTTGCTGACAAAGAATATGTTAAACGTTACGCAAATAGTCTAGGAATTAACAAATTATAGCCAAAAGAAATAGTGAGGGTGTCAGACAACCCCAAAATCAGAATCGCTCAGTGGCAGATTTTGACACCACCATTGTACGGGAAATAGGTCCCCATGTTAAATCCTATTTGATTGGAGCGCAGTAAATGTAAGGCTAAACACGATTAGTCGGGCTACAAATACTATTTTTTGTTGTTAGGGGAGACGGAAGGAAGGGTACTTTTTTTCAAACGCTTGTGTAAACATGGCTCGATTGGTTAGACCCGCCAATATAGGCAATTAGGAGCGTCAGTTCAGTACCACATTTTTCAAATAAACTTACTAAAGAACCA
Source organism: Oreohelix idahoensis (assembly GCA_024509875.1). NCBI lineage: Eukaryota > Metazoa > Mollusca > Gastropoda > Stylommatophora > Oreohelicidae > Oreohelix > Oreohelix idahoensis. Next base: position 176,587 of record JAMPIV010010904.1, read on the forward strand.
GTGCGTTGAGCGCCAGTGCATATTTTTCTAAATAAAAGCCTGGGACATCGGCAGATCGAAATTGTGCTATATTCATTGCCAGTCAACGTAACTGTGTATTATTTCCATGAATTGTGGTAAGCTTGATATATTCAATATCTTTTTAATGAAAATTGAATGTAAATTGATAATTTATGTCTGTATATGTGTGTGGTTCAGTAGCGAACATGAGGCAAGGCCTAAATAGTGCTCCAACCTGAACAGAAGGTGTCGGAGAAAAGTAAAACTGCATGGAATTGCCAAACAGTACACTGACACCTATCTTATTGACTAGAAAGAACTAATGCTGGAATTGCAGAGGCGTAGTAACCATTAGGGAGGAGTATACTGGTGTAAATTGTTTCAGATGAAAATAGCAGTTGGCCTACCGCTCTGAACTCAGTGTTTGTTATGTATTGTGTTCAGTCTGGAAATAGATTATAAATTAGTTCTGAAATAGGAGGTACAACCTTCTTGTTTTAGGGACTGTGGTCCTATGTTATTGAGCAGCACCTGGTCTGAGCTTTGCTGAATCTAGAGGCTGACAGCATACTCCTGGGTCCAGATAGCGACCAGTGAGGTGTCTCCAGAACACAGGAAGAAATCGAGCAGAGTAGTCTTTTCCTGCCGCCATCACGAAAGATAAGCTTCTGTGGCCAGAGGAGCTCAACATTATGTGTCCCCCTCTAAAATTGACATTATAGTAAAACAGAGGGACAATACCTTGTTTAAATTGATAGGAACTGGGAACTTTTCCCCATATTAGTTCCAAGATAAACAAACACTTGAAGTCATGATGACAAATAACAACATAGCTTGAAAAACAAAACCAGTATTACCTCATAGTACTACTACACAACTGACACACATAGGATAATACTAATACCATATGTCACTACAAGGTTCATATTTATAAATTATGTACATATAAATTGTGATTACATTTGATTGTGATTCCTGGTTCACTGTGTAGTTGAATCAGGATATATATTAGTGAAAGTAATTAATACATATATATTTGAACTTTTACCATTGACTCAATTAAGATAGTCTTATAGAGTGTTAAATGTGTGTGAGTGTCACAGTGTTGTCAAGTGTGGTGGAATAAATTAAATTGTTTATCTGTCTGTTGTTGTTGTGACTTACACTTCATCATTTACTTAACCCTAGACATTTAACGTAGTCATCACAATATTCCAGAATAATTCTGACTGAGGTATAAATGTGGTAGCAAGTAAGGTTATCTGTAAAACACTACACCTATTAGATACAGATACCTTCACAGCTGATCTCAGTCAGTACACTAAGTCCCCTATAAATATTTATAACATCCCACTTTACCACAGTTTGCATCAACCTCTGTGTGTAGCCAGTGGCGCTACGTAGGTCTGAGCTGTGTGGAAGCCTTTGCAACAGTGCAAACATAGAAATCATAGGACTAACTTTAATGGGAGGACTTCAAAAATTATTTGAGAATCATAATGCTGGTATATTGATACATCATCAAAATCGTTGGAAATAATGAGGTACGATGGAAAGTTTTACATCACCGATTCACACTCATGTGGTCCGAAAGGGGCGAGTGCAACAAATGGCAGAGCGTGTATAATTGAATGCGACAACCTTCAAGAACTTCACCGTGTACGCAAACGTTCAACTGGAACTCAAAACGTCAACTACACCATGATCATATTGATGCAATTCCTAAGAATAACATCATAAGTACCCAAGAATCCCCTGTATGCACAATAATGGAAGCAAGCCCCCGATTATATGACAATTCAATTCAAATTACGCAACAGCCGGCAATTCATTACATTCCTGCGCACACTTCAGTCATGGCTCCGATAGATTGTGCACAATCAGATGTAAATGAGGAATTCGAAGTATCAAATAATGACACTAAAATGTGCCCGGGATAGACTTCGGAGTGGCCAACCACGAGTTACTACCCCTGCGCAAGATCGTCATATTGTGCTGAGTCACCTAAGGAATCGTTCTCTCCCGGCAAGTCAAACAGCAAGAGCAATAGTGGGTAGACGTGGGCAAGTCTCTCGAATGACAATCATACGACGACTCAGAGATACAGGCCTTACTGCAAGACGACCTTATGTTGGGCCAAACTTGACTCACAGACATCGTCAGCAGCGCCTGCAATGGGCAGAGCAACATGTCAGATGGACTAGACTGCAGTGGAATGCTGTCCTATTCACAGACGAGAGCAGATTCAACATATCCTTTGCTGATGGACGTATGCGGATTTGGCGACGGTGTGGAGAGCGCTGTGCAGATTGCTGTGTTCGTCAGCACAACCGATTTGGAGGTGGCAGTATTCACATTTGGGGAGGATTCAGTTTTCACCATCGCTTGCCTCTTCACGTCTTCCGTGGAAATGTTAATGCTGTGACATATCGAGATGAGGTTCTGGATGCATTGGTTGCTCCTGCGTTCACAAATTATCCAGACTTGCAGCTTCTCCAGCAGGATAACGCACGTGCGCACACCGCATGCATTACGCAGCAATATCTACAGCAGTAGAACATTGTGACGATTGATTGGCCTGCCATATCACCAGACATGTCCCCTATAGAACATCTGTGGGACGAGCTTGGACGCAGAGTCTACAGGCAAAGTTCTCCAGCTAATCTGCAACAGCTCGAAGCTGCTCTTACACGTGAATGGGACTTGATTCCCCGGAATTTCCTTCAGAGAGTTGTGCGTTCCATGCGGAGCCGCTGCCAAGCTTGTTTGCAAGCACACGGTGGACATACCAGATACTGAGGATAGTGTGAATGAATTTTTTTTATTGGTTACATTTTTGGTTTTCTCCCTTGCCTGCACAGAATGCAATGAATTTCATAACAATCAAATGTACAAATTAATGACCAGCATGGATTCATAGGAAAATGAATAAAGATTCCAATTATGTAAACTTGTAAACACTTATATTTACATTTCACACTCTGTTCCTGGATTATACAGGTAGTGCGTTTTTAATGTGCTTCATTATATATATATATATATATATATATATATATATATATATATATATATATATATATATATATATATATATATATATATATATATATATATATATATATATATATATATATATATATATATATGGGACCTAAGACGCGTCAACAGTGAGAAATGCAGTTAGCGACCCATAGCTAGACTGCTTGCGTCAGGGTCAGCGAACCAGAGCTGACCAAGACCCTACTCCACCTCCAAGTGGTGGTCCTGGAAACAGGCTGCATCACTGCAGTATGGCTGAGTGAGTAGGGATCGAAGAGGGAAGGCTAACCCGGTCCCAAAAATGCTGTGCTGAAGTCGGATGTGTCGGCCGAAAGGCGCAAATATCACAGCTTCGCTGTAAACGGACACAACGCAACCAACGTCCTTTTCAGGACGAACGAAGAAGAAGAAGAATATATATATATATATATATATATATATATATATATATATATATATATATATATATATATATATATATATATATATATATATATATATATACACACACACGACAATGGCCAGTTATCATTAATCAGTAAATCTTCATATCGTTAAAAAGATATAGTAATAATTTTTGCGCACATTCAAGTGAACGTGACGACATGGTCTTTTATATTTAGACACGCGTCCTAATATAACTGACGGATCATATGTCTAGGTTGAATCGAAAGTGCCTCGCCAAAAACGAGGCAAAGCTCCAATTTAAAAAAAAAATCATTTACAAAATAAAAGTGGATCCCTTGTTTTTCCATTACTTGTTTTCATTGCGATTTGTTTCTTTGTAGTTTAAACTTTTACCTTTAGTTCACAAATTTCTTTTTTTTTTTATCTCACACTTATGCTGTTTATGTAGTGGTACACTTATGCTATTAATGTAGGGGTTCGCCTCTTCTTATCTATATACATTTATAATTTTGTACACGTAATCCTTTGTTCTTAATTATATTTTTAAGTACGTGCACACATTCCTTTGTCGTTATCTACATGCATAAGTAAGTGCACTTATTCCTTTGTTCGTATCTGATATTTCTACAATTTGTGCTCAGGATTCTCTGTTTTGTTTCAGCATCTGTAACATTTGTTCCATCTGTTATTGTTGAATCATTTTTTTAAACATCTTATATTCTCAAATGATGTTGTCCTTGACAATCTCGTATAGCCCGGATGAAAACTGCACCATAAAAACAAAGAGCTGAGTTCTTAAAAATGCGAATATGGTTTATTAAGCACCTCGACTGTGGCGTTTAGAGTTATAAAGCGTCATAGGCGGTACCATTATGGGGAGTGTTCTCTGTGGTACTTATTCTGATATCTATACTTATCTTTATGCACTGAGACCATAAAGAGATATTATAAAGTAGTAAAATTAGAAAAGAGTTGTGAATGATACGATAATATTGGGAGATGGGAATGTGGAAGTAGATGAAGAAGGAAAATAATGAAGCTAAGACAGCGAGGAAGGGAACTAGTCACCCCACTGATAACCCCTTTTTTTGTGGTCACATAGATAATGATAAAGGCTGTTATTTTTGGATGCTGTATACTGTGTTTTATCAGTGTACGTTGTAAAGATGTACTGGGACTGAATAGTCAACTCAAACAACCGAGCACAGTGTCAGGTATACATGTCACCTTGTCCTGGGACACAATGAGGCCCTGACAAGAATACAGTGTTGACAATGAGTGTAGTAATAAATGTCAATACGCGAATGTGTGACTGTTCTGTGGAGTTGACTAAAGGTTCAAACACTCATTCATGCGTATCTAGAAGTTACTTATGCAGACCACTGTAGACGTTTCAATAGTTTAATTTGACGCATACACTTGACAGAATGGGTACAGTTACAGGAACACAGGTCGACATCAATAGCATATTGTTGACCCACGGTGTACAATCATAAATTGGCATTCATGTTGAGGACAAACACAATGGAACGTCAGTATACAAACGTTCAGAGTTCCATATCTCATCTAAATATTCATCAGGCCTTACTGACTGATCATGTCAGTTAATATATAATGTTTAACAAATCTTCATCAGGCCTTACTGACTAGTCATATCAGTTAATCAATAATGTTTACGGTGACTCCTGGACAGAACCTCCTTTAGCATAAGTGTAGCTTGCACCCAGCGGAGATTTCTTTAAATAGCATTCAGCAAATATCTTCTGAGCGAATGTTAAATCACCCAAGAATAGATTTTCCTTTCATAAGTGTGATCTCTTGATCATCATCGGATAATAAGGGCATCCCTGTTCTCTGGTAAATGATCAACAATAAATAGCATTCCAAAATGGCTTCTCGTCTTGTAAACATCGCTCACCCTAACGATGTACGACAAAGCTTCAATAAAGATTCAATTCTTGAATATCAAAGTTTCCACAAGCATCAGCATAATCTGTCCTCATAATTGCTGTATAGAAACATAATCAGTGCTGCTAGATAATATGTCGTTCTGACATACTGACATAGGTAGATTCATGTAAACGTCTGCCCATCTAAAGCCTAGGAATGAACGAAGTCAGCAAAAGTACGTTTACCTTGACATAGGAATACACTAGCAAGCACAAACGCTCTTCTCCTGGCGTTATGGAATGAACACTAGGGAACTCATGGATTTAACAATCCCAGAAGAAACTATCTTCGTTCCCATAATCAAAAAGAGATCACAAACTTTGGGCAGGTCTACGACATGACTCCCGCCATAGGCTTTATCACCGAAGAACCCTCTAACGTATCTTCATCCGCCGAAAAACACCTGACCCCTAAAGTACAGTACAAGAAAAATAGTTCGACATAAACATACAAAGATATCAAGCTATAGGACATACTCGTCCTACATAGACAAGAACTACACATAGATTCGGGCCATAGACATTCTGAAGCAAATAACAATCTATTCCTAACCAAACATAGAATAGATCAAAATAAATCTAGATTCCTCCGCTGAGTTCGATTTTCAGGAACGATACCAGGAGCGGTAACTCACAGAATGAATACCCATCGCCTAATCTGAGTTCTGTCCCTTTAGACCGAAAAACGTGCATTCAAAGATAAATATATTTTTATCAGACAAATAAATACATTTTCCATTTGTATGCGTAATCCGTGCCACCAAAATATGTGCGCAACACCCACCTTTAGAAGCTGGACCGTATGTAGTGAAGTCTCTAACAATTCCCTCTCCTACGGTATTTTCTTGTATTTGTTGACCTTTGTACTTAACTTTCTTGTATTTGTTGACCTTTGTACCTAACTTTCTTGTATTTGTTGACCTTTGTACCTAACTTTCTTGTATTTGTTGACCTTTGTACCTAACTTTCTTGTATTTGTTGACCTTTGTACCTAACTTTCTTGTATTTGTTGACCTTTGTACCTAACTTTCTTGTATTTGTTGACCTTTGTACCTAACTTTCTTGTATGCTTTACTTTTTGTTTGAGTGTGTGTTTTTTACTTTTTGTTTTTTTATTTTCATGTTTGGGTGAAAGCTATGACTAGTTACCGAATAATGAGAACTAACCATACACTTTCATTGTACGCAGTATTATATAATAAACATTTATTGTCTATTATTTAATTCTTTTGCGGACAATAGTAAAAACTGAACCCCTAAACATGTTTTTTTTTTTTTTGCTTTATTTGTTTATTCTTTTTGTTTTACTTGATATTTGTTTTACTTGTTTTTTTTTCCTTTAATTGTTTTTTGTTTCACTTGTGTGCGTGTGTTGTATTTTTTTAACTTGTCATTTCATTGTTTTTTTTTTTTTTTGTTTAACTCAGGAGATATTGCCGTGTGCAAGCTGCGCACGTTAAAACACCATGGCAGTTGGAAATCGTAAAGAGTAGGCCATAAGGTGGCGGCACTGGCAAAATTTAAAAATAAGAAACCTACCCACCACGAAAATATTTATAGAATGTGTGATGCCTATATACACACATTGGGCTTCTCGCCGGTGCTACTGTGTTCGTGCACTGTGCTGAGATCCTCCTTGTGTGATCTAAGGGAGGAGATCGGAGCACTGATGGAGTTATCCGTGTGCAATGAAGATGGTCCTTAAGACCAAACCAAACCAAATCAGTTTGTTTTTTGTTTTAATTGTTTTTTTTTAAGTTTTACTTGTTTCTTTTATTTGTTTTTTGTTTTACACTTTTTTGTATTTTTTAAACTTGTTTTTCCTTTACTTGTTTCAGTTATAAATGGTACATTTGATATTTTCAGTAAAACCACATCTCTGTAGCAAATTTTTAAGAATGTAGCTGGCGTCCAGTAATGTGAACCTGAAGTGTAGCTTTTTTTGTGACATTTTATATATGCCAGTTTCGGACATCTACAAATGATATGCGAGGAGACATCTATCCAACAAACCTATCTGTCTCAGTGGACGAAAGGATTTATTATGACTGTAGAATTGAGTTTCTACTATTTTAGGTAGCATGCAAAGTCAAGACCTAGTTCAAAATCTTGTCGTGGCCTCAGATGATAAATAAGCGTGACTAGATGTTTCCCGACAGGTGGTCTGTAACTATACAAACCAGCCGTGCGGTAGGTAGCACCTGTCAAGAAAACCTTGTCCTTACTACCAAATTGGCTTTGCGTCCGTTCGCGATTTACTTTCACAGCAAGGTGATTTTGGATTGTCGTCGGTTCAATTTCCTTTTTATCTTTATGACTTATATTTTGTTTCTGTTGTCTGGTGTTCTCCTTTTTGTCCAACAAGTGCCTGTTAATTATATCTATATATTTATTTACTTATTTATCCTTTCTACTAGGAACGTCCATCGAGTAGGTAATGGTGAAACGGTCTGTACATACAAAGCAGAGGGGCTTAATTTTTCAAAGCCGTTGTTACACTGTTTGTTTTCAAAATTATTATTTCGTAAGTCCTTCCTAGGACTCACCTTGTTCACTGATTCTTTACACAAGCTGATACGCTCTTGTGGCAGGATTGTTTCCCCTACTCTGCCGTAATGGTCCAACAATGGCCAAACTCCGAATTAAGGATGAGGGTTCTAAAAGGTATCAACCTTCGCTCAAGATTACTCTTGACAGAGATATACATAGAAGAATGATGCTTCTATTTAAGGGAGTCATACAAGAGTTTTACAGAATGACATGTATAACAACATCTAAGCCGTTATAAACTTCTTATTCTCCGCCCGTTCTGTGAGGAAAGGTTTCGACTCATATTTCCGAGGCCCCCCCCCCCCCACCCCCCCCCCCACCCCCTACCCGTTTAGCTGAAAGTGATTCGGCAACTATTTATTTACTAGCTCTATGTATTTTTTTTTTAAACTGAGTCATACGGGTGCAAGTTCACTCAATAATGATTCATTCAACTGTAGATTTATATTTATATATAAACAGGTTTTATAATCAGTTATTGATTTAACAAGGCAAAATAAATAACGTTATTTTGACAAAGAAAACAAACAATTGACTTTTATCATCACTGGATGATTTGGGTGGACAATTTACAGAGTTCATTTGCTGTGCCATACTTTGGTATTTATCTGGCCAGGTGTTGACAATGATTTGTCGTTGATTTCGAGTTCAGTCACTGCTGGTTCCCAGAGGTGTTATGGACTGTTCCTTCTCTGCCGGAGTCAAATACTGTGGCAGCAGCACGCCCCTTTCAGCAAGGCCGAGGTAACTACTCAAGTTGTCAAGTCGGGCGTCTTCAAGACCCGTCTTATGCTGGCGTCTAGCGTTGACTGCTGGCAACTTTTACCACAAACTAAGGGGAAACAAATATCTCTTTTTAAGTATCAGGTCTCATGATATCAACATCAGACGACCACCATTTCATCTTCCTCTGAATTTTGCCCCTGACACTGAGCATTAAATTTGGACCCAATGAGTCAACTTACTGAAATGTTAGTATAATAAATATATTCACCATGATATCATCACCCACTCCTTGCTCCCTATGGAGTCTGGGCCTACCTCTGCTTTTGGTTCCTTGTGAGGAAACCCGCACAAAACAGTCACCAGCTCTTTCAGTTGTGGTTCACGAGGCAAATTATTTTTCATGATGAGGTTGCCAACCCTATGTGCAACTGTACATCCACAAGCCATTTATATATGTGAAATGAAAAATATCAAATGATAAAATGTACATTTTACAACTTACCCCTATATCGGGCGAATGACAGACTTTTTTTCGCACAGAAACGGCTGTAATATGTGGGGCCACTGTTTAAGATGCCGTAGACCTTTAAATGGGTTAGGTGTCTAACTGGGTGCACTTGGAGTAGGATCTAAGAACGTGGGGCGCAAAGTGATGACTCTGGAGTTAGTCCTTTCTAATTTTAGAATTCACTTCCAGTCCGCTGGTCTGTCCTTTACTGGGAGTCTTAATAATTACGTGTTCCTGGCTGTCTATGATTTCTCCTTGACAAAAGTGGAAGGCAGTCAAGCAGTCTTCTTTTTTTTTTTTTTATGTAAAACTTTTGCCTCGTTTTGGCGAGGCGCGTCCCATTCAACCTAGTCGGTTATATTAGGGCGCATGTCCTAATATAAAAGACCCTTAGGTCAGGAGGTTAGTCAAGCAGTCTTACAATGCTCTACGTTATAAGCAAAATTGTTGCTCACACGCACGTGTCTCTGTCAAGTTCCGTTGGGTAAAAGTCCAATCAGAAGTAGTTTAGTTTAACTTTTCAGTGACAAACCAACCACTAGTTGGCGTCTGATTTAGGTAGGCGTTTCCCTCTCCCTCATGTTGAACATTACTACATGACAATATAAGATATTCCCCCTTACATGTTATTTTCATACTTTATTACCATATATGGTCTTGCCACTTCCGGGTTCTTTGTCATGTTTATCAAAATCACTACATCTGTACCAAGGTCTAGAGTTCGCAGATGTGTCTGAACTCTGAAAACGAAGTAGAAGGTTCAGACGCGTTTTTCACACCAGGCCCGGATTAAGACAAGAAGAGCCTCTAAGGCTTTTTGGTGTTTGTGGCCCCTTCATCTAATAAGCAATAACTTTAATATTTTTCTTTCAAACCCATTAGCATAATTGTTTTAACCCCAAGAGCTCCGGGTCCATAGGCTTCCGGCCCTGGTTCATGCTATCTCTTGTTTGTTCATTCCTTGGCCTGTACCATCAGTCCACAAGAAGCATAGGCTGACAACACGCTCCAAGTCCCTCTATCCTGTACCATCAGTCCACTAGAAGCATAGGCTGACAACACGCTCATGACAAGTCTCTCTATCCTGTACCATCAGCTCCACAAGAAGCATAGGCTGACAACACTCTCATGACAAGTCCTTCTATCCTGTACCATCAGCTCCACAAGAAGCATAGGCTGACAACACGCTCATGACAAGTCCTTCTATCCTGTACATCATCAGCTGTCCACAAGAAGGTGAAACCATAGGCTGACAACACACTCTCATGACAGTCCCCCCTATCCTGTACCATCAGTTCCACAAGAAGTCTAGGCTGACAACTCGCCTCATGACAAGTCCTTCTATCCTGTACCATCAGGTCCACAAGAAGCATAGGCTGACAACACGCTCACGACAGGTCCGTCTATCCGGTCCCACCAGCTCCACAAGAAGCATAGGCTGACAACACGCTCATGACAAGTCCTTCTATCCTGTACCATCAGCTCCACAAGAAGCATAGGCTGACAACATCTCATGACAAGTCCCTCTATCCTGTACCATCAGATCATGTCCCACAGAAGAAGCATAGGCTGACAACACGCTCATGACAAGTCCCTCTATCCTGTACCATCAGGTCCACAAGAAGCATAGGCTGACAACACGCTCATGACAAGTCCCTCTATCCTGTACCATCAGGTCCACAAGAAGCATAGGCTGACAACACGCTCATGACAAGTCCTTCTATCCTGTACCATCAGGTCCACAAGAAGCATAGGCTGACAACACGCTCATGACAAGTCCCTCTATCCTGTACCATCAGCTCCACAAGAAGCATAGGCTGACAACACGCTCATGACAAGTCCCTCTATCCTGTACCATCAGGTCCACAAGAAGTATAGGCTGACAACCCTCTCATGACAAGTCCCTTTATCCTGTCCTGTACAAGGTCCACAAGAAGCATAGGCTGACAACACGCTCATGACAAGTCCTTCTATCCTGTACCATCAGTTCCACAAGAAGCATAGGCTGACAACACTCTCATGACAAGTCCCTCTATCCTGTACCATCAGTTCCACAAGAAGCATAGGCTGACAACACTCTCATGACAGTCCTTCTATCCTGTACCATCAGGTCCACAAGAAGCATAGGCTGACAACACGCTCATGACAAGTCCCTTTCTATCCTGTACCATCAGTTCCACAAGAAGCATATGCTGACATACGCTTCATGACAAGTCTCTCTATCCTGTAACATCAGTTCCACAAGAAGCATAGGCCTGACAACACGCTCATGACATGTCCCTCTATCCTGTACCAGTTTACCATCAGCTCCACAAGAAGCATAGGCTGACAACACTCTCATGACAAGTCCATTCTATCCTGTCAGCTCACAAAGATAGCCAGTATAGGCTGACAAACACTAATGACAAGTCCCTCCATCCTGTACCATCAGCTCCACAAGAAGCATAGGCTGATTATTTGCTTATGTTTGTATCATAAGTATAATTGTGTCTTTACCTGCGATGTCAGGTTGATTAGGGGTTGTCTTCCCTTGTTTATTCATTCATTGTGTTTGACCTTTAGGGTCAGGTTGACAGTTCGGCGTGGGCCTATGGGAAGGTTTTTTAAGCGGGAGTGAGATATACTTCCGGGAAGCCGGGAGGTCCTGTTTTTCTGAAGGGACCAAGAGTCCATTGTTTTTCGGGGAGAATCTTCGAAGTAACTGCTATGGCAGTTTTCCCCAGTGAATCTCTGTGCGTCGGGATGACGACAGAATTCCTTGTGTAGTTCTGAGGATTCATTTACCAGGTAATACCGACCTTTATGCATTATTACGCTTTTCGGTGGCAGAACATGTAAAGGATTACCTAGGGTGAACAGCAGTTCACGGATCCGCCATTTCAGAACTTATATATTTGTGCTCGAGGTAGCCATCCAAGACTGTTAGTCTTATATTGTCCAGAAATCCAGTGACGAAGATATATTGTGGGAGCCGCAGATTGGCGGAACTTCTATCTACAATAAGTATTACTGCAGGGTTGGTGATAACCTATTTAACAGAAGTACACGGCCGACGTAGGACGAGGCCTGTGCTTCCGGCTATTATACTACAGCCTGATATGTGCAATTGGCAGGGAGTGCCAAGTTGCACCTGTGTGTCAAGGTAACTAAGGCATCTGACGCGTTTAGTCAGAGACGCCAAGGGCGACGCTACGAACTGTCATTATTGAAGAACTTTGCTATTGACCATGCACGTCTATTCTGATGTTTACCTTTTTGAATGCCAAATGTATACCTATCGATGTCAGGTCAGCATGACCTTGTTACACTGACTGTTCCTGTTGATATTATGTGTGTTCCCGTCAATAAATGTCTTGAAACATGCCTGCAGTGTCAAAGCATCCTTGATTACTGCATGTGAGAGTATGGGTTGCAGGATCTACATCTATACGAGCCTAAACACATTCGCGTCTTCATTCGCACCCACACTCAACTCATCATACGCTCGCACTACACATCTAACAACATGTAAACTGTCTTGGGCCAGTGATCACCTCAACAAGAAAAAAAGACAGTTACATTTCTGGTGGACCAGTTACGTGGGCTCTTATGATACATTTCTTGTCGCCAATGTGGCCTAGAAACTTACATTTCTGATGGACCAGATCTGTGGGTTTAAAAAGAACAGAGCGAGCATTTGACATTATTGTTGACATTTATGGATCCAGAAATTTACATTCCTGGTTGGCTGTTACATGTATGATGTCTCCAGTTTTGTCGAGAAAGTTACAAGAAGGACAAGTACACATTACACTTCTGATCTGTGGGTCTAAGCTACACACGGGACAGCCGTAACACACACAACGCTAATTCTACACTTGCAAGTTTTGGCTACAACAGGACAGATATAGGTCATCAACGGTTGACACAAATAAACAGTACGAGCATTTATATTATAATGCTACATAAAGCATAACAAGACAAGTACTGAAGTGAACTACTAGGCATTTGCTACGTGGACCATAACTGCATAGAAGGCGGGTTCCTATTGTAAACAGTACTGCGGGTTGTTACACGTTTCATTCAACAACAGACTTTTCTAGGTCAGAGTATTCAAGCTACATTGTTGGAGGTCAAGTGTCTGTAAACAGTACGTGAAATTGTAAACATTCAATGTGCAAGCCCTAATTTGAGAAGGTCATAGTAACTTTGGTTCGTGAATACCACTTTATGTTACAGTGGATTTGACGTTCAGTGCGCGTTTGACATTTCGTTTCTGTGTTCGCAAGGAGCAAGAAATTTATTTTAGTTTCAGCTGTGACTGAACTTGTTCTGCAACACATTGAAATTGATTGCTATATGTTTATGTCACTTCTACTGTTTTTGTGTATTTTTCTGCGGGTTTTTCGGTTGGTGGGTCTTACGGTAAATATGCCACTTGATCGAGGCTTACTGTAAGCGGTCTGTAGGTGCAAATTTTCTTAATTTGGAAATTTGCTAGTGACAATTGGTCGCTATTGATGTTAGCTGTGATGTAATTGTACTTAACGTTGTTTTTGTAATATTTTGTCTGTTTTTCAGTTTTGATTGTCGATTTGTTTTGTTTGTATTCTGTAGGTCTCTCCTTTCTTGTGTATTTCTCTACACATTTTTGGTTAAAACAGTGTTGCCATTTGTATTGTTTTGTATTTTTGTCTTTGTATTTTTTTTTTTGGTTGTACTACATTACTGTCATGCACAGTCTACATACACATACTTGGTCATGTTTTGATATTATTGATAAGGTAGACTCTTCATATAGAGTTTGTTAAATAATATTATATAAGATATTTATACAAGTTCTTTGATAAAAGACTTGTTATCTACAAAGATTGAGACAGTAAAATAAAGTGAAGTGAGTATACAAGTCTAGCATTTCAGACTTGTCTCCCATTGAAGTGGGATAAGGTAATTTATTTAATTTTTTTTCAGGTTTCTGATCTCATTAGACAGAATGTCTACATTGGATTTCTTCATCCAGCAAGGGTTGACCCTTGGTAAGTCTGGTAAAGAATTGGAAGAATATTCATCTGCTCAATTCGCCATTGCATTAAAGTCAGAAGAAAAGAAACAAAAAGAGGAAATTAAATTGAAAGCAGAAGCTGAACTAAAGAAGCTAGAAGCTGAGAATAGAAGATTAGAACTTGAAGAAAGAAGGTATCAAAGAGAGGCTGAGGAGAGAAAAGCTCAAGCTGCTGCTGAGGAGAGGAAAGCTCAAGCTGCAGCTGATGAAAGAAAATTCCAGATGGAAATGGAAGACAAAAAACTTCAAGCTGCTGCAGAGGAGAGAGGAAAAAAAACTTCAAGCTGCTGCTGAGGCTGAAATTAGAAAAATGGAACATGAGGAAAGAAAACAGAAGATGGAACTTGATGAAAAACTCGCAATTTTGGAGTTAGAGAAATTGAAATTGGCGAGTACGGGTGCTCAGCAAACAACTTCGAGTACGACAAAGGAGTTTGTTAGTAGGATTAAATTGCCTCATTTCAATCCTTTAAAGGATGACGTAGCAGATTATCTAGATAGATTCCAATTTTTGTGCGATACGCATAACATAAAAAAGGAAAAATATGTTGAACAACTGATGCCATTTTTTACAGGTGACACAGTGACTACTCTTATGACAATAGACGAACATGAGAGGACTAATTATGATGTTGTCAGGGCAGCATTACTAAAGAAATACCAATTAAAACAAGAAGACTATCGTCTTCGTTTTAGGACAATGTTGCCAGAAAATGGAGTAGATTTCTCTGATTTTGTTACAAAGATACGTCGTACATTTACACGATGGGTTGAGTTGTCTCAGATTGAGAAAAACATATGAAGGTCTAATGGACTTATTATTGCGAGATAAGGTTTTGTCATCTGTTAATGATTCTTTTCTTGCATTCCTTCATGAGCGTAAGCCTAAAAACTTAAAAGAAATGGAGGAATACTGTTGTCAGTATGCCACAGCACATCCCCATGCTACAGTTAGCAATTCTAAAGTGAAAGAAGGGTTGCCAGCTGCTTCGGCAACACCATATGGCCCTAATTTCAGAAAAAAAAATTTCAGGGTGCTCAACAAAATTGGAATAGGGGAAGTAATCAAAATTACACTCAGAAGCGGAGTAATCCAACACATGATGGTTCTTCGTCTATGCAGTGGAGACAAGATGGTAGTTCTCGTAATTTTAGTGGTAATAATTTGAGACACTTTCGTAAAGGCTATCCAAATAATAACTATTCAAATTTTCGAGGTAATCATTCTCGACGTCAAGATTATGACGATGGTGAATTTAGAAACCGGGATTCAAACCGGAATGATGATTACAATAGGCAATATGATAACAATTACAGGGGAAATGATAGTCGAAATAATTACAGGGGAAATGATAATCGAGGTAGACCTAGGTTTAACAAAAAAAGACCTTACCAACAGGCAAACTCTGCGCAACAAGAGTTTGATGGAGCCTGTAATACAGTAAATGATAGTGGTAACTCTAGGGCTATCACTGGTTGTGCTTTCGATTTTGGGAGAGCAACTGAATGCCCCCAATGCTTAACATTGTTTGACTCATCAACTGTATCTACGCTAAGTTGTGGTCACCCTCTTCCTGCTCTACCTGCTACAGTTGCGCATGATGGGAGAGGATCTCTCATCTTACATAAAGGTCTAATAAATGATAGGCTAGTCTCAGTACTTTTCGATTCGGGATGTACTACCGTCGGGGTTAAGGAGTCTCTGATAGATCCTTGCTGTGCCACGGGAAAAACAATCAAATGTGTTACATTTGGTGGTACTATGGAAAGCTATCCTACTGCTATTATTAGGATTGACACTCCTTTCTTCACAGGAGATGTCCATGCATGTCTTCTTCCTAATCCTATTGCGGATCTTATAATCGGTCGTATTCATGGGGTTAAGGAATGCACCCCGCAACAAATTTCTAGTTGGGAAGAAAAAAAACATTCAAACGGTCAATGCAGTGGTGACAAGAGCTCAAGCTCTTAATCCCCCAACTTCATCTGATAATAGTAATGAAGTTGATAGCCAAGACGAGCACTTGGTGATTTCCCATGACTCGTTTGTTAAACGTCAAGAAGAGGATCCTTCTTTGAAGAAATACTTCCTTCTTGCAAAGAAAGGGGATCCCAATCAAAATACGAATCACAAATCGTATATCACTATGAAGAATGGTATATTGGTACGAATGGTACAACACTCGGACAAGTCTATGCACTCGCAAATTCTTGTGCCTAAGTGTATGAGAGCCTTAATTCTTCGGCATGCACACGATTCTCAGTGTGCGGGACACATGGGTTTTTCCAGAACTAAAACTAGAGTCCTTGCGTCATTCTTTTGGCCATTCGTGAATAAAGACATCCGAATTTATTGCCGATCTTGCAAAATTTGTCAAGAGGTCAAGTCTAGGGGTCCGAGACATGCTGCTCCTATTCAGGCTGCAGATATTCCGATTCGGCCGTTTCAGAAAATGGCTATAGACATCATTGGTCCGTTCAAAATTAAGTCAGCCAGAGGACACCAATTTATCCTCACTTGCGTGGACATGTGCACGCGTTGGCCAGAGGCTATTCCTCTGAAGAGCATATCAACTGTCGATATCGCTGATGCTCTTTGGCTCGTATTTTCTCGTCTGGGATTCCCCGGAGAAATACTGTCGGATCACGGCACTCAGTTAATTTCGGACGTTATGTCTCAGGTAATGGCTACGCTAGACATTAAAAGGTCTCTCAGTAGTATTTATCATCCAATGTCCAATGGATTGGTAGAACGTCTTAACAGGACACTAAAGAACTTACTTGGCAAGATAACGGAGGATCATCCTGAAGATTGGGACAGGGTTTTACCTGCAGTCCTCTTTGCCTATAGAGAGGTTCCCAACGAGCATACAGGGTTTTCTCCTTTCGAACTTGTCTTTGGCGCGCAACCGCGCGGGCCAATGTCCTTGTTACACGATTTGATAACTTCCGATAATATTGACGATGATACACAATCGTCATATGAATATGTTATAGCTCTTAGAGAAAAGATTATCGAATCGTGCAGGTTAGCAACTTCATCTTCCGAATTTGCGAAAGAAAAAGCTAGGCGATTTGCTAATAAGAAAAGACGCCTACGTCAACTTTGTCCTGGAGACAAAGCATATGTCTTACTGCCCTCAAGAGAGAATAGACTTCTCATTTCTTGGAAGGGTCCATACACTATAGTCTCGAAAATTTCTGATGTCGACTATATTGTCGATGTGGATGGAAGGCATAAAACCTTCCATATAAATATGTTAACAGAGTTTATTGAACGTCCAGACTATTTACAGCCTATTTTCCAGGCGACGGACGACTCTCCAGTTCAACATGGTCACATCTCATCCCTGTCCGTTATACAGGATGAGGAAACTATTTTTTCTGACGTGAACTTACCTCTTCCTACGATTCCACTTATTTCAACGGAATCGTGGAGAGACGTTACAGTCTCTTCTAACTTGTCTTTTGAGGAACAACGTCAAGTATCCTCTACGTTACAATCATATCAGGATGTCCTTACCGACATTCCTGGACACACAGATGTCATAGAACATGACATCATACTTACTGATCGTAATCCGATCAGAGTAAGACCATACCCAATACCTATTCATTTTCAAGCACAAGTCGAGAAAGAATTGGATGAAATGATTCAACTACAAATAATTGAACCATCCACTTCAGCTTATTCTTCGTCGATAGTTATTGTTCGAAAGAAAGACAATAACATACGTCTTTGCGTTGATTATCGCAAATTAAATCAAGTTACGAAGTTCGATGCTGAACCTATGCCGTTATTAGATGATCTACTTATTAGACTTTCTAAAGCTAAATTCTTTACTAAACTAGACTTGTCGAAAGGTTATTGGCAAGTCCCATTGACGGAACACGCCAAACCTCTCACTGCTTTTTCGACACCTAGGGGTCTGTTTCAATGGAATTTTATGCCTTTCGGGCTTATGAACGCCCCCAGCGACTTTCGTGCGCATGATGCGACGAATTCTATCAGATCGTGCAGATGTCATTGCATATTTAGACGACATCTGTCTTTTCAGCGATACTTGGGAAGAACACTATGTGGGTCTGAAGGAATTGCTATCTACTCTACGTGAGCATAGTTTGACTGCTAAACCCTCTAAAGCTTTTGTTGGGTTTAGTGAAATTTCCTTCCTAGGTCATCGAGTTGGTCATGGTCTGTTGAAGACAGAGGACCAAAACATTTCAAAGATATTAAATATCTCGGTTCCGAAGACAAAAAAGCAAGTGCGTAGTCTCTTGGGATTGATACAATTCTATGGAAGATTCATTGAGAATCTGTCCTCCATTATGGCACCACTTTCAACGTTATTGAAAAAAGGTTCTCCTAATATGGTGCGTTGGTCCCAAGAATGCCAATCTTCATTGGATCAGGTTAAGAATTTGTTCTCATCTCATCCTATCTTAAGACTACCGACGATTGATAAGACTTTTGTCCTTCGTAGTGATGCCTCTTCCACTGGCATTGGAGCGGCACTAATGCAGGAATATTCAGGAACTCTGCATCCTGTAATGTATATTTCTAGGAAGCTGAATGCGGCAGAAAGGAATTACTCGGTTTTGGACCGTGAATTGTTGGCTATGGTTTGGTCCATTCTTAAGCTACAAAGGTTCCTTCTGGGCGCGCATTTCTTTATGGAAACCGACCAAAAAGCTCTTACGGCTATGCAAAGTAAGGATTTGAAGAGCTCGAGATCTACTCGTTATGCTATTGCTCTTCAGCCTTTCCATTTCACGGTGCGAGCTATCCGTGGTTCGGATAATGTGATGGCGGACATATTGTCTAGATGCCCACATGATTCCAGTTAAATCTTGTGTCCTAGTTTTTCCTGATATATTTTCAGACTTAGGTCTGTCCTTAATATCATAATATGTTGTAATACAAATGTATTTGGATGATGTTTAGATAATTTAACAAATTTCATTTTGTCCATCCATCAGTGATATGTTGCTAAAATAGCATTGACATTTGTATATTGCTATGATTATATTATTTAGTAATGTTTGATATATGATTGGTATTGCCAGCAACTTAGGTTTCTTGAATGGTATCCCTTAGTTTGTTTGGCTTAAAGGAAATATTTTCTCCTATGTTGGGAGATGATTTGTACCCTCTTCTATTGTACCTGATATTAGGTTCATTGTTTGCATGAGCACAGAAGTGATACTGGTGCTATCTTGCTCATGAACATATTAAAAAAAAAAAAAAAAATTGCATTTTTTTTTTTACAGGGGGGTGGTAGTAATGTTGCTGTCATTTTCGATGGAGTCATCTGTCAAGTTATTTGCTTATGTTTGTATCATAAGTATAATTGTGTCTTTACCTGCGATGTCAGGTTGATTAGGGGTTGTCTTCCCTTGTTTATTCATTCATTGTGTTTGACCTTTAGGGTCAGAGGTTGTCAGTTCGGGCGTAGGCCTATGGGAAGGTTTTTTAAGCGAGAGTGAGATATACTTCCGGGAAGCCGGGAGGTCCTGTTTTTCTGAAGGGACCAAGAGTCCATTGTTTTTCGGGGAGAATCTTCGAAGTAACTGCTATGGCAGTTTTCCCCAGTGAATCTCTGTGCGTCGGGATGACGACAGAATTCCTTGTGTAGTTCTGAGGATTCATTTACCAGGTAATACCGACCTTTATGCATTATTACGCTTTTCGGTGGCAGAACATGTAAAGGATTACCTAGGGTGAACAGCAGTTCACGGATCCGCCATTTCAGAACTTATATATTTGTGCTCGAGGTAGCCATCCAAGACTGTTAGTCTTATATTGTCCAGAAATCCAGTGACGAAGATATATTGTGGGAGCCGCAGATTGGCGGAACTTCTATCTACAATAAGTATTACTGCAGGGTTGATGATAACCTATTTAACAGAAGTACACGGCCGATGTCAGAACGAGGCCTGTGCTTCCGGCTATTATACTACAGCCTGATATGTGCAATTGGCAGGGAGTGCCAAGTTGCACCTGTGTGTCAAGGTAACTAAGGCATCTGACGCGTTTAGTCAGAGACGCCAAGGGCGACGCTACGAACTGTCATTATTGAAGAACTTTGCTATTGACCATGCACGTCTATTCTGATGTTTACCTTTTTGAATGCCAAATGTATACCTATCGATGTCAGGTCAGCATGACCTTGTTACACTGACTGTTCCTGTTGATATTATGTGTGTTCCCGTCAATAAATGTCTTGAAACATGCCTGCTGTGTCAAAGCATCCTTGATTACTGCATGTGAGAGTATGGGTTGCAGGATCTACATCTATACGAGCCTAAACACATTCGCGTCTTCATTCGCCCCCACACTCAACTCATCATACGCTCGCACTACACATCTAACAACATGTAAACTGTCTTGGGCCAGTGATCACCTCAACAAGAAAAAAAATACAGTTACAGCTATCAACAGTTTTCAGAAGGTGGTGATTTGATGCTACATCTGCTCCTCTACATACTTGTGCGACTTAAAATGATGACATAAACTTCTTGTTTATACATATGTAATCAATCCAATTTTTTGGCGATATCCATGTTACTTTATGTATTATTTTATATGTAGGAAAATGGATACTCCTGTAGCAAATAGATCTTAAGCACAGAAGTTTATGAATGTTGCTTCGTTTTCGTTCTTTGTCCCAAATCCATGTTTTCTCAGACCTCTTCCAATCTGCTAGCTTCAGTTCTCCTCTTTACATTTAGATCGCCCATCAAGATTATAATATTTTACTTCCATTTTGATCTACGTTATGAGTAAATATACAAAACAGGCTAAACCTAAGCATACCCGGGTATAAACTCAAGTATGTATTTATAATTTCAGCATATAATATTCCGACAGCTATTTGATTGTATGAGTTATCACAGATAAAAAGTTCTTTATCCAACCTTAACCCTTACCATAACCAGTTATTCACTTTATAATGCTGTCTTCCTCTTGCATATTTGCCTTCTATTATGGTCTTCAGTAAGGCGTTTTGTCTTTTTACATAGCCAATATATTTTAGCTGTCTAATTGTGATCTCCTTCGTTAATTCGCTGTTCATTCCTAAGATTTTCAACGACCTCTTTGTTTGTTTTTCTTCTCTTTCCATGAGACATGCCCCAATCTTTTAAATATCCACATTGCAAGGGTTTTATTTCTTTCTTCTAATTGCTTGTTCATTGTCCATGTTTTTATGCAAACCCCCATTAATGAATTCTGTATCTTATTGGTTGTTCCTTTCCATGTATCAGAACCATACAACTACAATTCAGACAAGTCAACAACAATAAATGACTCAGTAAACAAATAATAACCAGAACCAAGCATAGAAGGGCCTCATCTTTTTACTGTTTTATTTTAATATAAAATTACCAGATATGTCTGCATTGAAAATAAATAAGACTACTACAGGTAACAAGACAGTACTTTAACAATATGTAAGACAAAACTATCATATGTAAGTAAGTAAAGTTACAATGCAGTGTCTGTTCTTTTTTTATTAATTTATAAAAAGGGGCATGAAAAAACATAAAGTACAAGAGAAATAATGATAAATGTTATTCATTGTGGGACATGTCCCTGTGAGAAAAGTGCCTTTTTTTTTTTTTTTTGCTATCAGTATTCTATTGGCTAAGCAGTTAGAGTGCTTTCCTCCTGCAGTATAGTTACCACATTCCAGTATTGAAAACTGGTAGTGTTACATTTCAGTCTACCAAGCTATAAATAGGTACTTGACTCTGCGCTCGAACTCCGCCAATGCCGGTCCCAAGCCCGGATGAAAAAGGAGGAGGGCGGCCTGCATGGAAGCCGTAAGGAGGCAGCCCCTCCACCATGCAAAGGCACAACAGGCCAATCACCTGTTTGCTTTAAATCACGATTACTAGCAACACAAGAGAGAAAACCGAACGGATTCTAAAGGCGACGAACTGGAACGGACTACGGACTACGACTTATGGAACTTGGAACACAAGAAGTATAAATGGGAAGGAAGAGGAGCTGGTGGAAGAGATGAGAAAAGCAAAACTAGAAATCCTGGCTATAACGGAAACAAAGAAAAGGGGCCAAGGAGTCATGGATCTCGATGGCAACACGCTGCTCTACAGTGGTGTACCCATGTCTGAAAGAGCTAAAGGGGGCGTGGGTTGCATTGTGGCCCAAAATCAAAAAGATAGTATCAAGGGATGGAACTTTGTCTCGGAGCGCATTATGGTTGTTAAACTAAAAGAAGGAGAAACCATAGTCAACCTGGTCATAGTGTAGGGCCAAATGAGGATGAGAGATCAGAGGTCAAGGAGGAATTCTTCGAGCTGCTTCAAAGAACAGCGGATGACTGCCTAGATGAAGTTATCATGCTCGGAGATTTTAATGCCAGAGTTGGAAATGACCATGCTAGATGGGGTGGAGTTATCGGAAGATATGGAGAAGATACTCTCAATGACAATGGACAGCGACTCCTTAAATTCTGCAGTGAGCAGAATCTGATCATTACAAACACAAAGTTCCCTCATGAGCGCATACACGCATACACTAGATGTAAACCAACAAAGAATGAGAAGTCAGTGATCGACTATGTCATTGTTCGGAGAAGCTCATTCAAATATGTCCGAGATGCTAGAGTCTGGAGGGGGCCAGAGATTGGAAGTGATCACTACCTGCTAACAATCAAAAGAACAACTGAAAG
The DNA here is from genome assembly GCA_024509875.1 of Oreohelix idahoensis. Classification (NCBI taxonomy): domain Eukaryota; kingdom Metazoa; phylum Mollusca; class Gastropoda; order Stylommatophora; family Oreohelicidae; genus Oreohelix; species Oreohelix idahoensis. The sequence continues at coordinate 199,504 of JAMPIV010010904.1, forward strand.
AGTTGCTCAGCCTAGGAACTGCCCAACATCACGCAAGAAACCAAGTAAACGAGCAGGAGAAATGAGCATTAGGACCTACAAGCTGAGAGAGCCAGAAATTAAGACCAGATATCAGGGGCTTATTGCTGCAGCGGTGAACAACACAGAAGAACGACCTGATGACTTGGAAACCCTCTGGATTAAATTCAAGGATATCATAAAGACAGCTGCTGCAGAAGCATGCGGTGAAGTCCGACTTGGGAACAAGAGAAAGAGGACACCTTGGTGGACAGAGGAAGTCAAAGAGAAAATAAGAGAGAAGAAAATGGCATGGAAACAATACTTAGGAGCTAAAAACACAACAGGACAAATGGAAAAAATATAGAGAATATGTGACACTCAGAACAGAAGCAAAGAATAAAGTGCTAGCAGCAAAACAGAAGTCCTGGGAAGAATTTGGAGAAAAGCTAGAAAAAGATGCACAAGAAAACCAGAAATTGTTCTATAAGACCCTAAAGAACATGAGGAAGGAAAAACAATGCCCTCTCAAATTTATAAAGGACAAGCAAGGCAAATTGCTTACTGCCCCGAAGGAAGTAATGGGGAAGATGGAAAGAATATTTCTCAGAACTCCTGGATGGTGAGCATGGTGAAGCATCAGAAATGATAAACACTAGCACAGAAGAGAAAACCAATGATGGTGAAGATGACATAAAGATGGAAGAACTGAAGGCAGCACTGGAGAAAATCAAGATGGGCAAAGCAGCAGGGCATAATGGTATAACACCAGAAATGGTTAAGTTCATGGGAGCATCAGGCGACCTATTACTCTTAAGGGTTTTACAGGCAGCGTGGTACAACAAGACAATACCAAAGGATTGGGAGATTGAGATCATAACACCAATTTTCAAAAAGGGTGACAATCGACAGTGTGGAAACCATAGAGGCATATCCATTCTCAGTGTCCCTGGTAAAATCTACTCTAGAATCCTAGAGCAGAGACTGCGACGCCTAGCTGAGCCACAATTGGATGAGGTCCAGTGCGGATTCCGAGCTAACCGAAGTACTCAAGACCTAATCTTCACACTCAGACAGCTGAGTGAAAAGGCCCTTGAGTATAAGAGTGAGATGCATCTTTGTTTCATAGATCTGGAAAAGGCGTTTGACAGGGTCCCCTGGAGCAAACTTTGGGACTGTTTGGCAAGGAAGAATATTCCAGCACCTCTGATTCATGCTATACAGAGCTTCTACAAGTCTTGCAGAAATTATGTGAGGACAGCAAACCATAAGTCGGAAGAGTTCAGGACCACCACTGGTGTAAGACAAGGTGATATCCTATCACCTTACCTCTTCATACTCCTTATGGACGATGTCATCAAGGCATGTAAGGAGAGAACAAGTAAGTATTCAGTGGGGTACTGGAAGATGAGACAGGTCTATATTCCGGAGCTGGCATTTGCTGATGATGTTGCCCTGATTGCTAAATCAGAGGCACATCTCCAATCCAACCTGCAAGTCTGGAAGGAAGAATTGGAGAAGAGAGGGATGGTCATAAGCAGCTCTAAAACAAAATCCATGGTGATATCACGAGAAGAAAGAAAACATCAGATTAAGCTGGGAGAGCAAGTCCTGGAGCAGGTCGACCACTTTAAATACCTCGGAGCTATTATAGACCGAAAGGGAGACATCAAAGAAGAGTTGGCCACTCGAAAAGCAGCAGCTGGGAGACTTTTTCAGGCCATAAATCGAGGATTCCTCAGCAAGAGAGAGGTTGGTAAGAAAACGAAGATGGCTGTATACCGCTCCACCTATGTCCCAGTCTTGACATACGGATGCGAGTCATGGGCAATAACTACAACCCATAAAAGCCAGATCCAAACCTCAGAAATGAGGTATCTGAGGAAGGTGGTTGAAGTAACAAGAAGAGACATGGTACGCAACCAGACGATACGTCAAGGCCTTAAATCCTACCCCCTGCAGACACAAGTAGAACAGTCCCAATTAAGATGGTTTGGCCATGTCTGCAGAATGGGAGAAGATCGGCTACCACGACAAGCATGGGAAACAAAGAGCCAAGGAACCAGACCCCGAGGACGAACCAGAGTTCGCTAGGAGGACAACATTAGACAATCTTTGAAGGACCGAGGACTAGAATGGAACCAGGCCAGAAGGAAGACAGCCGATAGGATAGTCTGGCGCTCTCTCTTCCAAACCTCTACACCTCACGGTAGAAGGGGAACGACTAAATAAGTAAGTAAGTAAGTAAGTAAGACTCTGCGCTCGAATTATGGAAAGAAAAAGCAGCAAGGAAGGTAACTGATCATCTCACCATAAAGTTGTACCTAGTATTGTGAAGTATTACACTTCACTTCTCTATGGTAGTACCTGCTAGTTACAAACCTTTAAACTTGGTGGTTCTCCTGCATGGGCATATTGTTTATTGTCAACATCACTAAGTTCTAAGCTAAATGGCTGATGTGATTATGTCTGCTTATCTTCTCTTGATTATGTCTGCTTATCTTCTCTTGATGTCACCTATCTCTCTTTTTCCACCAGTTTTTACCTGTTGTCACAATGTTATGATTTGTTGTTGTTGTTGGGACATACTGTTATATGTATTCAAATACAGAAAAATTATCATATTTTTGGTGCTCTTTATGGAACATGGAGTCATCACTGCAGCTGGTCACCTGACAGGAAGTCCACACCAAGCAGTCACATGCTCTTGTAGCTCACGTTCCATCAGCTCATGTTCTTACTATGTCTGTCTCATCAAGAATTAATATATCTTAAAAAAAAATAAGACTAAAAATAGATTTTGGTTTGACACAGAACCTGTGTAGGTCCCGGGGGGTCACTGCTGAGATAGACAGAGAGTAGGACTATTGTTCCCCCCTGGCATGTTGGCGGCTAATATGAAGCTGTACATGGGAGCTGGCAACTTTATCATGTCAAACAAATGGTTACAGAAACTACCTGCAAGAGCGTGTGATCTCTTGGTGCAGGCTTCCCACAAGTCAACCAGCTGCTGTGGTGGCTTCACGCTTCATTAGGAACAAAAAGGAAAATAACGTGTATAGAACTGATCACGTGTAATAATAAAAGATTATTACTTTTAAAATTCGGTTCCTCTATGATCATGTAATAACGTGTACAAACCCAGGCATAACCATAACATTAAAAGAAAAAGAGAAACACAAAAATCAAACTTGCAACATTTCTCAGAGCTTCAGGTTATTATTCAGCAATTATCTTGACCTAAATACCTTTTCGCCTTTTCGAGTGCTGTAGATATACTCTTCTCATCAAACTCCATAATTCTCGCCTTTTGTACGTCGGTCACATCTAAGGGATGCAACTGTGGTTGAAAGTTAGACATTAATTGTATTGTTTCCCTTGTATGTACTCTCTCGAAAATAGTAACACTCAACGAAGAAAAGTCGGTGAATTGTGCAACACAAAGTGATTGACAGTGATATATGAATAAAAATGTTTTTTATTGTAGAACCCAGTTTCATTCCGGAAACGGATTTAACTCATCATGTTGTTAAAAATAACCTTAAAATATAAGTTTTTTATTGTTTCTTCAAGATAAAATTTTAATTTAAAGTATTGCAGACTTATTGTTGGAGCTACTCGCTGGAAACGAAACGGTTTATTGGGGCATCAAACTCCATAATTCTCGCCGTTTGTACGTCGGTCACATCTAAGGGATGCAACTGTGGTTGAAAATTAGACATTAATTGTATTGTTTCCCTCCCCTAATATGTATTAACTCTTGAAAATAGTTACATTCAACGAAGAAAAGTCGATGAATCGTGCAACACAACGTGAGTGACAGTGATATATGAATAAAATGTAAGTTTATGCTTGTAGTTTTTGATTGTTTCATTCCGAAAACGGATTTAACTCATCATTTTGTTAAAAATAACCTTAAGATGTAAGTTTTTGATTGTTTCTTCAAGACAAATATTAATTTAAAGTATTGCAGACTTATTGTTGGAGCTACTCGCTGGAAATGAAACGGTTTATTGGAGCACAGATACCATGATTTCCAATGATCCCAACAACGCAGTTGATTTCCCAACCGAGTTCCTTAACGAGCTGTGCCAATCAGGAATGCCACCGCATTTGCTGAAATTAAAGGTTGCTACATGTATCATGCTATTGCGAAATCTGAATGCAAAAAAACGGACTATTGAATGGAACGCGTTTGGTCATAAAAGTCTTGCATCGGAATTCCATTGGTGCGAAGTTATCACTGACAGCAATAAGGGAGAACGAGTCTTAATTTCTCGCATTGACTTAGAACCGAGCGAGCGCAGTTTGCCATTAAGGATGCGAGGTCGTCAGTTCCCAGTGATTTTAGCATTATCAATGACGATCAATAAAGCGCAAGGACAATCTTTTGATAACGTTGGATTTTTCCTTCCTGAACCTGTTTTCGGACACGGCCAGCTCTATGTCGCCCTCACCCGAGGAACAAATCATGAAAACTTTCAAGTTTTTGTCAAAAACTCTTTTTATCAGGGAACATTCAAACAATTCCACGCACTTTCACAAATAATGTTGTCATCAAATAATTTTTATACTGAATTTAAAAATATAAAAAAAAAAAATTACAGTTTTTGATTTACTTTCGTCATTATTGACGGGTTAATGCTAGTAATTTTAATAAGGACGATAAGACTTCCAATACTTGTAAGCACGTTACTCCCCTTAACAGATCCATGCTACATAATTTTTAACAAAAATGTGATGACAAAATTATTTTTTAGTTTGCCACTTTGAGCCAATTTAAGTAATTAACACAAATAGACTGTGCAAATTGGCAAAATGTTTCATTTGTCATCGTATCTGATTTCAAGAAAAATGCAAAAACAAAAATCTATTTTACTTTGGTTACAAATACAGATTTTAGATCTTTACATTGTATGACAGATTACCTGCTATCAAATACAACTGATTAAATGTTAAAACTGATATTAAGATATGTTTAATATTTGAAATCAATCATCCTTGCAAAAAAATCAATATGACATCACTTGTTAAACCTGATTTCTCTTAATTTGACATCTCAGTCAGTAATCGATTTAGTTCACATTATCGTGTTCACACACTGTGTTCATCATAGCAGTCTTCCCATCGCTTCATTGCATGCTGCTAAATTAAGCAGGCTGTTTTTGCTATATTCATAAGAGTAGATTTCTAACAGTTCACCCTATCGAAAGTGGACATTTAATTATAGCCACTATTTTGTGACCTAAATAAAAGCTGAAGTAACAATTTGAAATGCATATAATTTCTTATCAAACTTTCTAATTTTAATATTTTTCGTCACTATTACATTGGCTTCTAACAGACTTTTCTTTTGACGGCGTGTCTCAATATCTCACCTACCAACATGTCACAGATTGTGTGAGGTTCAATCACATATTTATGATGTCATATTATAACAAACTTTATTAGTTAATGAAGACATACGGGAGGTTATGTAAAATTCCTTGTTAGAAATTTGGCAACATGTGTTAAGAATAACATGACCAAACTTGCAGTGAGGCACTAATAGGACATCCATAGTTGTATCTGCACCAATCAAAAGCTGACGCTATGTTGTAAGATGCAGGAATAAAATATGCTTTTTATTCACTATCAACATTAACCCTCCAGATTCACGAAGAGCCTAGGCCGTTAAAAACGTTCATGACACGTCTTCCAGTTCTGTGCTATCTGTTGAAGGTCTTTCCTTGTTCTCTTTTTTCTCTTTCATGTCAGTGTTTTCCCTTCTCCACGCATTTTTATTTTCTCTGTTTTTCTTACCTTGGGGATTCCAGAAGTAGTTATGCCTTGTTATGTTATTAGCTGGTTTTTCTCAATGTGTGTCCTTGTCAATAAGAGTCTTCTCCTCACATCTTGTTCTATTAGTATTCATCTGTTTCTTGCCATCACTTCCACGTTGGTGATCCTGAAATGCCATTGCAATCCTCCTTTAAACTGGATTTGTAGACTTCTTGTTTATGCAAGCATCTTATTTCTGAAAGTCTGACTTCTCCACGTTATTCTTGTTTATTTTTTATTTTTTGGCTTACACTTTCTACAGGATCGTTAACTGGCCCTATGTCCACCCCACCTATGTTGCCTCAAATGACACATACACAGACACATATACATCGCCACACACGCACATTGTACACGCTCACACCAGTTGGTTCAACTTGTTAAACGTTTGTATCTTTGATCTCAGCAAACTGTTGACGAGATGGACTTGTTACTTATTTTTTTTATTATCTAAGTTTACTGTGACAAAATTTACGACCTTTTCGCAATCTTTGTTTCTCTCCAGCAGTATCGGTACATTTGTGGTACTGATTTTTATTATGTGCTCTCAAATATCGCTATTTCCTTTCTTTCCTTCTTTCATTCTTTCTTTCTTTCGTCGTTATTTTTCGGCTAAGTGGCAGATCTTTGATTTTATCAAAACATTCGACACTCCTCTCTGTGATGTCACCTGTTTGTTACCCGGTCATCCTGGCTTGCGGTGAGCAACTGAGATAAGATAGTCGCCGGCGTGTTTAGATTGAACCGCTGATAAGACGACTCGGTTGGTAACCCAGATGGGCAGACATGGAGTTTTGCGTACTCATACGACAGATAACGAGATTACTGTCTGTGTGACACATATGGGCAGACAAGTGTGACATAATCGCTTCCGGGCCGACTTGTTATGACAACATTACTTTCTAATAAAGTAATAAGTATTACAGCTTACACATGTTGTCATATGAGTTCCCCGATCTGTCTGTAAGTTTGTACACAAGGGCATCGGACATCATATTACCATATATGAGAGACGTGACCTTTGCAAAATTTTTCCGTGTCGAAAATATTTTGAAAGTATCACACCCGACCTGTTTGAATATGATTGGAGCGTTTATTTATTTCCATAACAAACGAAGGCGTGGGAAGGCAGGGAATATAGTCTGACCATTTCGCAGTTTTATTTCACTGTGAATACACGCTCGCCAAGACAACATCAGACCTCGCCAGAGTGAAGACTAGATTCATAATTCCTTTTTTTTAACCGGACCTTTTATTGCGCGAACCAAAAGACTTACAAAGCACAGGAAATCTTTACATTTTGATAACGAACACTGGGACTAGGAAACTTAAGAAAGACACGGATTCAGAGGGAATTGAAGTTAAAATTAACGACCCCCAGTACACGGGAAAGAAGGCAGCTGACAGTGCCTTTTTAAGTCCTCTGAGCAAAAACGTCTGTAAGCCAAGATTGGCGTTAGTAGTGCATTTTTCAATCTATTTTATTACTAAAAATGTGATACTATAGATAGATAGATATAGATAGATAGATAGATAGATAGATAGATAGATAGATAGATGGATAGATAGATAGATAGATAGATAGATAGATAGATAGATAGATAGATAGATAGATAGATAGATAGATAGATAGATAGATAGATAGATAGATAGATAGATAGATAGATAGATAGATAGATAGATAGATAGATAGATAGATAGATAGATAGATAGATAGATAGATAGATAGATAGATAGATAGGCAGGCAGGCAGGCAGGCAGGCAGATAGATAGATAGATAGATAGATAGATAGATAGATAGATAGATAGATAGATAGATAGATAGATAGATAGATAGATAGATAGATAGATAGATAGATAGATAGATAGATAGATAGATAGATAGATAGATAGATAGATAGATAGATAGGCAGGCAGGCAGGCAGGCAGGCAGGCAGATAGATAGATAGATAGATAGATAGATAGATAGATAGATAGATAGATAGATAGATAGATAGATAGATAGATAGATAGATAGATAGATAGATAGATAGATAGATAGATAGATAGATAGATAGATAGATAGATAGATAGATATTTGTGTGTGTGTGTGAAAGAGTCATTTTAATGGAGGGGGTGGGTTGAAGGACGTGAGGATGATGATCCGTATACAGAAAAGATCGCGTTCCTGTCTCATGGAGTTCACAAATATATTTTGGTATCAAGCTCGAGAGTTTTCATCGGTAAATGTCGAAAAAGTAACCTGTGATTCCGGGGTCACCGCGACTTTAAATACCGACGGCAGAGGGTTAGTCCAAAATTTACCTAGTTTAAAAAGTCTTTTCTTCTGTAAGTCCTTAAAGATCTACCAGATCATCTAAAGGGATCTGCCGTTAAATCGGAACGACTGGTTGTCGACCAGTTTTCCCTATTTATTCCGTACAAAAGTTACCTATTACAGCCAGTAAAGCAAAAAAAAAAAAAAAAAGTTCTTAGTCAGATCACAAGAAAAGGAGAACTAATAGAAACCAAATAAATGTGGGCATGAGTAAAACAGCGATCTAAAGCTTAACTAAAAGAATAATAACTGACGAATGTACAGTAGAGCGGGATGGAAGTCTGAAGGGCAGACGTGCATATAAATTGTTCTTCATCAAGAACGTGTCAAGTATCTAGAGAACTAAACAAGTCCTTGCAATAAAAACTTCTTAGAATGCGACTAGGAATGGGCCATTTCAGAATAGAAGAACTTTACTGTGCAGAATGTCTAGAAAAAAAAAATAATAATAATATAGAACATTTTCTACTAAAATGTAGGAAGTATGAAGAACAGAGAATTCCAATATTAAACTATTTACAAGGCATGCAATTCATCCATAACTGTGGAACAGTTGTTGAGAATTGATAGACCTAGAGAATTGCACACTTTAGTAAAACAGTATATAACAAGAACTACAATTTATATAAAAGGATCAGGTAGTCAGATGGGGTCCCCATGTGGATGATGGCAGATAACTGGTGGATTGGGTCAATCCCGGAGACACCCCCCGGACTTTCTCGCCCCTTTTAACCTTGCTAACAACAGGGCAGTTATGAGACTTTATTTTTTGTTTGTTTGTTGTTTGTATTTGCTTTTTTAATTTTAATTATTTGTTTTTTTGGAAGTATAAACATTTACACAGTTTTAAAGTTTTGATTTACCCTATTTGGACTGAGTAGAGAGGTAGAAGATACAATATTTGGATATCGGAAATAGATTTTATTATCTTGAATTTAGTACACTATATATTCTAATTAAAATCCATCAACCGTTAAACGGGATACTTTGTCTTAAAAAAAAGCTTATACCACATTCCGCAATCATGAATTAGTATTTTAATTTTGTTGTAAATCCCGTACTTAAAAGATATTGTTCTACAAGTAGTCTATTTAAATATGTGAATTTTTTTTTTATTTCTCATACATACACTGATTCAAATAATGGTACTGCTTCAGTTTATTCACACCTTTCGAGATCTGGTTGGTAAAAACGCTAGTTTTATTATTATTATTATTTTTTTTTTTCAGAATATTCCACGAGATATTTTCGGTATGTAACGCGATATTTTCCAACAATTATTCGTGAACCAGATATGCCCGACAACACACAAACGATGTTCCTTGTTGCCAAAAGAGAACACCGACTTGTCCCATCTGGCAGACAATCTCAGTCAAGCAAAGCCAAGCCAGGTTGCCATAAAAATCAATGGCCTGATATCATGAACAATAAATAACACCTTGTTCTGGGGATTAGGTCAAGATGGCGATAAGCAGGGTTGTTTTCTTTCTGCTCATTTTTCTTTGAAATAAATGAAATCTTATTAAGACAACGTTTGCAACATTGTCCGAACTGACTTCTGACCAGTTTCCCTAACGTACCAAAAGAAATAGTTTTTGCTGTCTTATCTCAAGCAAAGAATATGTGTGGACACGGCGGAATCTGCCACGGCTTTGTTCAGTTTACTCGTACATTAACTCCATTTTGCTCGGGTAACATTTTTTTAAAAAGTAACATTTTAAATGTTTTCCGGGACCCAAAGATGCAGCAATAGAGAATGCAGTCAGCGACCCATAGCTTGACTGCTTGCGCCAGGGTCAGCGAACCAGAGCTGACCAAGACCCTACTCCACCTCCACGTGGTGGTCCTGGAAACAGGCTGCATCACTGCAGTCTGGCTGAGAGAGTAGGGATCGAAGAGGGAAGGCAAACCCTGTCCCAAAAAATGCTGTGCTGAAGTCGGATGTGTCGGCCGAAAGGCGCAGATATCGCAGCTCCGGCGTAAACAGACACAACGCAACCAACGTCCTTTTCAGGACGAACGAGGAAGAAGAAGAAGAAGAAATGTTTTCCTACGTTTGACACATAAACATTTCTTTCATCTTTACCTGTGCACAGTTCATCAGTGCTCCATTCTTGATAACTTTCACCCGGACAGAGTAATCGCAGACCACCGTATACACATAAATAGATAAAGTAAATCAGAGTTTTCATTAACGGTATAGCAACATAGTCAAAGAGTTTTATTAACGGTATACGGTACGGTATAATGACATCTCTAAACAATTAAGAACTAGATTTGCACTCTGTTATTATTCTTATTTTCAGACTATTCAATTTTAAATTTACACTTGAGTATAAAATTATTACTCAAATATAAGTGCTATAAAATTATGTGCTTATTATAGCATTACGCTGTTTAAAAAGGCAACCCTTTATTTTGATATGATATTGTAAAACCATACTTTCGCTCTTATATGCAAACCAGCACTTTGAAAAAAATAGTAAAATCAATCACCAACATATCAATCAATCAATCAATCAACTAACGAACCAATCAATCAATACTGTTATCTCCTCAAGTAGCATAGACCTTAAACAAACTCTACCAAGTGCTCTTGTCACGTGTCATCAGCTCAAGGGTTGTCCATGTCTTCCTCATCATTTTCATTTCTGCCTCACGTTTTCTTCTCCATGGGTTTTTTTTTTAAATTTAAATTTTGTCGGCTTCTGCCTCTCTTACCCTGGGGATTCCAGAACAAAGAGCTACCCTGTAAGGCTATCAACAGGTTTCCTCAATGTTTGACCTATCCGTCGCCAGCGTCTTCTTGACATATCTTGTTCCACTTGAACTTGTTTCGTTCTTGTCGTCAGTTCGACGTTGGTGAACATGTCGCCCAATATCAAGCCTTTTATTCTACACAAGCACACATTTATGAAAGTCTGTAGCTGTTTGGTTGTTGTTGTTGTCATTTTTTTTTTTTTTTGTTCTCTGTGTTTCAGAGCCCCGTTGTCTTGACATTTAAGATGAAGGCTCAAAAAAAAAAAAGAACCCTTTTATATGTCATTTAAATTAAAAAAAAAAAAAAAAAAAACTTATCAAAGAAATATTGTGAACGAATGGCAGTAAATCAAAGCTACTTTAAGGAGATTTTTAAAAGTAAAAGAAAGAAAGCAAGCAAGAAAGAAAGAAAGAAGACAGCTTTTGTGGACATCTGTCAAAGAACTTGAAGAAATTCTTAAATGGCGAGAAGTTAGAAGAACAAGATAAGTAATTCAATACGTTAGTAAAGATTAATCACCATATTACTAATTTTCCCAGTGAAATGTCCTGTAAAGTCCAATGAGAAAAAATCCACAATTGTTTGAAAAAATATTGAAAAATACGCGTATTGCATCGTGGTAAACTAAACTGAACACCCATTACAAGAAAATTCCAATCTTGCAATGTTTTCGTAAGGCATTTTTAGGAAAAGTAGAGGGAAACGGCGCATTGCACAGTGAAAGCTAATTTGAACATCGAATGAAAGACCTTTAAATTTTATTTCGTGGTGTTGAGACCATTGACCATAAGTCATGACAAGTTTAACTACAAAGATCAAATTAAGTTGAAATGGAATGGGAAAGAATAAAATGGCCACATGAGAATTAATGACGTCATCAGGACATGCAGCAGGAAAAATCACAACATAATTATCAAACACCCCCCTCCCCCTCTGTAGCGAAATGGTTTCTTTTTGAGGGAGAAAGTGTAAGTATGACAGACTTGATGGAAGAATAAAAGATAATATCTAGACGAAAATGTTCCAGACTGCAGGTTGAATGCACTGTCTCTCATCGGGAATTAGTCCACTACAAAACTTTCTTAAAAAAGAGAATTCTGGTGAAACTAACAGGATATTCTCTAGGCAATAAATTCTTGATCCGAGATCCTACAAAGGAATATGTATAGTACATATATTTGGATAGGAGATTTGGTGCCCAGTCACATTAAAAATATCCCGACCCAATAGTGTTTATTAATTATGGCTCTGCCCCCAGGGTGTAGATTTAGGTTACTAAAACTATACAACCCATTTAAATATTACAAAGAAAATAAACAACAGACTCTGTTATGTAAAGTTTACAAAAAATGAAGATAGAATCTCAATATATTCAAATGTACAACTATATGTTCCCTAATCTATGAATGGTTCTGAACCATGTCAGAATTAATTTGTCATCATAGGACAATGGGAATATTCTGTAGTGGTTCTGCTGGCATGTTAAATTACTCATCTCTGATGATGCTGAACTTTTGTAGTCTTGTTGCCAATGGTTCAATCTGTCCCAGCACTCCAGGTCCAGTATGGCAAGCTCTTTTTAGGGTTTCAGAGGATGGTAGGTTGCTTCCTCTGTCTTGACTCAGGGCGCATCACCAGCTGGGATGGATTAAGTCGGCCCTCGAGAACACTGCTTATGGTTAGGTCTCCTGGAATGACAACCTGGTAGGATCTGGATTGACAAACAATTGAATCTTCATTAGCAGTCATGCCAGAGAAGTCATTTCCCATATCTGCTGGACGCTAATCGTCCATCAGAAATCTAACGAACATTCACAGTTAACATCAATAACAAGGTGCTATCTATTATCTATGAAATACTATAGCATAACTGATGTTATAAGAAAACAGGGGGATCTAAACCTATATCTGGCTTCCAGCTTGTTTACCGCAGTGATTTTCAACATATGGGCTGTTAGCTTCACCAACTGTGAAGTTTGGGGCAGTGGTCATCAAAAGTTTGAGAACCACTGGTCTACCTTGTGCCCATAGAGCAGTAAATTCAATGTGGGTTCACTGTCAACAATGGTTTGAGAACCACTGGGTAATAGTTTTCTATTTTGCTGCACATGTTGGTGTGTCATTGCTGCCAAAGTTTGAGAACCACTGAATTACAAGTCAGTCAACATATTCATTTATAAAATTGGCTACAGTGCTGTTGCCCATCATTACATAGTTCTATGTTTATGTGATAGGCATTCATATACCTTGATAATACCATCATAACACAGGTTACATGCACATTAACACATTCAAACCTAATAAGGATAGTTCAGAAATCATCAGCAGGGAAAATGTAGAGAAAGAATATTCCATGCTGAAAACACTAATATCCCAATCAAGAACAAGAAATAAGAAATGTGAACAAGAACATACTTATCAAGTATGTATGATTGTGACTAAAGAACAATGGAATATTATTAGAAATAGGAAGTAATTATAAGGACTCCTAGTATTTTCCTGTTCTGCTTAGTTCAGTAGTACACATCCCACAGTAACAATAAGGATGTGTAACAATAAGGCTATACATCAACAATTTATGTGAGTAACTGACTTCAGCGAACTCATGCATTAAATTTGTTGAGTAGCATGTATATAATGAAATAACACTTTGTCACTGAAAGGAAATTCCATGTAGAACTTTGCTTAACAAAATATATTGCAATATGCTGCTGATATATGTATGATTATTATTTATATTTATGTAAAAATAAACAATATTAGATCACTTACTCGCTCAGCTAAGATCCATTGCTGTTTAAAACTGGACAGTTCCTTGACAGGACCATTTTGTCCCGGCTGGTCTGCCGGCTAATGAGAGAATCGCGCCTAAGTTGGCTGGGTTTTTAATTCAAGCCGGTCTGCCAGTCTAGGCTGCCGCTTCAAGAATCCCGCCTAAATTCTATTCCTGAACTAAGTTGGACATTTCGTTCCTACCAACAACACACACACACACACACACAGTTAACCGGTACTTGGGAGGTCAAAAGTCAAAAGACAATAAACCGCGCTGCCTATCCGGTGGCTAAACTGTAATTATTCAGGGAAAAACCCCTGTTCCTTTACTGCCGTTTTAAAAGTTCACAGCGAAGTTAATGACTTTCGCTGGCGAAGTGAATAATTTATTGCTCCTGGTCTTGAGAATCCTGAGCTAGTAAAATACTGTGAAATATAAGACTAAAGAGAGAGAGACTTTCGGTTTCTTGTATAGTGTTAGGGGAAATTTGTAGAGGAATAAAATAATAGACAGAAGAAAAAGTCGGTGAGAAGTCGTTCCACGACAAAAGCCCCCTTTTGAAAGTTCGGCCAACGGCCAACTAAGTTCGAGCCGACTCTTCTCTTATGTCAGACACTACATTCATGTATCGTGTCCTCCGTTTCTTCAATCCAAATATTTCCTTTTTTTTCCTCTGTCAAACGTAATCCACACATGGCTATACGTTTCCTCTTCAATAAGCAGTTGAGGTGGGTTGAGCAAGCCTGCTCGCAAAAATATCCTCCTCTTCTTTTCTCCCATATGGATCCTCCATTGAAGCTTGCCTCCTGGCAAAGAGCTTGCCCTAAAGCCTACACTCTGCTTACAACTGGATTTATAGCAAATAGTTTTGCGTGATGAGGTTGCCAACCACATACACAACCTTATTTATTTTAGTCATAGTACTTGACATGCCTAAGGATAAATACCTATCTCCCCAGGTATGAGAGCGTGTATGTTCCTCTATCGCTGTTTCTCCAGTGACAGAGAAAGATAAGTCTATCATTTGTTCCTGCTCACCAGGTACCAAAAAAATTTGGACCAGCTTCACTTTTTGATCCCAGAGAGTGGGTGAGGTTATCGGAACTGAGTGAAGACTAAGTGCTTGAGGGTCATGTTCCTCTACAGCCGTTTCTTCTGTGTTAACGGAAGATATTTCTGAAACCTGTTTCATCCCACCAGGTACCAAGAAACTCTGGCCAGGCTTCAATTTCTGCATGCAGATAGTGCGTGAGACTATCACAACTTGTTCAGAATTAAGTGCACTGGGGTGGTGAACCCCTTTGCACTTTTCCAACTTTTCAGTGAAAATATTGGAAGATGAGTTAGGCATTGGAGTCTCCATAGCCTGTTCAGTCACGCCATCTCTGGATCGCGCTGAGTCTCCTAAGATGATATATTTCCCTCCTTTAGGTATGGGGTAAATTCGTTCATCTAATATTGCGGCCTTTACTTTGCTGTTTACAAAGTTCGACTTAACTTCTACATAAGCTAAAGGCAAAATCATCCTCCTGTTGTTTACCATGGGTGCTGTTACCTCAACATCCTCTTCATTGACTTGATCAGGGTCGACAACAGAGGCTGAGACAAGGGCATCACACCCAAGACCTTGATAATCCAAACAGGTGATTTGTTCTCCATTTACTGTGGCAGTCTCCACATTTTGAGAATCCCTGTATCCACTCCGGGCCTTCGTCAAGTTCCCATCCACGGTAGGGACCTTAGCTTTGTATGAAGTCTTTGGGATTGGGTCTCGGCGCCTACAGTCTAACTGATGTAGGGTGGCCGACAGGTGATGTTCAAGAACATCCCTTCCCTTCCCATAGGTTTGCGTACTCATTTTCCGTTGAGTGATCCTATTTGGTTGAGCGATCCTATTTACTTGAGCGATCCTATTTAACAGGTTGTTGGTGCGGTTATTTTTGGTATGCCTGTTGTGAGGTTTTGCTGAGGATGCGGAAGGTCTCTTCAGATTATCAGCAGCGATGTGCTTAATCTAGTTTTCAGAATAGTCTAGATGTCTCTGTTTAGATATCCTAGCATCTGCTCTGACCGAGCCTGAATTCTGAGACATAGACTTGGCTTCATGTGGTGCAGTTATATTTACCGCTGAGGGTGGTGATGCAACTGGCAAAGGAGTGGCATGATGAGTATTCCTAGATTCAAGTTTATCCCTGGATTCTATTTTTGTAGGTTGAAACTGAGTTTCCATTTCTTGCAGTTCTTCCTTACACTGTAGGGATTTTTCTTGTCTTTGTCTCTCATGTTCCACATTCTCTTACTTGCATTTTGCTCTCCATTCGTTCTGTTGCCTCATTATGCTCTGTTCCGAGACATAATTTTCCAGCAAACTTCCCGAGAAGCCACATAACTTTCCAATCCCATAGGATTGCGCTGTCCATTTCTTCAGTCCTTTTATCTCATTCATTTTAACAGCAGTGGTTTTGCTGAGTATGAGATCTCTAACTCGCTATCAAATAAATACAGGCCTAAATAATTTCTATAGCCGTAACTAAACTAAAGTATTTTAACAACCTATGTTATTTAAAACCAGCATACATAAAACATAACTTAAATATTAGTTAACAACATGTAACTAATAACCAGCAGTACCACCAAGAATAGTTTTCATATCATAACTAAAATCTGTTTTTCTTATAAAAATGTATGTGTAATTTAATCTAGGGTAATTTATATGTCCCCTCTTTAATCTAATCCTAGCCTTGGACACAATAAGTGACAAGTAAGTACAGCAGTACTGGTCTAGGAAAGATAAGAGTTTTCATATCTCAGACAAGTGTCTAAATATGAAAAACGTAAATCCCGGACGAGTCCCCAGTGTAGCGAAATGGTTTCTTTTTGAGGGAGAAAGTGTAAATATGACAGACTTGATGGAAGAATAAAAGATAATATCTAGAGGAAAATGTTCCAGACTGCAGGTTGAATGCACTGTCTCTCATCGGGAATTAGTCCACTAGAAAACTTTCTTAAAAAAGAGAATTCTGGTGAAACTAACAGGATATTCTCTAGGCGATAAATTCTTGATCCGAGATCCTACAAAGGAATATGTATAGTACATATATTTGTATAGGAGATTTGGTGCCCAGCCACATTAAAAATATCCCGACCCAATAGTGTTTATTAATTATGGCTCTGCCCCCAGGGTGTAGATTTATGTTACTAAAACTATACAACCCATTTAAATATTACAAAGAAAATAACAACAGACTCTGTTATGTAAAGTTTACAAAAATGAAGATAGAATCTCACATTATATTCAAATGTACAACTATATGTTCCCTAATCTATGAATGGTTCTGAACCATGTCAGAATTAATTTGTCATCATAGGACAATGGGAATATTCTGTAGTGGTTCTGCTGGCATGTTAAATTACTCATCTCTGATGATGCTAAACTTTTGTAGTCTTGTTGCCAGAAGTTCAATCTGTCCCAGCACTCCAGGTCCAGTATGGCAAGCTCTTTTTAGGGTTTCAGAGGATGATAGGTTGCTTCCTCTGTCTTGACTCAGGCTGCATCACCAGCTGGGATGGATTAAGTCGGCCCTCGAGAACACTGCTTATGGTTAGGTCTCCTGGTATGACAACCTGGTAGGATCTGGATTAACAAACAATTGAAGCTTCATTAGCAGTCATGCCAGAGAAGTCATTTCCCATATCTGCTGGACGCTAATCGTCCATCAGAAATCTAACGAACAAGGTGCTATCTATTATCTATGAAATACAATAGCATAACTGACGTTATAAGCAAACAGGTGAATCTATTAATATTTTGCTTGCTACAAGGGCTGAAAATGTACTTGAGGTTTTTCTCTGGAAGAATTAAATCAGGCTCGATGGGCCCGTTACTTCATTAAATCTTGAAAAAACAATCAGTTTATGTACTGGGTACTCTGTCGTTCTGGATGCCAGTGCAATCTAGACAGGTTTTACTTTATACACCCCAGTCTTTAAGAAAAAAATGTTTATGTTCTTCACAGATATTACTCAGTACTCAACGCTGGCAAAGTTGGGTCACCCCAGTTTTCCCTGAAAAAAGAAAAACAACATATAAAATACTTATACATACTATGTACTCGGTTATAACTTACATTATAAACTGCAAGCGGAGAGCTTGACTTATCGTTTAAACTCCCGTGAAATAAGGTATAATTAATAAAATCAATCAGCATGAATTAGAAATACATACGTATTTCGTCAATACTCAATGATGAATCAGTGCAGTTATAAGTTAGTTTTAAAATATTCTCGACCGAATTATATGCAGTTTAATTTAATTCATTTACAGCTGCATGAGTTTAAGCTAGAAATTATAATTTATTCTGCTTTCCACTGTAACATGTCGACTAGCGAATATAACAGACTTAATATTAATTTCTTCTGAACAGAAATCTAACTAGTAAAATGAAAATAAGCGATTTATCACTAGATCACTCAACACAATAGATATTAAATATTTACCTCCACACAGAACTACAGATTAAACCACGAACTAGAATCCTTCAATATAATGGTAGTCTAGAACTCGGCAAAATGTTGCCAAGAAACTCAGAACTTTGCAATACACAAGATATTTCCTAGCACGAGTGATCTGTCTAATGCAGATTTCGGAGTATGAATGACTATTCTAAAAGTCTCTCGGGTAGATATATCTTAAACAGACAAAGGATCCCCCGTTATTTCGCTAATCCGAAATAGCCTCCCTGTTGGGTACTTTTTACATAGTGGGCAGTCTATGGTCCTGCCAGAGTACGCACCAGTCATGATATAGTTATATTATTTGTGCGTTCGATTTATTCACGCACTGGCGTGCACAATGCAGAGTGTGAGTTGCTCTTTGCGCACGGGTTACATAGTTTAGGGGTTATGACGTCAGGATCTTGTAAGGGCAAGTCGGACTTACTGTCCGTGTGTTGATATTTTATTCTGTACAATTCTGTGGAAGAATTGTTTATGAAGGATGTTTGGTCTTCAGGTAGAAGCCAACATCCAGTTCGATACGTAAGTTGTTTTGAGCCCTCATGTTATTAATATGTTGATGGTTAAGTGAAATGGCTACTCATCACTGGAGTCTAGCGGGAATCCATATTTGCTCGGGTTTCTAGAATGGAACAGTAGAGATCTTAGCCTCACTTAGATCTATCGTAGTGGAAATACCTACGAGCGAAGAATGTATTTGATCGTATTTTGAACATTATATTCCGTAATGCCGACGTCCAGGTTTTGGCATATTGTAGAGAGGTTAGCCAAAGGAAGTCTCTAACCTATTTGTATTTTAATGTATAACTGCATGGATCTTACCAACTGTGTAAAGTCTTGTAATGAGGAAGTCCTGGATTAAGACAAGTTTTGAAAGGAAACGTCATTCATCAGTATGAAGCTGTTTACTCTGTTAGATGTCCTTGAAGAAGGTCAACAGACATTACCTTAACGTCCCACGGATAGTAACATTTAGTGAACTCCAATCACTTGGGTAGAAAAGGACTTTGTGTGTAATGGATCTGTAGGGATCTATAAAGATTATCAGAAAACTGTACATTGTATCACTACTATGCATAAATTGTTGATCGTCCACATCGAACAATGTATCGTCCTGTTGAACGTCTTTTGTACCACGTCAATAAATCATATGAACTTTTACCAACGAGTTGAGTACAATCAGGTATTGGCCAATTTGCCTATCACTCGTTGAAGATTGTTGACCAGCTCTTCTTTTGTCATTTTTTCAAGAACATTCGCGTAACGATGCTAGTACCCTGGTACACCTACCACTAGCTAACTAGTAACCATAAAAAGAGCTCAACACTCCCCTTCTCGTCTCTTAACACTTCACATACTAGACGCAGGCCCTAACTGCCATCACCTGTCAATACGCGTCTTAACGCCTCACCCGACTACTCTCATTTCTGAGTGCAGCAGATTGGCGCCTACTCACACCTAACGCCGAGAACTCAGCCGAAGAAACGCTGTGTCAGGTGAAAATGTAGACGATATGTCTGCCATCATGTCTGACTAGACGAAATATCACACTATACTCTCACATCCCGGGGACTGACACATGATGCAATAAAATGCGTTCTAACATGAGAAAAGAAACGGCAAAGTCAGAATGGGAAAATATATTTTGTCGCAAACGAACGAATGCGAAAAAACAGGAAAAGGATAAAAGAGCGATAATAAAGTAGAGGACATGGGTAGAAAAAGAAAAGAATATAGAACATTTATTGATCATAAATCTCTATGCGACACAATTCTAGTATACAAAAATGTGGGGCCTCATCGGTGTCTAACGCGGCATTGTTATTGATCAACTGATTGTTGCGCATATTACATACACATATTCTTTTGTATGGAATTATGCGACACACGGATTACTTCGTCTATTTAATATGGAAAATATATAGTTGTATTTATTTGGGTACGAAAATGCTTCCCTTGGTAAAGCTAGATAATCCATGATTGATTTATACGTTTGATTATATGGATGATCTCTCTTGATATTGATTCGGCGTATGAATAATTGAATTCATGTCAGTTCTCGTTTGTTAGGGCCAGAAAATAGATTAATTTTGCTTAGAATGTTTATGGTCCGAATTCATGTGTACTACTTGTCTAGTGCAAGAAGATTCAGTTTTATATTGTATATCTTTGTATGTTTAGGTCGGAATATATTCTTTGTGCCGGAATCTGGCGCAGGTATTCGTAGTCCTACTGGGTTGTAAAGAGTTCCGAAGTAGCCGCCGATAATGGCTGTGTGTTTTTCTAGGGCTGGTCCTGTTATGATTAAAAAGTGATTTGTGGATGATTTTTCCATAAGGAGGGAATGTTTCTGCGAGAGTATTGTGTCAGAGCTTCTTCTCATGTACTTTATTATGTTTAAATTCGGACTCCAGGTAAAGCCAGACCCTCTTTTCTTTGATGACCTTCATTCGGTTAGGTTTAGATGACAACCTAGTTTGAACGTCGTTGGTCGTCCATATGCACAGTTGAAGATGACAGGTTCCACTAGTATTCCTATCTACATGAAACAACCCTATTAATGTAGAGCTAGATGGAAAACTCTATGAAGTTATATATATATTCAAATGTTGAATTAACTTTGGCTTTATTATTATCCTTCTGTTGGACGAGTGAGTGAAACTCACAAAAGGTGGCCATCTTTGAAGTACTGTCATTATGGTGCATCACTGGCCTGAGAACAGAATCTAACTCTTATTATCAGACAGTGGATCGGAGATCTTACCATCAAGGAACTCCGTTATTATGAAATAACATTATTACTGTCAAGAAAAGGTTCTAGCAACGAACCGCTATTACTATTCATGTATGTACATTTACTGAGTATGCGACGACAGACAACTAGAACGTCTGCCTACTGTCGTCCCATAATATATATTCATATGCTGCCTGAATACATTACTGATGTTGCTACTCAATTATGCAATATGATGATGTCCTGTCAACCATGTACTGTCATATGCAGATGTTCACGTCAAGTGTGTGTGTCCTTAATAAAAGGTGCGAAAAAACGTCAGCTGTAGTTCCAGCCATCTTTGACTCGTATAAGAGTGTGTGAGTGCAGTATTATCTAGTGTCAACTACATAGAACAGTCACCATTCGCGTTGCTTCCACTCTCACACTACATCTACATGACCAGTAGATACAGCGCTGCGCAAGGTTGGGTAGTTGATCAAGTTCCCACGTAGAGTACATCTTTTAATCATACAGTGGTAACGCAGATGTCGTGCTCCTCCTGAAGCCTCAAGGGAAACCGGTTCCACTATGACAAGTGCTGTCCAAAACATGGAAGTCTCTCATCGGGTCTTTTACAGTAGTGGCCAGTCAAACATCGACACTTTACAGTGGTAGTCCAGTTCCTGGGTCCAGCCTTCGCAGTCTTGATGATTGAAGTCACCAAGTATAACAAGAACGTTTATTTTGGCAAAATGTGACACACATCAACACCAGTAGGAACTATACAGTCGATGTCAGCTTGACCTGTTCTGACAAGTGAAATGAATCTGGGTCAATGCTTGTTGACATTTTTCACAGTACAGAGCTGAAAACTTTGAAGGACATAAACTGTTCGGTTGTTACAGTATTTGATTACCTTGCTAAAGAAGAACATAAGTGTTGTTATTTCATCGGTGGATCTTCTCATGCTCAAAAAAATTGAACAATGTAATAAGATAGTTCAATAATTTAAAATTGATTAAAAGTGCCAGTTTATTTTGATTAAAAGCTGTGCCATTAAAGTGAAAGCTGAACATACTTTGCAACACATTCTATCCACAACACATATATTGTATTATATGCATTTATGTTTTACATGTATTTATGTTTACATGTTATTTGTTGTGTGTTAAGTTAGTTTATATTCCGTGGGTTTAAGGTTGGGCGGCGACTGGTACAAGGTATACCGAGTGACATTGGTCTTGTACTAGTGTTCTATAGGTACAAATTTTCTTAATTGGAAATTTGTTAGCAACAATTTGCTGCTATTTTTGTTAGCTGTGACGACTGTGTTCATATTTGTTTTTGTAATATTTTTTTCTGTTCTTTATTTTTGTTTGATTTGTTTGTATAATTTGTTGGTCTACTCTTTCCTATCATTTAGTTCTTTACACCCTTATGTTTATACACTGTGGCGTTATTTGTCTTGTTGATTTCATTGCAGTTATTATCACAGGTTCTGTGACTATTCTCTTTAGTTCTCCTAGTTAAATTATTTAATTTCTGCAATTGTTTCATATTGTCTTTTCTTGTTTGTCCTTGTTAATGTCTTTAGTTGACAGATGATATATAAGGTATAATTGAATACACTTATGCTATAGTACAGACCAGTACTTTATTATTATCATTGGTTACATTAAGGAAGTATACAAGACCTTTGTAAGGCTTGTCTCCCACAGTGATTGGGATATACAGATATTATTTTCCACAGGTACTCAAGTGATCATTGGTTACATTAAGGAAGTATACAAGACCTTTGTAAGGCTTGTCTCCCTCAGTCATTGGGATATACAGATATTATTTTCCACAGGTACTCAAGTTATTGTATTAACTATACAAGGTCTTTGACTAAGACTAAGAAAGTGAAGTGAGTATTAAAGTGGGATAAGGTAATTTATTTACTTTTTTCAGGTTACTATTTCATTAGACAGGATGTCTACATTAGATTACTTTATTGCACAAGGGAAATCCCTTGATAAGACTGGTAAAGACTTAGAAGAATGGCAATTGCTCAATATGACAAAGCATTAGCTGCAGAAGAAAAAAAAGCTCTGGCCGAAGAGAAAAGATTGGAAAGAGAAGCTGAACAAAAGAAATTGCAGATGCAGGTGGATCAACAGAAATTCCAGATGGAAATGGAAAAAAAAAAAAAAAGAAAAGCTGAAGCTGCTGCTGCTGCTGAAGAAAGAAAAACTTCAAGCTGCTGCTGAGGAGAAAAAAGCTGCTGCTGCTGAAGAAAGAAAACTTCAAGCTTCAAGCTGCTGCTGAGGAGAAAAAAAGCTGCTGCTGCTGCTGAACAAAAGAAAACTTCAAGCTGCTGCTGGAGAAAAAAGCTGCTGCTGCTGAGAGAGAGAAAACTTCAAATAGAAGAAAAAAATTAGAAGCTGCTGCTGAACAAAAAAAATTAGAAGCTGCTGCTGAACAAAAAAGACTAGACAGAGAAGCTGAGGAGAGAAAAGCAATAAGAGAACATGAATTTGAGTTAGAGAAATTAAGGTTAACTAATATGAGTAATGTTAATCAAGCATCTGGTGGTATTGGTAAACCCTTTACTTACAAGATCAAGGTACCAACGTTCAACTCTGCCAATGATGACATAACATTCTGGCTTAATAGATTTGAACGTGCTTGTCGAGCTCATAATGTGGATAAATCACAGTATGTGAATCAGTTGTCTGAAAATCTAAAAGGGGATTCTCTGACTAAATTATGTTTGGTTTAAGAGGCCGACAAGGATAATTATGATGCTATTAGGGCAGCCTTGATAAAGAGATACCAATTGTCAGAGGAAGGTTATCGCCTTTTGTTTAAAACAATGAAACCTGAGGTAGGTGTAGAATTCTCAGAATTCATTGCAAAAGCACGACTTACACTTTCACGATGGATTGAATTATCCAAAACACAGAAAACATTTGAGGCTCTTACGGATTTATTACTCAGAGACAAGATCATGTCTTCAGTGAATAAACCATTCCGAGAATTCTTACATGAGCGTAAACCTAGTACATTAAAACAAATGGAAGAATATTGTGACTAATATGCCACGGCACACCCTGACGTGATTCTGAGCAACACTAACATTAAAGAGGGTATGCCAGTGGCTTCGGCAACACAATACAATCATAATTCTTCACATAACTTCCAAGGAACTCAAAATAAATCTCACGAAAAAGTTAATTGGAATGGTTATCAAAGTCAAGGTAACCACTCAAATCAGGGTTCTTCTTTGAATACATGGAACCGGGCTGACAGTCCTAGATACAGGGGTACTCATAATTATAGAAATTTCCGAAAAGGTAGTCACTATAGGAACTACCCAAGTTTTCCTTCATGGAAGCAACAAAACCAACATTACAGGGATACTCATTATAATGAACATGATGATTATGATCATGAATATTATGATCCTAACCCAAACAGGGGTTATAGCAGAGGAAATAATAATAACTATAGAGGTTATAATAATCGAGGTAGATCACAATACAAAAGACATAAATCTCATTACCAGGCTAACTCTGCACAGCAAGAGTTTCATGTAGCCGGTAATCAAAATAATGATAAGAAAGACTCTAATAATGTAGGATGTTCAGCTTTTGACTTTGGTAGAGCATCTCAGTGCTCCCAATGCAAAACATTATTCGATCCAACCACAGTTTCCACTTTAAGCTGTGGTCATCCTCTCCCCGCTCTTCCTGCGTCAGTCGCGCATGATGGAAGAGGTGCTCTTGTCTTCAATAGAGGTCTAGTAGATGGTACTCCGGTATCAATCCTTTTCGATTCGGGATGCACCACCATTGGAGTGAGGCAGTCACTCGTAGATCCTTCTCGAGCCACGGGAAAAGTAATCAAATGCGTAACATTTGGTGGCACATTCGAGAAGTACTCCACTGCCATTATCAATATTGCTACTCCTTTCTTTACAGGAGATGTGCAAGCATGTCTTCTGCCGAATCCGATCTCTGATCTTATCATCGGTCGCATTCATGGAGTGAAAGAATGTACTCCGCAACAAATTGCTGATTGGGAAAATAACAATATGCAAACTGCTAATGCAGTAGTCACTAGGGCTCAAGCTCTTAACATGCCTCAATCTTCACCTTCTGAAGATAATGATGCGCAGATCCAAGATGATCCCTTGGAGATTTCCCATGACTCCTTTATAAAACAGCAGAAAGATGATCCTACTCTAAAGAAATTCTTTACTCTGGCAACAAAAGGTGATCCGAATAAAGACACAAATCGTAAATCTTGGATTACGATGAAGAATGGCGTACTTGTGCGTATGGTACAAGACTCCGCTAAGTCCGCTCATTCTCAAATTCTAGTGCCCAAAAATATGAGAGTGAAAATCTTACAGCACGCTCATGATTCTCAGTGTGCTGGGCATATGGGTTTTTCCCGTACTAAATCTAGAGTTCTGGCGTCTTTCTTTTGGCCTTTTGTGAACAAGGACATACGAATCTATTGTCGATCTTGTAAGGTATGTCAAGAAGTTAAATCCAAAGGTCCACGCCATGCTGCACCTATTCAGGCTGCAGATATTCCAATTCGACCATTTCAAAAGATGGCGATAGACATCATCGGTCAGTTTAAAATAAAGTCTGCTAGAGGACACCAATTTATCTTGACGTGTGTTGACATGTGCACACGTTGGCCAGAGGCTGTTCCTCTAAAGAGCATAACTACTGCTGATATTGCAGATGCTCTTTGGCTAATATTTTCTCGTCTGGGATTTCCAGCAGAAATATTATCGGACCATGGTACCCAACTCATATCGGATACTATGTCTCAAGTAATGTCGACTCTTAAGATAGAGAGATCTTTAAGTAGTATTTATCATCCTATGTCTAATGGGATGGTAGAACGTCTGAATAGGACTCTCAAAAACCTATTAGGTAAGATAACTGAAGATCATCCTCAGGATTGGGACAGAGTTTTACCCGCGGCTCTCTTTGCATATAGAGAGGTCGCCAACGAACATACAGGATTTTCTCCCTTTGAACTTGTCTTGGCGCGAAACCGCGAGGTCCTATGTCCTTACTTCATGATCTCATAACTGCTGATAATATTGTCGATGACACAAAATCCTCTTACGAATATGTCATTGCGCTTAGACACAAGATTATTGAAGCATGCAAATTGGCAACTGCTTCTTCTGAATTTGCCAAACAGAAGGCAAGGCAATTTGCCAATAAGAAGAGATGCTTGCGACAACTTTGTCCAGGAGACAAAGCATTTGTCTTGCTACCTTGTAGGGAAAACAGACTTCTTATTTCTTGGAAAGGTCCGTACGATATAATATCAAAAGTTTCCGATGTTGACTATATCGTCGATATTGATGGGAAGCATAAAACCTTCCACATCAACATGCTCACGGAATTCCATGAACGTCCGGATTATTTACAACCTGTTTTCCAGGCAACGGACGATTCTCCAGTCCAACATGGGCATTACTCATCACTGTCAGTAATACAGGATGAGGAAACGAGTTTCTCGGATGTGAATTTGCCTTTTCCGATGATTCCGCTTCACTCTAATGAATCATGGAAAGATGTTGCGATTTCTCCCGAATTATCTCCAGGAGAACAGAAACAAGTTTCTACTATGTTACAACAATTTCAGGATGTCCTTACTGACATTCCTGGTCGTACTAATGTCATTGAACATGACATTATTCTTATTGACCATAATCCTATAAGAGTCAGACCGTATCCTATCCCGATACATTTTCAGGCACAGGTAGAGAAAGAGTTGGATGAAATGATAGATTTGGAAATAATTGAACCATCCACATCAGCATATTCTTCGCCGATGGTTATTGTACGGAAAAAAGACAATAACATACGTCTTTGCGTTGATTATCGCAAATTGAACCAAGTGACGAAATTTGATGCTGAACCTATGCCTTTACTAGAGGAGCTACTTACTAGACTATCAAAATCTCATTTCTTCACTAAACTTGATTTGTCTAAGGGATATTGGCAAGTTCCACTATCCGAACACGCCAAGCCGTTTACTGCTTTTTCGACACCTAGGGGTCTATTCCAATGGAATTTCATGCCTTTCGGCCTTATGAACGCTCCTGCAACATTCGTACGCATGATGCGTCGAATCCTATCTCATCGCTCAGATGTCATTGCATATCTTGATGACATCTGTCTTTTCAGTGATACTTGGGAAGATCACTATAACGGGTTAAATGAACTATTGTCTATCCTACGCGAGCATAACCTGACAGCGAAACCATCTAAAGCATGTATTGGTTTTAGCGAAATATCTTTCTTAGGTCACCGTGTTGGTCATGGTTTCCTA
This sequence comes from Oreohelix idahoensis, assembly GCA_024509875.1. Taxonomy (NCBI): domain Eukaryota; kingdom Metazoa; phylum Mollusca; class Gastropoda; order Stylommatophora; family Oreohelicidae; genus Oreohelix; species Oreohelix idahoensis. Next base: position 226,757 of record JAMPIV010010904.1, read on the forward strand.
AAAACAGAAGACCATAATACAAGTAAAATACTTAACATTTCTATTCCTAAGACTAAAAAGCAAGTGCGAAGTCTCTTGGGTCTAATACAATTTTACGGACGATTCATTCCGAATCTGTCCTCGATCATGTCACCTCTTTCTTCTCTGCTAAAGAAAGGGTCTCCTAATGTAGTCCATTGGACGCAAGAATGTCAATCCTCTTTGGATAAAGTTAAAACTATGTTTTCTACTTCACCTATTTTAGTGTTACCTACTACAGATAAGACATTTGTTCTTCGTAGTGACGCTTCATCCACAGGGATTGGAGCAGCACTAATGCAAGAGTACTCTGGAACTCTGCATCCTGTGATGTATATTTCTCGAAAACTAAATGCCGCGGAGAAGAATTACTCGGTCCTAGACCGCGAATTATTGGCTATGGTTTGGTCAATCCTTAAACTTCAAAGATTTCTTCTTGGCGCGCATTTCATTGTGGAAACTGACCAGAAAGCTCTTACTGCTATTCAGAGTAAAAATCTGAAGAGCGCGAGATCAACGCGATACGCGATTGCTCTTCAGCCTTTTCATTTTTCGGTGCGAGCTATCCGTGGGTCAGAAAATGTGATGGCAGACATTTTGTCTAGATGCCCACATGATTCCACCTAACTGTTAGATCCTGAGATTTCTAACGTTACTACAGTTTTTTCTATTTTAAAGTGTGTACACATATGTAATATATCATATATTGATTGTATCACTACTTAGCGGTTAATTGATGTATATTCACCGCTGATCTTTTGATGTTCTTCTTCTTTGGTAATCATGATTTTAAAATACCTAAGATGAAAGATTTTTGGATAAATTATTGTAGAAATTGTGACTTTGCCAGTATTGTAGTATGCGTTGGTGACACCTCTCTGGAAATATTTATACTCAGAGAAAAACTTTCTCTGGATTCTAACATATATTCTAACTTGTCGTATCATAGGACGACTTAGCCTTACATTGGGCGTTACATTTGTTTGGTATGCTTATCATCTGCGCATTGTTATTCGTGCGTTGTGAGCCTATTGTATGTTGCTCTTGGATGTATTTCAAAAAAATGTACCATTTTTTTTTCCCGGGGGGTGTGGTAATCTGTTGCGCATATTACATACACATATTCTTTTGTATGGAATTATGCGACACACGGATTACTTCGTCTATTTAATATGGAAAATATATAGTTGTATTTATTTGGGTACGAAAATGCTTCCCTTGGTAAAGCTAGATAATCCATGATTGATTTATACGTTTGATTATATGGATGATCTCTCTTGATATTGATTCGGCGTATGAATAATTGAATTCATGTCAGTTCTCGTTTGTTAGGGCCAGAAAATAGATTAATTTTGCTTAGAATGTTTATGGTCCGAATTCATGTGTACTACTTGTCTAGTGCAAGAAGATTCAGTTTTATATTGTATATCTTTGTATGTTTAGGTCGGACTATATTCTTTGTGCCGGAATCTGGCGCAGGTATTCGTAGTCCTACTGGGTTGTAAAGAGTTCCGAAGTAGCCGCCGATAATGGCTGTGTGTTTTTCTAGGGCTGGTCCTGTTATGATTAAAAAGTGATTTGTGGATGATTTTTCCATAAGGAGGGAATGTCTCTGCGAGAGTATTGTGTCAGAGCTTCTTCTCATGTACTTTATTATGTTTAAATTCGGACTCCAGGTAAAGCCAGACCCTCTTTTCTTTGATGACCTTCATTCGGTTAGGTTTAGATGACAACCTAGTTTGAACGTCGTTGGTCGTCCATATGCACAGTTGAAGATGACAGGTTCCACTAGTATTCCTATCTACATGAAACAACCCTATTAATGTAGAGCTAGATGGAAAACTCTATGAAGTTATATATATATTCAAATGTTGAATTAACTTTGGCTTTATTATTATCTTTATTATTATCCTTCTGTTGGACGAGTGAGTGAAACTCAAAGAAGGTGGCCATCTTTGAAGTACTGTCATTATGGTGCATCACTGGCCTGAGAACAGAATCTAACTCTTATTATCAGACAGTGGATCGGAGATCTTACCATCAAGGAACTCCGTTATTATGAAATAACATTATTACTGTCAAGAAAAGGTTCTAGCAACGAACCGCTATTACTATTCATGTATGTACATTTACTGAGTATGCGACGACAGACAACTAGAACGTCTGCCTACTGTCGTCCCATAATATATATTCATATGCTGCCTGAATACATTACTGATGTTGCTACTCAATTATGCAATATGATGATGTCCTGTCAACCATGTACTGTCATATGCAGATGTTCACGTCAAGTGTGTGTGTCCTTAATAAAAGGTGCGAAAAAACGTCAGCTGTAGTTCCAGCCATCATTGACTCGTATAAGAGTGTGTGAGTGCAGTATTATCTAGTGTCAACTACATAGAACAGTACACCATTCGCGTTGCTTCCACTCTCACACTACATCTACATGACCAGTAGATACAGCGCTGCGCAAGGTTGGGTAGTTGATCAAGTTCCCACGTAGATTACATCTTTCAATCATACAGTGGTAACGCAGATGTCGTGCTCCTCCTGGAGCCTCAAGGGAAACCGGTTCAGAGTACAATAGACCACCACATCATCATCATCATTCCTTTCCGTAACTCATAGAACATAGGGCAGAAACAAAACAGTTTTCAGCTGTGCCCAAGTCCATTCCAATTTCCTAAGCTTCGTTTCCAGTATGACAAGTGCTGTCCAAAACATGGAACAGATCCAGACGATGGTAATGACGTGACATTTATTTCAAGATTAAAAGAAAGAAAAAAAAATTATTTTATAAGCTATTAAAAAAAAACCACTTATCAAGCAAAGAAATATTGTAAATGTATGGCAGTGAAACAGAGCTACTTCCTTAGCTTTATAATTTTTTTTTTAAATGCTATTGTGGTCATCTGTCAAAGAGGCTTAAAGAAATTCTTGATTGGCGAGTCGTTAGATAAAGGTAAAGGATCCCGTTACACGCCCATTGAAGCATATTGGGAATATGATGTTAGGCCCAGATTTTCTTACCATCGGCACACTAGGGGTGATGTAGTCAGCATCACGACTGCCGCCTTAACCTTCCCAGAGTTGCTCTGGTACCCAATTTTTGAGGCTGGGTAGACCCCGTAGCCGTTTGTGGTCTAAAAAATCCCACCTCAACTGGGGCTCGAACCACGGACCACCGAGCTAGTCCCCCAGTGCACTAACCACTGTGCTATCACGGCTCCTAAGATGAGTAATTCACTACGTTCGTAAAGACGAATCACTATGTTACTACTCGTAATTATCTGAGTGAAACGCACTATATAGTACAATGATTAAAATCATGTCACTTTTCGTTAAAACATGGACAAGGCACGCTGTTCACCGTGAAGAATATTGAACAACAATGGTAAGATAGCGAGTACTTTGCAACATTTTATTTGAAGATTTTGGGGAAAAATAGGGAAACGGAAAAAAACAGCACATTTTATAAAGCTACGTGGAAAAAAAAAAAGCTATCAAGCAAAGAATATTTTACAAATGTTATGGCAGTGAAACAGAGCTACTAAGAAAGATTTATAAGTTTTTTTTGGAAATGCTATTGTGTCATCATCTGTCAAAGAGGATTAAAGAAATTCTTGATTGGCGAGTCGTTAGATAAAGGTAAAGGATCCCGTTACAACCCATTGAAGCATATTGGGAATATGATGTTAGCATCAGCAGACAGGGTCCTCCACTGCTCTCTATTCTCAGCAATGCGTACAAGTGTGAGTAAACCGTGTCACGACTGCCGCCTTAACCTTCCCAGATTTTCTCTGGTACCCCTTTTGAGGCTGGGACTGACCCCGTAGCCGTTTGTGGTCTAAAAAATCCCACCTCAACTGGGGATCGAACCATGGACCACCGAGCTAGGAAGCCAGTGCACTAACCACTGTGCTATCACGGCTCCTAAACATGAGTAATTCACTACGTTCGTAAAGACGAATCACTATGTTACTTACTCGTAAATTATCTGAGTGAAAGCATATATAGTACAATGATTAAAATCATGTCCAGCCCCTTTCGTTAAAACATGGAAAGCACGCTGTTCACCGTGAAGAATAATTGAACAACAATTATACTTTTCCAGATAGCGAGTACCTTGCAATCTTTTTGATTTCTTTATTTGATCTTAAACAAGGAACTGAGATTTTACAAGTCAACCATTGGAGAGCAGGAAGACGTATGATGATCTGAGGGTTGTTCTCCGTAAATCATATTCCAACGTCTCTTCTTCTCTGAGCCTAATGGTTAAAATTCATATTTGAAAGAAAATTAGATGGTCAGAGGTCTGAAACCCATGCATACCTTTGGCACCCCCCCCCCCCTTTCCCCGACTTCATATTTGTAAAGATAAATTAGTCCCATAGGAAATACTGTCGTAGGGGAATGGAATATCATAGACTTCTCTATACTAGGTTCAGTTTGATGAGGTGAGGTGATCAGTTCCCTTCCTCGCTGCCTTTGCCTTCATTAGCTGAAAAGCACAGTCAATTATCCTTTTACAGCAGAGTAGACTGAACATTAGACATCCACAAGTTTTAATCTATTTTGGCCATCTAAAAAGACATAACACCTTACTGGAGACCATAACAGACAGAAGAGTTGAAGGCTAACGTGCAAGAAAAAGACTATACGTAGGAAGATAACATCAAGAGATGGACAGGAAAGAGTATCAGAGTGCTTCATCAAGACAAGAGAAAGAAGACGTTGGAGATTCATTGCAGTGGACTTTGATATGGAGATGGTAGTGGCTGATGAGACTGGAGCATGATACTACTAGGTTTCTATCTCGGAACACGGTAACTTTACCACCGATAGACAAGCGCCCGTACGGCTTAACCTATCAAATGCTCATTTGACGTTACATTTCCATAATTTCCCATCATTCTTCTATCCATTATGAAAATGCTTCCTAGTAGAAATAATGTCTGATTTGCTTGATTAAGGTACTTTAGACACCTTAATTTCTGCTGTCCTGCAGTGCATCTGTTTCAGACTTGCTGACCTTCAAACTGCATCTCTCACACGTTGTATTGAATAGTAAGAGCCTCCTTTAGTCATAACCGACTAAGAGAATGATGCACTCTTGAGGTGATAGCCCTCAGCTGCATTTTTGTATTGAGTGCATTGATGTGTTTTTGTATTGAGTGCATTGATGTGTTTTTGTATTGAGTGCATTGATGTGTTTTTGTATTGAGTGCATTGATGTGTTTTTGTATTGAGTGCATTGATGTGTTTTTGTATTGAGGGCATTGATGTGTTTTTGTATTGAGTGCATTGATGTGTTTTTGTATTGAGTGCATTGATGTGTTTTTGTATTGAGTGCATTGATGTGTTTTTGTATTGAGTGCATTGATGTGTTTTTGTATTGAGTGCATTGATGTGTTTTTGACATTTTTAACATCTCTGTTATATATTTCTTTTTCCTTAACCAGCGGCACTTGTGCTTTCAGCCCTTTGGCCCAATGACATGTCATTGCGAGACTGGGGAGCCTGTGGACTTTCCTTCCAACCCGGTCAGGAGCTTCGCTCCTTCCCATCCACTGAGGGTTTATCTCAGGAGCCGTTCAGATTATTCAGTCAAAATCCCGGTCGTTGACACTCCTTCAAACGCTGACGCCCGGGTTTGAACCTTGAATACTTGGTCGCCAGCGCAACGTTGTAACCATTACACCAGCGCGGCTCCCTATCTCTGTTATATAAGTATAGTAGTAGTAGTAATACCCCCATTCAGTCGTTACTGACTATGTGAATGCGCCCCTGAGGTGATAGCCCGCAGCTGGTTTTTTTTTCCTGAAGTTTCTTTCGGTGAGTTCTTGTCTCTTCTGCTTGATGCTAGAGCTTCTTTTCACCCAATCTGAGGTGGCGCCGTAGGGAGCATCGTCACTTGGTGCAATCGGTAACTTCATACTTCCAGGTTGCTAGATTTATATCAAATATCTTCATGTCTCTCTTACACACATCTTTGAACCTCAGCTGCGGTCGCCCGACTATTCTTTTGTCATCTATCAATTGCCCGTAGATACATATCTATGGGAATGCGACCATCTTCCATGCGGCTTACATGACCAAGTCTGCAATGTCTAAGCGCCAGTTGAAGGCCAGCAAGTGACAAAACTTCGACATTTATCACTTTGTCCTTCCATGAAAAACCAAGATAACGAACGAACGAACGAACTTTATTTTCAAAGGGTTAAGAATTTTGCACGCAGACCCGTCTTACATTCTGCCCTTCTTCTCTCTGTCATCTTACATACCGTATCCTTTCAATAGCACATGTATTTTTAGCATTATTTAAGCATACAACATTATCGAGGTAAAATAATAATATACATTTGTAACATCCAGACATAATCAACTTTAAGGAACCAAAAAAAAATATGTATTAATTAACATTAATTTTAAAAAATTAATACCTTAAAAAAAACACAAAAGATTTGGCTGTCAAACATTAAATTCTCGAAAATCCTCCAAGTTAGGTGATAGAACCACGCCCACTCTTTCTAACATAATAGGCCTACCTTCATTCTCTGAATCGACATCACTGAAAGACGAATTATTCATCGAATTAGCACTAAAATCACTACTGCTATAGCCGTCCTCATCTTCGCTGAAATTTTCTAGCAAACTAAGGGCCTGCTGAGCACTTAAACGAGCAGGTCGCTTTCGAGAAGATGAATTAGATGCCTTCGAAAATATGTATCGAAAATAGGTAACCCAAATTTCGTTTAAAAAAAACGAGGATGGAATCGGAATCGTTTTGAATTTAATAGAAAGAGTGACGATATCACTCTCATGCTTTTTAAATAATAATATGCCCGTCTTGCATTTTGCTATTCCTCTTATTTGGCTATACTTCCGCTTCCCAGTCATCGAAAACTTCTAACTGGGATGAAACGAAACAAAAACTTAGTTCAAACATGTCGACCAAGATTCGGGGCTTCCCGTCATCTAAGGCTAGAAACGTCGACCAATATAACTGGCTCCTCGTCCTGTAAGAAGTCAAATGAGTACAATTATCCAATTTATTATGTACATCTATATATTCTTGTAATGAGAAATGGTTGTTGTAAGATGGTAAAATGTATGATTATTTACAGTTACGAATCAAATAAACAAGCTAAAAAGTCTTGGATTTATCTTCCACTGAACTTATAAAACAAATTTGTCTCATTATCTCTTGTCATCTAGTTGTCATCATTAAACAGTCGTTTTAGAAACTGCTCACAGGATTTGTTGGATGGATACACATAAACTCAACTTTAGCCACGTCTGCTCGAGGTTCCTCCGACACACTGGAGTACGGAAGACTTTCCTTCAGCCCGCCCTATAACTACGGGGGACTAAGATGTTGAAGAGTGGTTGACCTCTAGGCTTCAGTAAGCTGGATCAACTTCTACAAGTCTTTAGTTTCTCGATCAGGAATGATCATAAACATTGATCATAAAAACCTGGAACAAAAGGTAATAGGTGGCCATTTTGTTACAACAATCTCACCACCCACTGCTGTTCATGATGCGACCATGTCTTCAATGTTTGTATATAAATGAATGAATTATGGTAGTATGTTACAGAGATAGCATGATAAGATAATGTATACTGTGCGAATTAACAATATAATGAATAAATCACATGTTATGATACATGGGTACGATATAACCTTTGCCTTCCACTTATGGATGTCAAGTCACTTATGTACTTGCTGGTATTACATGTCAGAAATGCGTGCATGATATGATTTTTAAAATGAATGGTTATTATTCCTGAGAAATGCGTGAAGGTCATATCTCTGGTTAGCGACCCTTTTTTATTATATCTGCTACAATCAATCAGAAGATCTGACAAATCAAAAGTGCTATGCTAATACTCTTTTTAAGGAACTTACATAGCAAGGAGGATTTAAAGCTCACTAGACTGTATTGGCTTAGAATGTGCCCTGCATGCAGATGAAAATAGAATTTTCTTGCAGATGCTGTCTTCCAGTTTCTCACTCTGGCTTCTGTAGACCGATTAAAGGGGTGTGTTTATGCTTTCCAATGCGCCGCTCTGAACCTTATATTTCAGCTCTCGCCCTACGAGAAAGCACCTCCCAAATTACAAAATTTAGTTAATCTCCTGATTTGAGGCGATTTGAAGTATCTGTGTTTTTTATGTACTTGTTTTTCTCTTCTGGAATTCACTACACACTTATATTCTTCCGTCCTTCCTATGTATCATTCCCTTTTCCCCATATGAGGCTTTCATTCCATATACGTTTTATCCAAATCCGTTGAGCTTGTTAGAAATGTAATAAATTTTTAAAGATTAATTAGCTAACTTTTAGCCGATGCTGATGAAAGTGAAAAATATTAATTATCTTTAAAACTATTTATATTTGGATAATATCCTTTTGGATATAATTCCTAGTCTATCTCCTTTGTTGAGTTATATTTATTTAATATTATTCCAACCGGGCGTTCTCCGGTAGTTAATAATTTAATTTTCAGTAAATGCATACTTTTAGAGTCCGCCATACATTCCTATATAGCTTATTTCCTCATTCAGAAGTAAATCGTTCCAGCAATAAACGTCAAATTCTCATTTCCGCTGTCTACAAACTTCAAAGAAAGACCCGCCGAGCCGACCTTGCACTGTGTGTGTGGGTGTCGCGTGGGCAGTGTCTCGTGCTACAACCAAGCAAGTGTTAACAAATCTCGCTACAGGAACAAAGGAATAATTGTCAAATTGTCCAAGAAGGGAGATCTTGCAGACTGCAATAATTGGAGAGGAATAACTCTTCTCTCAGTTCCCAGCAAATTACTAGGCAGGATAATTATACAGAGAATTTCAAAAGCAGTAGACCACAAACTGAGGAAAGAACAAGCAGGATTTAGAAAGAACAGAAGATGTGTAGATCATATATTTACCCTCAGGAACATTATAGAGCAGTGCTCAGAATGGCACAGACAGCTGTACATTAATTTCGTTGATTTTGAAAAGGCTTTTGACAGTATACATAGGGACAGTTTATGCAAAATACTGAGGGCTTATGGAATTCCAAGCTGCATAGTGTCAATCATAAAAAACCTCTATGCCAACTTTACGTGTAGCGTTGGGCATAGCAACCTAACCTTTGAGGTAAAGACAGGAGTACGACAGGGATGCTCCTTATCAACCACTCTATTTTTAACAGTCATAGACTGGGTGATGCGCCAGACAACAGAGGGCAGTCCAAGAGGAATAAGATGGACTACATTTTCTACATTGGAAGATCTGGAATATGCAGGTGACATTGCACTATTAGCACATTCACATCAACACATCCAGGAAAAAACGGATAGACTTAATAAGTATAGCCAGCAGGTGGGCTTGAACATCAATCTAAAGAAGACAGAGGTCATGGCGCTCAATGTGAGCAACCCTGAGCCCATATCAGTAAGGGATCAGCAACTGGAACAGACAGACACCTTCACATACCTAGGATGCATAGTAACACCAGACGGCGGAGCAAGCAAAGACATCAACAGCAGAATGAACAAAGCAAGAACAGCCTTTTTTAGTCTAAACAACAACTTGAAGTCCTCTCAGTACAGCACAAGCACAAAATTAAGATTATATCAGAGTGTGTGCTTTCTGTGCTTCTCTATGGTGCGGAATGCTGAAGAGTTGCAGAGAAGGAAATGTCAAAATTGTCCTCTTTTCACACAACATGCCTAAGAAAAATTCTCCGAATCTTTTGGCCGAATACCATCACCAACCAAGATCTGCTTACTCGGAGCAAGCATAAGGACATACACACCATCATAGCTGGCAGACGCTGGAGCTGGGTTGGCCATGTCCTCAGAAGAGACCCTGATGCCATTACAAGAACAGCTATGCTATGGACCCCTGAAGGAAAACGAAAGAGAGGCCGACCAAAAACAACTTGACGGAGGTCTGTGGAGACTGAGATGCAAAGAATGAACCAGAGTTGGGGCACTGTACGAAGGATGGCCACCGACCGAGCAAAGTGGAATCAATTTGTTGTTGCCCTACATGACGCCACCAGCCGTGATGGCCACTGACTGCTTTGACGGTTGGCGGCTAAGGAAGAAAGAAAAAGGAAGAAGAAGAAGATGTTGGAATACATTGTGACCTTGGACAAAAATGACACAGAAAGATATAGAGAATGATGAAGAGAGACGACATTATATAATTGTACACGATGACATAGAGAAAAATGAGCAATAAAATTTATAAAGAGAAAAAAAAAACAGATAGTTGCAGAAACACATGGCCACCTAATTGGTACTAATATCGTTCTTGAAGTTTTTGTGGCTTTAAGTAGTAGCCGTTTCCATGCACAACCCTCCCTAGCCATCTTTTATGACGTGATTGATAGGTTACAGTGTTACTATTATTTGCTCCCTTTTCGGATCCTGGTAATACATGGGAGTCATATACGATGGAAAGAATATAATGATGTACATAAAATATATGACGATTGTTTTACGTGATGTTTTTAGTCATATCTGCTTGGGGACTTGTCGAAACTGTTCAAACTGGATCACACACTACCTAAAGTATATCCTGTATACCATAATCTTTAATCTTGTGTAGAATAGATGGATTGAAATGCTATGACAATATGGCCAATGTAGAACCGATGACTAGAACAAAACAACCAGACAGTCCTGGCTCTAGAATCTGAAGGGATAAGAGAGAGAGGGAAATGGAAGAAGACGCGGAGAAAATAACTGGAGACAGAAGTAAAAGGAATGAAGGAAACATGGACAGACTTTGAGCTGTTGGCTCAGGTCAGGACCACTTGGCATGGGTTTGTTCATATCTAAACTCTCCTTCAATAGCTCTGTTTTACTACCATTCATTGACATTATTTAAATTGTGTTCCATGTGTGACCTCTAATGACATTTGAGAAGGTCATGATTTACATCATCATCATCATTTTTCTTTTCGCTTCTTATGGAGCACGGGACCATCACTGTAGCTTGTTCCCTTGCAGGAAACCTGCCTCAACTATTCACGTGCTCTTGAAGCGGTGAAATCTGTAATAATTTGTTTTGTTTGATGAGGTTGTCAGCCTCATAGTTGTCGCCTTCTACGACATGCCTGAGAGAGCAGTAAGCATATTCTTTCTTTGTCTCTTTAGAGGCCCCCCTCCAGAACTATACAGGGGCCCTGAGATAGTCACATAGCAGATATTGCAGTAGGAGAGCGAAGTGTTAGAGACTTCTCTATACTAGGGCCCACATAAAAAGGTGAGGTGAGCAGTTGCCTTCGTTGCTTTTTCCTTCTCTAACTCAAGAAAAGTCAGGTTCCCATTTACAGCTGGGTAGACTGGAGCGTGTCGATACCGTAAATCGAACCCAGCACCTCTGCCGCGAGAGAGCAGCCCTCTAACAACTCGTTCACTCCGACGATCAAAATTGGCGCTGGGTTGCATATAACAAAGAAATTATGACTTCAAAGGACAATATATCAAAATAAGTGGGTGCTTTTTTTAAAGTTTGATGTCATAATTAAACTTTAATTTTTATTCCCAAGTTGAGATTTAAAACTGAGTGGTCTAAAAATAAAATAACGTGCAAATCTATTTCTAATTTCTTTAGAGGTATCATTATGCAGTACCTATCTGTCATTCATTCATTCATAACCTTCCACTCCCAAAGGAGCATAGGCCTTCAACAAACACATGCCAAGTACTATTGTCACGTGCCATTATCTCAAGTTCTTTCCACGTTCTCCTTATCATTTTCACCTCTGTTTCCAGCTCTCTTCTCCATGTGTTTCTTGGTCTACCTCCGCTTCTTTTGCCCTGGGGGTTCCAGAACAAGGACTGCCTTGTAATGCTATCAACAGGTTTCCTCAGTGTGTCCTATCCATCGCCATCATCTTCTTCTCATCTCTTGTTCCACTGGCACTTGTCTAGTTCTTGTCATCAGTTCCACGTTGGTAACCTTGTCATACCATTTTAATCCCTCTATTCTACGCAAGCACCCATTTATGAAAGTCTGTAGCGTTTTGGTAGTTGTCTTTGTTGTTCTCCATGTTTCAGAGCCATACAATAAGACTGACTTCACATTTGAGTTGAAGATTCTTATTTTCGTGTTGGATCCGATTTCTCTTGATCTCCATATATTTCCCAATGCAAAGAAAGCTCCTCTTGCTTTTTGTATTCTTACTCGTATTTTGATATCACTGTCTGTCCCTCCAACTTTGTCTATATTGCTGACACGATATGTGTACGATTCTACATCTTGTATTGGTGCTTCTTCAAGTTCAGCCCTGTTATCATTACCTGCATTTATTTTCATTATCTTTGTCTTTTCCCTGTGTATTTTTAGACCCAATTGCTGTGACCTCTCATCGAGTGTTTTCAATTTGTCCTGCATCTGATTACGGTTATGGGACAGAAGAGCTAAGTCATCAGCAAAATCCAGATCATCCAACTGCTTAGTCAGAGTCCATTGGATTCCATTTCTGTTGAGTGTTGCCGATGTTCTCGTAACCCAGTCTATTGCTAGTAAGAAAAGAAATGGAGACAAGAGGCATCCCTGTCGCACTCCTGTTCTTATCCCAAACGGTTCTGTAAGCTGTTCTTCATGAAGAACTCTGCATGTCATGTCTTCATATGTGTTCTTTATTAAATTAATGATCTTCAGGCGAACTCCATAAAGCCTCATCAATTTCCAAAGTGATTCTCTGTCTACACTGTCAAATGCCTTTTCGTAGTCCACAAATCCGATGTATAGTGGTGAATTCCATTCCAGACTTTGTTCAACTATTATTCTCAAAGTGGCTATCTGGTCTGTACAGGATCTGTTTTGTCGAAAACCTGCTTGTTCATCTCTCAGTTTCTTGTCTATGGACTCTTTTAATCTTTCATGGATAATCCTGTTTAATACTTTTCCTGGCACTGAAAGTAACATTATTCCTCTATAATGTGTGCACTTTTGTAAATTTACCTTCTTAGGCAACTTAACCAGATATCATTCCTTCCATTCTGCTGGTATCTCTTCCTTTTCCCAGACTTTACCAAGTAATTTATATAACATCTCTGTAGCTGTGTCGAGATCTGCTTTGATGGCCTCTGCTGGAATGCCATCAGGTCCAGACGCTTTTCCATCTCTTAGAAGCTTTATGGCTTTCTTTATTTCTTCATTCGTTGGTCTTTCACCGTTAATTTGTAGCTCTTCTTCTGCTGGCTGGATGTCCGAGGGGTTTTGTGGAGCTGGTCTATTGAGAAGGTCCTCAAAATATTCTGTCCACCTCTTCATTTGCTCTTATATATTGCTGAGCAGTTTTCCATTCTTGTCTTTTATGAAGCAACTTGTTTGCTTATATTTCCCCGTTAGCTTCATTGTGCTGTTATACAGCTCTCTCATATTCCCTTTGGCTGCAGCATCTTCTGCCTCTCTTGCCAACTCCTCAATTTACTTCCTCTTGTCTCTTTTGATACTTCTTTTTACTTCTTTGTTTGCTTCTGTGTACACTTCTTGAGCCTTGGCTTTGGAACTTCTGGTTTTGCTTGTGTTTAAATCTGCTTTCTTGTTTTTCCTGTCTTTTATCTTATTGATGGTTTCTTTTGTTATCCATGCTTTTTGTTGTCGTTCCCTTTTCACCAGTATTTCTTCACATGTCTCATTCCATACCGTTTTGATTTGCTGCCAATAGTCTTCTGTATTCTCTACATCTTCCAGCTGTTGGAGCACTTGGAATTTGTTGGATATTGTGACCGCAAATTTGTCTCTTGTTTCTTGATTTCTTAGATGTCCTACATTAAATTGTTGTCTATAATTTTGCATTGCTGCATATCTCTTGAGTTTCATTTTTACTTTGGCTATCTAACAGAAGGTGGTGGTCTGATGCCACATCAAATCCTCTATATACCTTTACATCCTGCAATGATGATCTAAACTTCTTGTTTATGCATATATGATCAATCTGATTTTCTGTTCTATGGTCTGGGGATATCCATGTTGCCTTGTGTATTCTCTTATGTGGAAACATGCTTCCTCCTATAGCCTGTTGATTTGAAGCACAGAAGTTTGAGAATAGTTCCCCATTTTCATTCATTATTCATAGCCCCTGTTTTCCCATGACTTCTTCAAAGCCGGTGTTGACTGTACATATCTTTGCATTCATGTCACCCATCAAAATTGTGATGTCTCTTCTTTTTACTTTTTTCCATAATTTCCTGTAGTCTAGTATAAAATGCTTCTTTCACAGACTCTTCTTTGTCATTAGTTGGTGCATAACATTGGTTGACATTTATATTTATTTTCTTTTTAGCTGTTTTAAAAGAACTGTTATTATTCTGGATCCAACGGCTTCCCATTCAATGAATGCTTTCTGTGCTTCTTTAGATAACATAAGAGCTACCCTTCACTGGGGTGTGAACTTTCGTCTTCAATGTCCTGAGGACAGCACCAATTCACCTGTGATGAGTTTCTTCCTGTCTACTTCCTATTTTCTTTAATTGACTTGTCCATGTTTGTTGAAGTTTTTTTCTGGTTTAAATTTTTTACAGGATGGGGTACCGGCCCCATGCCCAACCCTCCTTGGTCGCTTTCTACGACATGCTTGGCAAGGAACAGTGTTACTATTCTTTGTTCCCCTTTCGGGCCCCGGTTACAGCCGGGTGGTACCTATCTGTACCGTCAGTGAAACTCTATAAATTTATATATGTATTTACGTGTGTGTGGTGGTCTATGATATTCTCTCCGGGTGATATTTATAAGAATGAAGCACTGATGAACAATGCAAACGTAAAGATGAAAAAAAAATGTTACATATCAAACGTGGGGCAACATTTAAAATTTGACACGATGAAATTTGAGAAAATAAACGTGTGCGCCGGACAATAACAATGCCGTATCAGGTAGCTTCCTATTCCAACATTTGCTACCCTTCAGATAAGACAGAGAAAACAATTTTTTCTGTCACCGAGACACGTCAGAAGTGAGTCCCCGGACAACGTTGCAAACGTTGTCTTCATTAGATTTGATTTAGTTCAAAGAAAATATAGGAGGACAGAACCCGACTTTTCTTATCACTATCTGGACCTAATCGCCAGAGCAATTTGTTACCCATTGTTCACGAGTCCATCTTGCCACAGATTTTTATGGCAGCCCGGCTGGGCTGTGCTTGACTGGGATTGTCTACCAGGTGGTACGTATCGGTGTTCTCTTTTGACAATAAGGTACATCTCTGGTGGCCTATCGGGCAAATCTGGTACACTGATAATTGTTGGATAGTATTATGTCACAGACTGAAACTATCTGGTGGAATACTCTTGAAAATAAAGCTAGCGTATTTACTAGCCAGGTCTTAAATAGTTTGAATAAACTTAAACGATTAAATTTTTTGAAACAGTCGTCGTACTTATTCCTGACAATAAGGTCTTTAATATTGGAACATGCGCCCTAATATAATCGACGGTCCCAGTGAGTAGGGTGAACGCAAGCGTCTCGCCAAAATCAGGCACAATTTAATTTTTTTAAGAAATTGAAACAGTGCACGCAGGAGAGCTTAAAAAGTAAACTTAATAACGTAGATAGAACAATATCTTTTGAGAGTTTACAGCAAAATTAAAATAATAATTCATGATTGTGCAGTGTGGTATAAGTCATTTAAAATCATATTTTTTTTTTCTCCATTGTACACTTGAGAAAATACAGTAGGGCGTCGTCAACATATGGCTTCATGCAATTTTTGCCATCTTTTTAACCCCCACTCCGTCCCATTGTCATATTTCGTCACAAAAAAAAACCCCAGAACCCCCTCCCCCACCCCCACCCCCCATGTGACATCACACATCTCTTACACCCCTGAAGAAGGCCTTGTGGTTTTTCATTGTCCTTTCTCCCCCGTTTTTTCCCTACTATTTCCTATAATACAGAAAATTAATAGTCGAATGTAAAATAGTTAACTTGTTAAAATAGTCTCTTGTTTGTCTGTCCCTGACGAAGGCCTTGTGGCCGCAACGTAGGTTTTTCTTGTCCTTTCTCCTTGTAAGACGTATTACTATTTGTGTTTTTTTCCCCATTCAACCGTTTTACCCCCGTCTTACGGCAGGTTGGAAACACGGTGGCGTCATGCCACAGTATACCCAGCTGTAAATGGATACCTGACTCTGCTCATAAGTTAGGAAAGGTAAAGTCAGCGAGAAGGGGAACTGATTACCCCACCTCTTAGTAGTCGCCTTGTACGACATGATGAGAGAGCAGTACTTCTATCTTATCTCCAAACTCAACCTAGTATTGTAAAGTCTATAACTCTTCACTCCGCTACGGCAGTATTGACTGTGAGACGACCTTTTTATTTATCTACTTATGAAAGTTTGAAGTTTATTGGTTGTCTTTGTTGTTCGCCATGTCTCAGGGCCATACAGCAGGACTGACTTGACATTTAAGATGAAGATTCTTAATTTAGTGTTGGATTTTATTTCTCTTGATCTCCATGTGGTTTCTAATGCAATGAAAGCTATTCTTGCTTTTTTGTATTCTTATTTTGAAATCATTGTTTGTCCCTTCAACTTCTACATTATACCAAGATATGTGTATAATTCTACTTCTTGTAATAGTGTTTCTTCAAGTTCAGTCTTGTTATTATTTCTTGCATTTATTCTCATTATCTTTGTCTTTTCAATGTGTATTTTCAGACCCACTTGCTGTGACATTTCATACAAGACAAAATGAAAATACTCGACACGAGGTAAGAAAATAATACATGAAAGAAATGAAGGCTTTGTTACACGTTTTAGCACCCGTGTCGGGACCCTGTCTAAACTGGTCGAACTGGGCCAGGGGTCTTCCTAAAGCTGGCCCTTTATGTATCAAAATATTGTCTAGAATAGAACAATGACTGCTATGACTATCATTAATGTGGAACTGATGATTAGAACAAGACACGTTTCAGTGGAACAAGAGATGAGAAGAAGACGCTGGCGATAGATAGGACACACATTGAGGAAACCTGTTGATAGTATTACCAGACAGTCCATGTTTTGTAATCCTCAGGGTTAGAAGTCCATGTTCTGTAATCACCAGGGTTAGAAGTCCATGTTTTGTAATCACCAGGGTTATAAGTCCATGTTTTGTAATCACCAGGATTAGAAGTCCATGTTTTGTAATCACCAGGGTTAGAAGTCCATGTTTTGTAATCACCGGAGTTAGAAGTCCATGTTTTGTAATCACCAGGGTTAGAAGTCCATGTTTTGTAATCACCAGGGTTATAAGTCCATGTTTTGTAATCACCAGGGTTACAAGTCCATGTTTTGTAATCACCAGGGTTAGAAGTCCATGTTTTGTAATCACCAGGGTTAGAAGTCCATGTTTTGTAATCACCAGGGTTAGAAGTCCATGTTTTGTATTCACCAGGGTTAGAAGTCCATGTTTTGTAATCACCAGGGTTAGAAGTCCATGTTTTGTAATCACCAGGGTTAGAAACGAGACCAAAAAAAAACACACGGAGAAAAGAACTGGAGACAGAAATAAAAGAGATGAGGAAAACAAGGAAAGATTTTGATCTGTTGGCGCGTGACAGGAAGACTTGGCTTTAGTTTATTGAAGGCATATACGCCATAGAGGGCTGAAGTGTACTGATGACTATCACCTACGTAACTCATGACACTTGATGAACAAGAAAAAAAGAAACTTTGACAGGGATTGTTCTAATATTTCATTTTAATGTACAGTTATCTTAGTTTATTGGCTGACTTTTTTTCTTGTGTTTAGTGTCATTTGCAATTGCAGTGGCGTAACTACCGTCTGGGAGGAACAGGCATGTCCTTTCACCGAGTGGGTCCAGGAAAGTAGAGGTCAGAAGGGACCTTGCCTTGACATAGCCTATACCCTTTTCATTTCCAACGTTCCTATGTTAAACGTCATAGCGTTTCCAAGTTTCTGGAGACAGAAATGAAAGAAGTAAAGAAAACTTGGACAGATCTTGAGCGGATGGTATAGGACAGGAGGACCTGACACACATTTGTAGAAGGCCTATGCTCCTTGGGGAGCTAGGGTGATGATGAAGTAATTAGTTACATATGTTTATACAGATTTTCCGCATATTGATAATAATATAAACAGATGTAACTGTCAGGAATATACGACATATCTGTATAAACATATGTGAATGTCAGGAATATACGACATATCTGTATAAACAGATGTAACTGTCAGGAATATCCGACATATCTGTATAAACAGATGTAACTGTCAGGAATATGCGACATATCTGTATAAACAGATGTAACTGTCAGTAATATACGATATATCTGTATAAACAAATGTGACTGCCAGGAATATACGACATACCTGTATAACATATGTAACTGTCAAAAATATACGACATATCTGTATAAACAGATGTAGCTGGTAGGAAGAATATACGACATATCTGTATAAACAGATGCAGCTGGTTGGATAAATATACGACATATCTATATAAACAGATGTAACTGTCGGAAAGAATATACGACATATCTGTATAAACCGATGTAGCTGGTAGGAAGAATATACGACATATCTGTATAAACAGATGTAACTAATTTATCATGACTATCAAAGCCTTTCAGCTCCCTTAGGAATACAAGTCTTCAACAAAATGAAACCCTTGGCCATCTGCTCCAGATTTGTCCATGTCATCTTTAACACTTTTATGTCTGTCTCCAGAAACTGGGATATGCTCTGACGTTTAACACAGGCATACAAAAAAAGGTAATCCCAAAGCAAATACTGCCGTAGCGGAGTGAAGTGTTAGAGATGCCACTATACTAGGTTCAGCATCGAAAGGTGGGGATGACCAGTTCCTTTCCTTGCTGCCGTTTCCTTCCTAACTCGAGCAAAGTTAGGTACCCATTTACAGCTGGGTAGACTTGAGCGTGATGATACCGTGCATCTAACCCGGTACCTTTGCGGTGAAAGACCAACGCTCTAACCACTCTGCCAATCGGGTGCTCTAATAAATTAAAACGATACATGTATAAAGGCGAGGATGCTGTCCCTACCACTTCTTTACTACCTGATCCACTGTAAAAAGTATGAACAACAAAGGCTTGAATTAAAAACTTACTATAGAAATCACAATATAGACTTGACAAGTGATAAGGTTTTAAGTATAGATGCCCCAAGAGATGCCCAATCAATAGTTAAAAGATATATACATAAAAGAAAGGAAAACATATAAGGTTAGTAACCAAAAACAACGAAAAAAAAACTTACTAACTACTCATAGGACAAGGAAAGACAACAAAGTATGAAATAAAAAAATAAAGACAACTCAAAAAGAACAAATACTAATACATGGTAAAACCAAGTGTAAAGGACAATAGTTATCAAGAAACAATACAAAAGAGAAAATAAAATGGACAAATACTTCGTACTAATATAAATTGAAATCAGCAACTGCTAAAGACAATAGCTATTTAAATTGAATACAAAATTAAAAATAAAGCAACATTGAATACCCTAATTATAACCAAATCTTAGGTTAAACAGGGTAGACCAAGATGGTGGACGAGCAGAGGCAATAATGGTCAGCTGTTAAGTGCCCTCTCTCCATCCATCACCATTTTAAAAGAAGAAAAAAAAACCCTTCCACTTATTACTTCTCCCTCACGCACCAACCCCCAACAAGTTCTGTCGTAAGCTTGTGGTCACGTCATCGAATTGCCCTTTTTTGTCATTTGTTGGCAGTATGACATGACCAGGTGGGATGCCTGTTGCGTGCGATCGCCTGGACGCTTGACCAGTCAGTGGGAGGGATCATGTTTTTGTTTGCCAATTGTTTTCATGCTCGCGTTGCGTAGAAAATGATTGGCTTACAACTTCTAATTGTTTCTATTTTAAATAGGCAAGTGCAAACAAGATTTTGTTATTCTTGAATTTTTACCTTGCATCTAGCAGTACTTCGTTGCTTGTGAACAGTTCAAAAGTCGTACTTTGTGTAACTCACCGGTATTCTTTAGCAAAAGGATATAATCCAGAAATTTATTTGCAGTCTCATTTGTGTGGACACGAACTCAAGTTTTCACAGCGTCATTGCGATATCTACTGTCTGTAAGTATTCTAGCACCTTACTTTAACAAACCCACTTTAATGCCGTATACTCCGTATATTAACGATATCCGTGAGACATTTTATTCAATCAAGAAAGTAACTGTTAAATGTCTGATAGCAGTGGAGTGTACGGTTACATCTGATGATCGGATGTTCTCTTAGCTGCAAAAGTAAAAATTAACAAAATTTTGTAAAAGAAAGGGAGGATACATGGAATTTGTGATCAGTCTTAAGTCTGAACATATAAATAGACAATCTGTTTGTGTCGAATGACCCCTCCTAATGATCAAATGACCTGT
Organism: Oreohelix idahoensis; assembly: GCA_024509875.1. Classification (NCBI taxonomy): domain Eukaryota; kingdom Metazoa; phylum Mollusca; class Gastropoda; order Stylommatophora; family Oreohelicidae; genus Oreohelix; species Oreohelix idahoensis. The sequence continues at coordinate 247,141 of JAMPIV010010904.1, forward strand.
TTGATAAATATCCTATCATTATCGGCGACGCAAGAAATACATGAATGAAGGGGTGTGGGAGAAGGACTTTATTTCAGAGTTAAGATAGTCACGTTAATATTTGTTTAATATTCTTTCTTTCTATTGATATGTCTGTCTATATGTTTTTCTGTCGGTGAAGGATTTTTTTTTCAGAATTAAGATAGTCACGTTAATATTTGTTTAATAATCTTTCTTTCTATTGATATGTCTGTCTATGTTTTTCTGTCGGTCTATCTGTCTTTCTATGTTTGTCTTTCTTCATCCAAAATGGAGATAGCTTCAGACTGTCCGGTGTGCTACATATTACTCCTACCGTCTTCAGTGACACCACACAACGAGTAGCGTTTAATGAAGATATAAGTAGTTTGATTCAATGAACTACGGTGGATATCAAAACAAAATGGAATTTTCACTGTTTTATTTATTTAAATTGCACATAAAGATGTGTCGAAAGTTGAACAAATCACCCTTAACTGTAGAAAAGGTTTTACAAAAAGACAGATCTTGAGAACAAACGCAATACAGTGAAATCGTACATAGTGAATCAAGTATATAAATAAGTATTTAACATTTAGTAAACGTACAGAAGTCTACCCAGCTGTAAATAAGCACTTGATTGTTCTTGAGTTCAGGACAGAAAAAGCAGCGAGTAAGAGAATTGATCACTCCAACCTTTTGATGCTGGACATAGTATAGTGAAGTCTCTAACACTTCACTGCTCTATAGTAGTATCTACCGTTACCTTTAAAAGTATAGTAAGAACGTGGGTCCCGGGGGGTCTCTGAGGAGACAGAGAGACTAGAACTAATGCGCCCTGTGACATGTAGTACAAAGCAGCTAGTTTCAGGTTGTGTATGGGGTTAACAACCTGATCATGTCTAACAAATTGCTACAAAAACAACTGCTGCTAGAGAACATACATGTTTTGGTGCAGGCTTGTTGTATGGATGCCAGGTGTAGTGGTGACTGTATGGATGCCAGGTGTAGTGGTGGTGACTGTATGGATGCCAGGTGTAGTGGTGACTGTATGTTCTAGGGAACAATCTGGGAAATGATGATGATTATTATCATATATCTTGGCAGCAATAAAGACAAAGATGGACGGACATTCATTTTTATAAACATAACAATACTGAAGGCAAAGGCATGTTCACGGCATGTGGGAAAGAAATTAAATCGAACACAAAAATAAGAATATTGAACTCTAATGTCAAGTCAGCCCCATTGTATAGCTGTGAAAAATGGAGAACAACACAATCAACAACCAGTAATTTACAGACTTTCATAAAGAAATACTTTCGTCGAATATAGAAATCGAATTGATACCAGAATATCCCCAATGTAGAGCTGATGATAAGAACCACACAAGCGCCATTAGAACAAGAGATGCGATAGGAACCACACTGAGAAAACGTATGGATAGTATTACAAGGCGGTCCTTGTTCTAGAATCGTCGCCAAGGTGAGAGATCTACAAAAATACCAAGATGAGAGAGATATAAAGGTAACATAAAAGACATAGAGAATCAAAATGGAGAGATGAGAAAGATATGGAAAGAACTTTAGCTGACGGCACGGAACAAGAGGATTTCGACGTGAGGTAGTTGAAAGTTTTTGCTCCATGAGGAGTTGAAAGGTAATGGATGACTATTAACAATATAAACTTAAACGCAAATTTGATACAAGTTTCATGTTACCAGAAACCATTGCATAATGACTGTGAAACGAAATATAAAGAAATTTAAACAGGTCGAAAGTAAATACATCACAGAACCTGAACAGCAACAAAATATAATTTAGTACAGCTGATATCAGGACGAAAGTTATGCGTTGATAATATGGGAAGGAAAGGCAACACAAACAATGTGAAATTTTCACCTGCCAGAACAGAAAACGCTGAAAACATTTCAAGTACCGGTAGTTTACACAATTTCAATGTGCCTTCTAGAAACAAGACAAGTCTTTATAATTACAAGCCATCGCTGATTAAACATGGTATTTTCATTCACTAAATAAATAAATAATAAATAATGTTCAAATTATTATTATTTTTCCTTGTGCTCTCTACGGAGCGTGGAGCTACCGCAGTAGCGGGTCTCCTTACAATAAGCCTGTACCAAGCAGTCACGTTTCTTGCAGCGGATTTTTCTGAGACAATTTTCTTTACAAGATGCGATTGCCAGCTTCACACACATCCTCATTTCAATCACTTTTGTACGACGTACCCGAGGGTGAGGTAATCTTATTCTTTGTCTCTTTAGAGACCTGCGGGAACTACAAGGGTGAAAAACAACTTTTTTTTTTGTTCTGGGTTTTTTTTTAAATACATAAATTGTTTTTTCACATATGGGACATCTATTTCCACAGTATTTTGTGCGTTTATACTTCTGCAAATGCTATGTTACCTACTTACTCAGTCGTTCCTCTTCTAACCTGAAATGCAGAGGTTTGACAGAGAGAACGTCATACTGTCCTATCGGCGGTCTTCCTTCTGTCATGGTTCCAATCTAGTCCTTGTTCCTTCAAGGATTGTATAATGGTGTCATTCCAGCGAACTCTGGATCGCCATGGAGGTTTGAATCCTTGGCTCTTAGATTCCTATATTTGTCGTGGTAGCCGATCTTCTTCCATTTTGCATACATGGCCAAACCATCGTGGTTGAGACTGTTCTACGTGGGTCTGTAGGGGCTGGGTTTTGAGACCTCGCCGTATCGTCTGCTTGCGTACTTTTGTCTCTTCTTGTTACTTCAACCACCTTCCTCAGAAACATTTATTTCTGAGGTTTGGAACTGGCTTTTGTGGGCTGTAGTCAATGCCCAATAAAATATAGAAATAGCTAGTAACATCGCGGTAATGGCAATTGCGATGTTAATTGCCTTCATTATATTTTTATTGAATGTTATCTTTCGTCTCTCCCTTTTGTATTTTATCTAATTATTTGCTGCCCAGTGTAGATATCTGGGGCATCTGAGTAGACAAACACAAATAATAGGACTTCTTTACCTCAGGCACTTGGTAAGAGTCAACTAATATTAGGTGTTCATTAGACTGACAATCTCATTATGTAGAACACATTGCTACAAAAACTAACACCGTTCCTACAGCACGTGCATATTTTGATGCTGTATTTCTGCAAAAATAGACGAGTTGTAGTGGTGGGTTCGTGCTCCAAATGAGAGAGAAAAGAAAGTAATGATGATGTATGGTAATGATAACTTGAGAGTTGATGGTAATGATAACTTGAGAGTTGATGGTAATGATAACTTGAGAGTTGATGGTAATGATAACTTGAGAGTTGATGGTAATGATAACTTGAGAGTTGATGGTAATGATAACTTGAGAGTTGATGGTAATGCTAACTTGAGAGTTGATGGTAATGCTAACTTGAGAGTTGATGGTAATGATAACTTGAGAGTTGATGGTAATGATAACTTGAGAGTTGATGGTAATGATAACTTGAGAGTTGATGGTAATGATAACTTGAGAGTTGATGGTAATGATAACTTGAGAGTTGATGGTAATGCTAACTTGAGAGTTGATGGTAATGCTAACTTGAGAGTTGATGGTAATGATAACTTGAGAGTTGATGGTAATGATAACTTGAGAGTTGATGGTAATGATAACTTGAGAGTTGATGGTAATGATAACTTGAGAGTTGATGGTAATGATAACTTCACTTCTCCCCCCTCATGGAATTTAAAAATCGACTTAAAAATCTATATTCCTGGACAGCTAAATATTTGCACATTAAGAACATTTTCAGAATACGTGTCGTCAATCAGTAACAACCTAGAATCATAACTGCTAATGATTGTCGTTGAGATAAACTGATTAAGAGCGGTGACTGCGTGGGGCAGCAGTTATCAACACTTCTGTAAATGCATGCAAGTAACCCGCCAAAGCACTTTTTTAAAAAGGAGGAGGGAGGGGTATACTTATTCTGCTCTCATTCTGCTGCATATCCTGATGACGTCACTATCTCTCCTGTGGTAATTTCATTCTTTTTTTTTAGTACGCCCGCTACTACTCGAGGCGAAATCTCTTGTTAATATGTCTAACCTGAGACTGATTTTACGTGAGTATCCCTTTTTTCTCTGTACACTGACTAGTGTTCTCTCGCCATTCAGGCAGATACTCGCCGATTTCGGAGGTACCCATTAGAGTTGGGTCGGCTCAGGAGCCGTTCAGGTTATTCCAGTCCCTGGTCGACGAGACTGCTTCAAAAGTCTTCGCCGGGGCTCGAATTAATCCAGTCCACGTCCTGGTCGACGATATTCTTTCAAATGTCCTAGCCAGGGCTCGAACCTGGATCAACCAATCGCCAGCACAGTGGGGTAACCACTACACCAGCGCGACTCTCGTAATTTCAATCCATTTCAACTTCATTGAATCTTTGAAATCAAACTTGTTATGGCTTATGGTCAATGCACAATGAAAAAGAAAATTGTCTGAATATTTCTAGCACACTGAAAAGTGCACCATAAAAAGCGTGTTATTTTAATTGGTGTTCAATTTAGATTTCACGGTGCAATGTGCTTTTCAGTACTTACCAGAAAAGCTAGCAAGACTGTTTCATTGTTCGATTCATATGTTTCAGTTAGACAATTAGTAATGTTGGAATTTTCCAGTAGACTTTATTTAACAGCAAGAAGTATGAGGGAGAAGGGGCGCACGTGAAACCACCAGCCTCAGGCGCCGAATGCTCTAGCGCGGGTTCTGAATGTAGCTTTGGCCATTAATATTATCTTCTTAATTTCTGCCTCACATCTGTCGTCTTCTGTTATTATTTTTCTAAGATATGAGACACTCTTGACTTGTTCCAGGATTTTCCTATTTATCCTCACCGATGGCATGTAGTCTGCTTGATTACTTTCTATCCGATGCTTTAATGAGTCATTAAATGACTGAAATTAATAGGTCTGTTTTTTTTTAATATCTATTTTGTCTTGTATTCTCCAAACTTTTACTTAAAAAATCATCAGATGTTCTTTTTTTAGAAAAACAAAAAGGTGACGGGATTCGAAACTTTTTAAATTCTTCAAGAACTGTATGATTCGGCGCTTCGCAGCACGAGCTGATATACTAAGAAAGTTTTCTCCTGGGTGACCTAGCATATAAACTTATTATAATGTCGCCTGTGTCCAATATACAAGGCACTACCGACAAGATATAAGGTGAAAGCATAAAGATAGTGCGAGTCTTTTTATGATCAATGGCAAAGAAACTGCCTCCTGATTTAATATAATCTTACTACGGTACGGTACTTCTTAGTTTCTTATGACCACGTCCAACAAGAAAATGTTCGTTTATTTGCACTTCGCTTTTCTCTTTCATCATTTTCCTTTGCACTTCTTATAGAGCACGGAGTCACCACTGTAGTTGGTTCCAAAGTAAGAAGCCTGCACCAATCATTGACATGCTCCTACAGCAGTGATTTCTGTGATGAGATGACCAACCACCCATGATCACTTTCATATTAGTCTCCTTGTACGACATGCTTGAGGATGCAGTAATCCTATTATATCTTTGTTTCTTTGGAGACACCCCCCTCCCCCCACATAAATTACACAGGGAATATGTGTATGTAAGTATATATATATATATATAGTTTTTTTGTTTTGTTTCAGGTGCCTTCTCATTCAGTACTGGGAGTTCCCAACAGCTGTCTTGGCTCAAAATGAGGACAGATAGGTAAGTAAATAGTTTGTTGCAATTATACCAAACCAGTATGAGACCCAATTTCTTTCATTTCAACTTTGCAAAAGTTTTGCAGACTTTCAGAAGGCAACAGTTGTAGTGTTTTAAGGTGTTTAACAAATATGGAGAAAATATCAAAGACAAAATCACCAGTTCTAGTAAGGGGTCGTCACATATATGACGTCATATGTGAATGACCCCTATGGCAAGGTCATAATACGGAACTGATGACAAAAAAATAGAGAAAACGTCAGAAAAGTGCCAGTGGAACAAGAGATAACAATAAAACGCTGGAGATAGATAAGACACACATTCAAGAAAGCTGTTGATAGCATTGTCACGAAGTTCTTGGTCTGGAATGACCAGAGTAAGAGAAGCAGAGGTTAAACCAAAACACGCAAGGGAAGATAACTGTAGACAAATGAAAATGATTAAGAAGACATGGAAAGATCGTGAGCTGATGGCACGTGACAGAACGTGAGCTGATGGCACGTGACAGAACGTGTCTTACTTTTGATGAAGGCCTATGCTCCTTGGGGAACTGAAGGGTAAAGAACACACACACATACACAGAGATAGAAAGAGAGAGAGAGAGAGAGAGAGAGAGAGAGAGAGAGAGAGAGAGAGAGAGAGAGAGAAATAGAGAGGAACAAACAAAGCATAAGACATTCACCTACATAGGATTAACTCACTACTAGCTACGGCATACTCTGAAAGATTTTTTTATTTACATCAGTAGAAACTTTCATGTGGTCAACCATTAGGGTGAAATAACTTTCATACGGTCTACCTATAGGCAGAAATAATAACTTTTATGTAGTCTACCTATAGGCTGAAATAATAACATTTATCTGGTCTACCAATAGGCTGAAAGAATAACTTTCATGCGGTCTACCAAAAGGCTGAAAAACATAACTGTTATCTCTCTACTCTTGACAACCAGTGAATTTAGTCTTGAGCAGAATGCTGAATGGATAAGGCTGAGGATGGAAAGAAGACAGGCACGAGAGGCAGCCTTGCTTGCAAAGCTGACGTCCCATGACTTGTCACCTGATGATCACGATCTTCCTCTGAGTAAGCAACCTGTAAAGTTTATGTCGTTTTTGTCATAAGTAAAGTCATTTATTATCACTGTTTCAGTTTTTGTTTAAACCACTGTTGCCGTCTTGAGTTTATTTAGGTAGCTTGCATAATAATTGAGAACATTTAAAAAAATTACATCCATTCATCCATTATCTCTATGGTCCTCCTCATACATTATATCCTATGTTGTATTGCCTAAAACAGCATTTGTCCTCTTCATTTTTCCTGTACGAAATGTGTCAACATATCATAGTAAAGAACATTACGGTACTTGAAGTAAAATATGTGAGCAGTCAGAGTGGTGAACAACAATACAGAAATTGACTGCACTAAGACTTTATACATTGATGTTGTGAAAATTGGGTAATTGGTTTTTGTCAGGGATGAGTTACAAGATGAGAATATACAACAGAAAGGGACAGCTAGACCTAATATACAAGGTACTTTCACCCTGAGGCCGGTCAACTAATCTCAGCGCATAAAATGACTTGAATGGAGTCACTAGAGTAAATTTCAGATCTGAATTCAAATATAATCTTCCTGGAATTAAATGGGTTATTTCTTATTATTTATGGAAACAAAATGATTAACAGAGATAAAACTTGTATCTACCATATTAAAGCTGAAGACACACTCTGAATAAATATTTATTTTGATTATATACATCTAGACAGTTGACAACAGGGATTATATATTGCAAGAAATGTCGGTTAATCTTTACTTTTGCTTTCTTCAGATGAGGAAATAGCCCATAATATTATAGCCTGGGCAGGACTACTGCTGCGCAAAGATGAACAATATGAGATGGCTGAGGTAAGGGGTCTATGAAAGTTAGAAAATTACAATTGAAAAAAAAAATCAGATTTAGAAATGTGCTTGAGTTAATTATGAATCATGGAGGTTGCATGTTTTTAATGCAGGACTTTCATTATCCTTTGCTGGAGAATTTCTTAACATCATAACTGTTATAGTGAAATTACAAAAATAATGCTATGCTTTATAAATTATGAAAGTCTAACTTTTTTGTTAATGTTTTTGTTGAATACGGACCTTCATAAATAGATGCTTGTGTAGCATAGAAGGTTTGAAGTGGTATGACAAGATCTCTAATGTGGAACTGATGACAAGAACTAGACAAGCACCAGTGGAACCAGAGATAAGAAGAATATGATGGAGATGGGTAGGACACTCACTGAGAAAACCTTTGATAGCATTACCAGACGGTCCTTGTTCTGAAATCCCCAGGGTAATAGAGGGGAAGGAAGACCAAATAACATATTGAAAAGAGAACTGGCGACAGACTTGAAGGGAATGGAGAAGACAAGGTGAGACCTAGAGCTGATGGCACGGGACAGGAAGACTTGGCATAAGTTTGTTGAGAACCTGTGCTCTCTTGGAGTGGTGAAAGATGAAAATATTATATTTATATTTTACATAGTTGATATCATGGCTACGGAACATTAAAGTTCTGAAAATTTTTTACAAGCTTTTATTTAACTTCACTTGTATGTCACTTTCGTGTCACTTTCAAATCTTGCAATCGATTTTTCAATCACTTCAAGATGAGCAATAGCTCTGAAACTTGGCATAGTTGTGTATTTCCGATGACAATACAATAATCAGTCAATTATTTAATATTGTAATTATGACATTATGAGTAATTACAGTTTTTCGTAAGGAAATGTAAACAAATCAGGGGCCATAATCAAGTTAATTAAAAATTCAAGAGTTGGTGGTGTTCTTAAGAAATGTTAGACCAGATTTACAATAAGTAAAAATATTGTTTATGTTTTAGAATGTCATAATTTTTCTAACACTAAAAAGAAGAAAATAGAAAAAAATAACATTAAAAATATTTTAAACACACGCTTTTAATGCATTAAAACTAAAAAATAATTTTTCAAGGAGTTTATAACATCAAATTGACAAAAAGCGTGGGGCGCTGATACTGCACGAAATTAACTTCTGCTTTATACTTAATTAGACACTTATGGATAAAATTATATGATAAGCACTTAAGCGCCCCATGCTTTTTGTCAATTTGATGTTACATTTTTTGACTGCAAGCTTTAAACTCCATGAAAAATTATTTTTGTGTTTTTGATGCATTAAACTTACTTACTTACTTAGTCGTTCCCCTTCTACCGTGAGGTGTAGAGGTTTGGAAGAGAGAGCGCCAGACCATTCTATCAGCTGTCTTCTTCCTGGCCTGGTTCCATTCTAGTCCTCGGTCCTTCAAAGATTGTCTAATGTTGTCCTCCCAGCGGACTCTGGGTCGTCCTGGAGGTCTGGATCCCTGGCTCTTTGTTTGCCATGCTTGTCGTGGTAGCCGATCTTCTCCCATTCTGCAGACATGGCCAAACCATCTTAGTTGGGACTGCTCTACTTGGGTCTGCAGAAGGTGGGATTTAAGGCCTTGACGTATCGTCTGGTTGCGGACCATGTATCTTCTTTTTACTTCAACCACTTTCCTCACATATCTCATTTCTGAGGTTTGGATCTGGCTTTTGTGGGTTGTAGTCATTGCCCACGACTCGCATCCATATGTCAAGACTGGGACATAGGTGGAGCGGTATACAGCCATCTTCGTTTTCTTACCAACCTCTTTCTTGCTGAGGAATCCACGATTTATGGTCTGAAAAAGTCTCCCAGCCGCTGCTTTTCGAGTGGCCAACTCTTCTTTGATGCCTCCTTTTCGGTCTATAATAGCTCCGAGATATTTAAAGTGGTCGACCTGCTCCAGGACCTGTTCTCCCAACTTAATCTGATGTTTTCTTTCTTCTCGTGATATCACCATGGATTTTGTTTTAGAGCTGCTTATTACCATCCCTCTCTTCTCCAGCTCTTCCTTCCAGACTTGCAGGTTGGATTGGAGATGTGCCTCTGATTTAGCAATCAGGGCAACATCATCAGCAAATGCCAGCTCCGAAATATAGACCTGTCTCATCTTGCAGTACCCCACTGAATACTTTCTTGTTCTCTCCTTACATGCCTTGATGACATCGTCCATAAGGAGTATGAAGAGGTAAGGTGATAGGATATCACCTTGTCTTACACCAGTGGTGGTCCTGAACTCTTCTGACTTATGGTTTGCTGTCCTCATATAATTTCTGCAAGACTTGTAGAAGCTCTGTATAGCATGAATCAGAGGTGCTGGAATATTCTTCCTTGCCAATCAGTCCCAAAGTTTGCTCCAGAAGACCCTGTCAAACGCCTTTTCCAGATCTATGAAACAAAGATGGATCTCACTCTTATACTCAAGGGCCTTTTCACTCAGCTGTCTGAGTGTGAAGATTAGGTCTTGAGTACTTCGGTTTGCTCGGAATCCGCACTGGACCTCATCCAATTGTGGCTCAGCTAGGCGTCGGAGTCTCTGCTCTAGGATTCTAGAGTAGATTTTACCAGGGACACTGAGAAGGGATATGCCTCTATGGTTTCCACATTGTCGATTGTCCCCCTTTTTGAAAATTGGTGTTATGATGGCAATCTCCCAATCCTTTGGTATGGTCTTGTTGCACCATGCTGCCTGTAGGACCTTTAAGAGTAATAGGTCGCCTGATGCTCCCATGTATTAATCATTTCTGGTGTTATACCATCATGCCCTGCTGCTTTGCCCATCTTGATTTTCTCTAGTGCTGCCCTCAGTTCTTCCATCTTTATGTCATCTTCACCATCATTGGTTTTCTCTTCTGTGCTAGTGGTTATCATTTCTGATGCTTCACCATGCTCACCATCCAGGAGTTCTGAGAAATATTCTTTCCATCTTTCCATTACTTCCTTCGGAGCAGTAAGCAATTTGCCTTGCTTGTCCTTTATAAATTTGAGAGGGCATTGTTTTTCTTTCCTCATGTTCTTTAGGGTCTTATAGAACAATTTCTGGTTTTCTTGTGCATCTTTTTATAGCTTTTCTCCAAATTCTTCCCAGGACTTCTGTTTTGCTGCTAGCACTTTGTTCTTAGCTTCTGTTCTGAGTGTCACATATTCTCTATATTTTTCCATTTGTCCTGTTGTGTTTTTAGCTCCTAAGTATTGTTTCCATGCCATTTTCTTCTCTCTTATTGATGCATTAAAGCGTGTTTAAAATATGATTTATTGTATAGATGCTAACCTTTTGCATTCCATCCAACTACTCCTAAAGAAAGGCTTCAACCTATTAAGTTTATCTTTACTGTTTAGCCATCACTATATCTCTTCTGTACATTGTTTTTTAAATTTACCTCGTGACAATCAATTTTGTGCAGATCACTTAACTCCAGGAACCTTTACTTGTCACTCTTCGCTATACAACTTGAATTAAAATGTAGAAATTTTCTTTAAAAATCCAAATAATCTGTCTGGTTTCACTCTTCTTTGTCAGCTTCCTTACAAAAATCCTTCCTTCCACTTGCCGATGTTTTTTCTCCTTTTACCAGATTTTGTCACATAATATACGTGAAAATAAAGAAACATGAGAATACATTGTCACATCTATTTTACTAGAAGCAGATATCCAGTCAATGCATGAAGGACAAGAAAGATCAGCAATCTCTTGTTGTGGATGTGCAGAATAAGGATGAAGTATGCTATGGCGCCCACTCTTTTAATGATAATGGGTAAGTTGTATTGTGTCATAAACTTTTAGATGTTAAATATTAACATTTAAACAATTAACCCACGAATTAAAACTGAGATAAATATATATATATATTCCCCCCCCCCCTCATATCTACGGCCCTGCCACAATGTATAGTTACTTTAATAATTATTCAATTGGTTAGGGGAGAAAACAAGTGTCCAGAAAGATCCTTTTCTAGGAAAATTAGCTAATGCACACATAACTAACTTTTAGGGTATCATATTTCAAGGTAAATCTAGAAAAGGAACCATAATGTACAACAGTTAAAACAACTACAAAATTATGTAACCCTTCATCACATCAACTAATTCTTTCTGTGGTTTTCCATACAAGCTTCTATGCTTCTAATTCTGCAATTAAAAATAGTTATTTAATTCCTCAATATCCACAGAGAGTTCATTAGATCAAGCCTGGTTATCAGTCAAAAACTTCACAAACCTTGGTCTGAAGACACATTGATTATGATGCCTCAACCCTCCCTATTTCAGCCGCCAGGCATGGACAAGACTGACACAAAATTGTTAGAGTAAGCAATTACGATTTGTTAAAATCCATTTCTGAATATTAATTTCTTAATGTTTTTAATAAATAAAAAATTAGGGGGAAAAGCAGATAGGCTTTCAATGAAATATTTATGTGTTGGCAATTGAATGGTCAGAGCACCAACCAGCAGGCAATGATTATACAACAAGTTGTGAGTGACAATAGGCAAGTAATGATCACCTGTTAGAGAACAACATTGAATTTGATGAATCAACAACAAAAGATTACTGGAATTCGGCATCAAATGTAAGTCTAGCAGAGACGGAAATATGAGAGGATGCATTAGGCGGGTATACAACCAAGGCATTATAGACAATCAACATCATACCCTTTGACGTTTGCTCAGAAAGACTAGGCACCAATTGGTTTTCCCAGATTCCAATGATGTTGATTAAACAATGGTAATAATATCCATTTATTGCCACTAGGTATCAAGTAATACATGAAAAGCATAGAGAAAAAGTTTTTTTGAAGTAACAATGCATGCAAAAAAAATCTATTTGAAACACTCATCTGATGAAGAGATCTTTCACTGATGATCTATAAATTGTGCAGGCTGCTTTGTTTTCAAGATTTGACTGTGAGAATATCTAAGTGTCAATTAAATAACAAATCTTTTGGGCAATCATTTTTACCAGCTAGTGGGGTTTCCATTTCTTTTTTAAATCGATGTGGTTGTATTTTCTATTATAATATAATTGTATGGCCATGTTCTCATTAAATTCAAAATCAGAATTTCTATGTACATATTTTAGAAATTGCCACGAAACTTTGACAAAAGAAAGCAAAAATACAGACTAGATCACTATAAATACTTCATGCAGTAAGTTATGATTAATGATTTTATTTGAACTTGCCGTTTGATTGAAGGTTTTATGGTTGAAAAAAAAAAAAAAAAACACACACACACACAAATAGTAATACGTCTTACAAGGAGAAGGACAAGAAAAACCTACGTTACGGCCACAAGGCCTTCGTCAGGGACAGACAAACAAGAGACAGGAGGGAAAGAAAATGAGAATTAAGTGGAGAACATGAAACTTAAAAATAAGAGAAAAGAAACTCCCTTAATATTAAGTCCAGTCACATGTGAAGCAAAGCAAGATGGCTGCCACTAAACTGGAAAGAGGAAGTTGATAGTATATAAAAATAAGAAATAATGAAAACAAGGACTGGAAAAGAGTGAGAAAAAAGTAATCAATAAATAATAAATAAAATAAAAATAAATAAATAAAATATAAATAAATAAATAATAATAATAAACAAATTTAAAACAAATAAATAAATAGATAAAAATAAACCCAGCCAAAAAATCTCCTCTGATAGAATCAAGTTAATAATGACCTATCACCCTCACAGCACTACTGTCAAAAGGATCCTGTTTCGCCACCTACCTCTCCTCCAAGCTGACCCAGTGGCGCGGGAAGCATTTAGTGAGCCACCCTTGCTGGCATATAGACGGGACAAAAATTTGAGGGACCTCCTAGTCCACAGCCGTCTGAAAACCGTCAACGATGGCCACTTTGGAACCAAGCCATGTAACCGTACACGATGTAAGACATGTCAGTATGTAATCGAAACACGTTCAGTCTCGTTCCCTAACGCCAAGTTCACCATCACCCATGGCTTCACATGTGAGTCACGCAACGTCATTTATGCTATTATATGCAAACGTTGCACCATTACGTACATCGGCCAAACGGGCACACGACTGGGCGACCGATTCTGCAGACACCTCTATGACATCTCTCAGTTTAATTCCACACCTGTGGCCATCCACTTCAATGGCCCTGACCCCCACGGTGCCACTGACATCCAGGTGACAGCCATCAGATACTGTTCCTCGGACGCCAACAGTCGGTTTCGCCAGGAACAACGCCTCATCCATCTCATGGGTTGCCTCAAACCACACAGTTTGAATACCCAACATTCTTTTGTCTGAGACGCCTTTCTCTATCGAGTCCCTGTTGTATGACTTTCTACTTTGATGCGATCACCCTTTTTTTTTTTTTTTTTATTTATTTATTTATTTATTTTTTTTATTTTTTTTTTTAAATTTAATAATTTTTTATTATTTTATTTTTTTATTTTATTTTATTTTTTTAAATTTAAATTATTATTATTATTATTATTATTATTATTTTTATTTTATTTTTTTATTTTTTTTTTAAATTTATTTTTTCCTTTATTATTTTTTATTTTATTTATTTCTTTATTTAGTTTTTATTTTTATCTATTTATTTATTTGTTTTAAATTTGTTTATTATTATTATTTATTTATTTATATTTTATTTATTTATTTTTATTTTATTTATTATTTATTGATTACTTTTTTCTCACTCTTTTCCAGTCCTTGTTTTCATTATTTCTTATTTTTATATACTATCAACTTCCTCTTTCCAGTTTAGTGGCAGCCATCTTGCTTTGCTTCACATGTGACTGGACTTAATATTAAGGGAGTTTCTTTTCTCTTATTTTTATAGTTTCATGTTCTCCACTTAATTCTCATTTTCTTTCCCTCCTGTCTCTTGTTTGTCTGTCCCTGACGAAGGCCTTGTGGCCGTAACGTAGGTTTTTCTTGTCCTTCGCCTTGTAAGACGTATTACTATTTGTGTGTGTGTGTGTTTTTTTTTTTTTCAACCATAAAACCTTCAATCAAACGGCAAGTTCAAATAAAATCATTAATCATAACTTACTGCATGAAGTATTTATAGTGATCTAGTCTGTATTTTTGCTTTCTTTTGTCAAAGTTTCGTGGCAATTTCTAAAATATGTACATAGAAATTCTGATTTTGAATTTAATGAGAACATGGCCATACAATTATATTATAATAGAAAATACAACCACATCGATTTAAAAAAGAAATGGAAACCCCACTAGCTGGTAAAAATGATTGCCCAAAAGATTTGTTATTTAATTGACACTTAGATATTCTCAGTCAAATCTTGAAAACAAAGCAGCCTGCACAATTTATAGATCATCAGTGAAAGATCTCTTCATCAGATGAGTGTTTCAAATAGATTTTTTTTTGCATGCATTGTTACTTCAAAAAAACTTTTTCTCTATGCTTTTCATGTATTACTTGATACCTAGTGGCAATAAATGGATATTATTACCATTGTTTAATCAACATCATTGGAATCTGGGAAAACCAATTGGTGCCTAGTCTTTCTGAGCAAACGTCAAAGGGTATGATGTTGATTGTCTATAATGCCTTGGTTGTATACCCGCCTAATGCATCCTCTCATATTTCCGTCTCTGCTAGACTTACATTTGATGCCGAATTCCAGTAATCTTTTGTTGTTGATTCATCAAATTCAATGTTGTTCTCTAACAGGTGATCATTACTTGCCTATTGTCACTCACAACTTGTTGTATAATCATTGCCTGCTGGTTGGTGCTCTGACCATTCAATTGCCAACACATAAATATTTCATTGAAAGCCTATCTGCTTTTCCCCCTAATTTTTTATTTATTAAAAACATTAAGAAATTAATATTCAGAAATGGATTTTAACAAATAGTAATTGCTTACTCTAACAATTTTGTGTCAGTCTTGTCCATGCCTGGCGGCTGAAATAGGGAGGGTTGAGGCATCATAATCAATGTGTCTTCAGACCAAGGTTTGTGAAGTTTTTGACTGATAACCAGGCTTGATCTAATGAACTCTCTGTGGATATTGAGGAATTAAATAACTATTTTTAATTGCAGAATTAGAAGCATAGAAGCTTGTATGGAAAACCATAGAAAGAATTAGTTGATGTGATGAAGGGTTACATAATTTTGTAGTTGTTTTAACTGTTGTACATTATGGTTCCTTTTCTAGATTTACCTTGAAATATGATACCCTAAAAGTTAGTTATGTGTGCATTAGCTAATTTTCCTAGAAAAGGATCTTTCTGGACACTTGTTTTCTCCCCTAACCAATTGAATAATTATTAAAGTAACTATACATTGTGGCAGGGCCGTAGATATGAGGGGGGGGGGGGGTAATATATATATATATATTTATCTCAGTTTTAATTCGTGGGTTAATTGTTTAAATGTTAATATTTAACATCTAAAAGTTTATGACACAATACAACTTACCCATTATCATTAAAAGAGTGGGCGCCATAGCATACTTCATCCTTATTCTGCACATCCACAACAAGAGATTGCTGATCTTTCTTGTCCTTCATGCATTGACTGGATATCTGCTTCTAGTAAAATAGATGTGACAATGTATTCTCATGTTTCTTTATTTTCACATATATTATGTGACAAAATCTGGTAAAAGGAGAAAAAACATCGGCAAGTGGAAGGAAGGATTTTTGTAAGGAAGCTGACAAAGAAGAGTGAAACCAGACAGATTATTTGGATTTTTAAAGAAAATTTCTACATTTTAATTCAAGTTGTATAGCGAAGAGTGACAAGTAAAGGTTCCTGGAGTTAAGTGATCTGCACAAAATTGATTGTCACGAGGTAAATTTAAAAAACAATGTACAGAAGAGATATAGTGATGGCTAAACAGTAAAGATAAACTTAATAGGTTGAAGCCTTTCTTTAGGAGTAGTTGGATGGAATGCAAAAGGTTAGCATCTATACAATAAATCATATTTTAAACACGCTTTAATGCATCAATAAGAGAGAATAAAATGGCATGGAAACAATACTTAGGAGCTAAAAACACAACAGGACAAATGGAAAAATATAGAGAATATGTGACACTCAGAACAGAAGCTAAGAACAAAGTGCTAGCAGCAAAACAGAAGTCCTGGGAAGAATTTGGAGAAAAGCTAGAAAAAGATGCACAAGAAAACCAGAAATTGTTCTATAAGACCCTAAAGAACATGAGGAAAGAAAAACAATGCCCTCTCAAATTTATAAAGGACAAGCAAGGCAAATTGCTTACTGCCCCGAAGGAAGTAATGGAAAGATGGAAAGAATATTTCTCAGAACTCCTGGATGGTGAGCATGGTGAAGCATCAGAAATGATAGCTGTAGTGAAATTGACAGAGATACAACGGTAAAATACCTCCAAAGATAACATGTAAGGATAAAAACATAATGCGTAGGCTGCTGATAGTACATGATCGCCCAGACCGCGGGTCATCACCCTCCATAAAAATTGACTTGCTAGACAGGAGGGGAACGGCGGATAAAAAGGAAAAAATATGACTGGAAAGATTGCGTGAGACTAGAAAGGCTAAGGAGACGCAATTGGGGGGGAAACGGAGAAAAGTCACGTTTCCCAAGTTGACATAAAGTAAGGAACTCGACAGAAGGGACCTTGGATATGTTACGCCACAGTCATTTATTGGTCGCTTTTGCGATACCAAGCCTTTGATTTGAATTCAGCGGCAGAACGCAGATGTTTGGAACATTACAAAAAATTAAAAAGTAACTTTTTCGTAATATTAATGTTAGGAATATAAAAATTAGCTGACCGGATGGCCCATTCTGAGCAGTGAACTAATATGTTCTTAATTTTACAGACGGATAGATAATATTGAAGATAATGACAAAAGACAGTGTTGTTCACATCAGCGACAGACTGTATGGAATAAAAAGTGTCGCTATTTGCACAAAAAAACACGACCATGAGACGCAGGTGTTCAAATCTACTTAGTAGGGAAGCGAAGGGACATTGGTGGGAGCTGTGTCTAAATATAACTTTTAACGACAAAATTTTGGAGGGGAGAGAAAGGTTGGTTCAAAAATCAAGTACGTTTTTTGAAAAAAACAAGTAGAGACGGACAGACTAACAGATAAACATCCATACTTGACTGAAGCATGACTGAAATGACTTTAGGGTAGGAAATTTGAATTTGAAATAAACCTAGGCAGTGATTGGCCACAGACAATCATTTTATCGGCGCTCAGACGCGCAAGTGGGGCCATTCCTCAATAGTTGTTCGATGATAGACACAGTATTTTAAAGTGTGGTGATTTCCAAATGAAAGAAAGTGAAATAAGTTCAGGGACGCCATACTATAGCCAGCAGCTCAGCTGAGTTTTGCTAGCATTTCTGTGTTCTTTATTCATAATCTGGTAAGATTGAAATTATTTCTTTGTATATTTTGAATATTGTTTAATGTTCGAGTGATTTGATACTGCCATATCATAATCTAGCCTTACAAACAAGTAGGGATTTGCTCTAGACCCCCCGCCCAAGTCAGGGTCTAGGGACCAACAATATACATAAACTCCAGCAAGGGTTAGGAAAGACAGATCAAGTGTTGAGAATAATGAAACATATTACCTATCCACTTTTAGGGAAGGAAACTAATAAATATTTTTCAGAATCTATAGTCTGGGAGGACCTATCTGATGTAAAACCACCATGGTAAATGTGCTGTTTGGTCAGAGAGATCTGACCTGTCTGTATGATGTGGTTGTTGTGTCCGTGTTGTGTCCAAACGTGGGTAGAGAATAGAATTTTGACACATAGCCAATACTTTGATTGCAGAGCTGTGAGTTTCAGTTGTCAACAAGGCGGTGTCCATTCAGTTGGTGATTTTACTCGAGTGTATCTGTGCAGTACGTTGTGACAGAGACCACTATTATTGCCCGCCAGCACGGAGAGGTGGGACCACCAGATTTCAGCACCAGAGCTACATATGCAAGTTGAGTGAGCCTCTGGTCTGCTGGAAGTTCACCAACGCCTTTTAGTTACTAATACCCCATAAAATTCCTGTAATTTACTGGACACTGTGTAGTCAATATAGACAGGTGTGATGAGGCCACCCCAACAGCACAAGCATTAACTATCCTCCCAAGTAGATGACTACTAGAACATTTTAATAAAACTAACTAGTCTAGTACTTATATATGTACACTCTTGCATTTATTATGTAACATTCCATGCATTTCTTTCATAATTTTTAAATCCTTTTTTTTAAAAAAAAAAAAAAGTTCTGGTCAACATAAAACTTGATCCAGAACAAATAAATGTAATATAATTCTATCAAAAATTTTACACTCTTGAGTTAGTTCAGTGTATTATAATATTTGTTAAATATTATTAGTCTGCTTAAATATCTGTGGGTGTATCCATAACTATCACACCACATTACATATCATTACCCTAGACATTTTACATAGCTACATTCATTAAGAAAAAAATTGAGTGTGAGGTCGTAGTGGTAGCAAGAAAGGCCTTCTGACAATTCACAACTACATTTTATCTCAGGAGCCTTCACAGCTGGCCTCATACATTACATTTAGTAATATCACCATCATACAATACCATCAAACCCACTACATACATTGGGGTCTTGTCCAGGGATAATTAGCCCAACAGTAATATTAGGATCTCCTGGTTGGAGAAATAAAATTAGGGGAAAAAAATTGTGAAATTCCCTTTAAAATTAAAAGTGTCCCTGCAGATAAAAGTTGGTGAATCTTCACAGCCAGTGATAATTAATTAGTTAACTGGTTAGTTAGAATTAGTTAGACTATAGTCATAAGAAGTACTTAGTGTATTTACTGGTTAGAGATTTAGCTTGTATATTATTATATTGTCTGAAAAGTATGGCGGAGCTAGCAAAATTCCGATCAGCTGCTGTGCTGACCGCAAAGGAGATGGGAATGGATGGTCAGATTTTAATTCAATATGTAACGGCTGAATGTGATAAATATATTGAAAGGGAAGATAGAAAGGTAGCTGAAGAGAAGAGGTTACAAACTGAGGCTGATAGAGAAATTAAGAGGCTGCAGATTGAGGCAGAAGAAAAACGACAGCAAAGGGAGGCAGAAGAAAAAAGGTTGACTGCCGAAAGGGAGGCAGAAGATAGAAGGTTGCAAAGGGAGCACGAATTACGACTAAGGGAGCTGGAATTACAAGGCCCGGCTCCTGAAAATGGTGCCAGCCCTTTTGCCTCAGATGCTACGCCCAGTCTGGGAGCCTCAAACTCAGCTATGGGGTTTCATTTAGACCATTTTGTTGAAAAAGACGATGACATAGAGGGGTACCTAGGACGTTTTGAGTTATTAGCTACTACATATGGGTTAGAGAGAGAGAGGTGGAGTTTAAAGCTATCACAGGGATTGAGAGGTACTTCTTATGAAGTATTTGCCAAAATGAACAGGGAAGACCAAGACAATTATGACATGTTAAAGCAGGCTTTGTTATTAAGGTACGAGAAGAATGGTGAATTTTATCGTAAGAAATTTAGAAATGCCAAACTGTTGTCTGGGGAGACATACCACCAATTCTCTGCTAGACTAGAAACCTATTTGGAGAAATGGACGGCTCTGGGGAAGACCCAAGATCTTAAAGAAATGATCATGATTGAGCAATTGAGAGAGTCCATGGCTCCAGACATGAGAAAATTTCTCATGGAACAAGGTGCAGAGAAGTTGGGGGAAATTTTAAATGTTGCTGAGAGGTATCAGGCAGCTCAGGCAGAGGTAAGTGGTGCTAAAAAGAAGCACATAGACAATTTTAAAGCTCCACAGCAATTTAATAAATTTGATAATAGAGAGCAGGGAAATAAAGGTAGGACAAACTTTGAGCGGCCAAGAAATGACTATCGCGACAGAAACTCACAGTTCAATGACCAAAAGTTCAATGAAAGAAAACCGTTGAACCAAGGAAAAAGATGGTGTAAATGGTGCAAGAAGGATAACCATAACACCGAATTTTGTAGAAGGAAACCTTCAAACATTGCTGCAATGAAGTCGGGGACGCGAAGATTAAAGGTTAATCCTAATGGACAACAGGAACCTTATCACCCCCCAGTTTGTGAGGATGTTATTTGTAATGGGGTCACCATAAGGTGCCTTTATGATACAGGTTTGGATTATGATTCAGTTGTGAAGTCTAGCCTAGTGGACCCAAGTCAGTATACCACAGAAACAGTGGAAATACAAGGGGCGACTAAGGACATACCACTCATGACACTTCCCATCGCAAGGATAACGGTGAAAACTCGCTATGTGGAGGGAGAAATCAGAGCAGCAGTGATAGATGAACCAATCTACCCTCTGATATTGGGGTGTAGATACGTCTTCTTGGGGAATCCCGAGAAACCTGTGATCATGGCGACAGTGCAGACCAGGTCACAGAAGAAGGAGGAAGAAGGTGAACCTATAAATGCTCATCCAGAGGAGATGAGGAAGGCGCAGGCTGAGGATAGGACACTCAAGCCCTGTTTTAAAAAATTGCCCAAATGCCACACACCTCCGAGCAAGGGGGAATATTTCATGAAGAACAAACTCTTATACAGGAAGGCCGGAACTGGAACAAATGGTCACAACCAGCTGGTTCTTCCCACTTCATATAGAGATAAAGTGATGGAACTCGGGCATGCGATTCCTTCAGTGGTCACATGGGGATCAGCGCCACAGGACAGCGTATAGCTTGTCATTACTTCTGGCCAGGGATAACGGAGGATATAAAAAGATATGTCAAATCCTGCCCAGAATGTCAAAGGGTAGCTCCAAAGCACTGGACTGCTCCTGCAACTCTAGGGGAAATGCCCATAGTGGGAACACCTTTTGAGAGGGTTGCAGTGGATATTGTAGGACCTCTCACTCGGACCAAGAGGAGGAACAGTTACATCCTTACTCTGGTGGACACTTGTTCTATGTGGGGAGAGGCGGTAGCCCTGCCATCAATTGATTCAAAACATGTAGCAGAGGCACTACTTACAATATTTACCCGATTAGGATTCCCGCATCAAATCTTGACGGATAATGGTTCTCAGTTCAAGGGGAAACTAACGGAAGAAGTTTTTAAGCTATTTCAAGCCAGACACTTTCATTGTAGTCCGTACCATCCACAAGGGAACGGCCAGGTAGAGAGGTTCAACGGGACTCTCATTTCTATCCTGAGAAAGCTGGCACACGAAAAACCGGATCTGTGGGATCAATTCCTGCCCGCCGCATTGTTTGCGTACCGGGAGGTACCACATAGTTCAACCGGGATGGCTCCCGCAACTCTGCTATTTGGGAGGCCAATAAAAGGTCCTTTAGAAGCTTTATTAAGGACCTGGACAGATGAGAAGGCGGAAGAGACTGTTACCTCATCGTATCAATACGTGAACGAACTGACCACTCGTTTGAAAGCTGGATGGAAACTGGCAAATGATAATTTGAAGCAAGCCAGGAAGAAACATGCAGCATATTTTAATAGGAAGGCAAAGGACAGGGAACTGGCAGTCGGAGAGAAGGTGCTGCTTCTACTACCCGGAAGCCAGAATAAATTACAAATTGGTTGGCAAGGTCCATATACGGTTCTAGAGAAGGTGTCTAGAACAAACTATAAAATTGACAAAAAGGGGAAGGAGAAAGTTTATCATGTAAACCTGTTAAAGAAGTATCTGGACAGACCACTCCAGGAAAGCACCCCCTTATTGACCTTGGCTATTGCAACCCAGATGCAAAAAGAACCACTCACCTCACATGAATACCCATTACATCCTTGTGAAACCGCAGCACAGGTAAAAGTCAGTAAGCACCAGACTAAAAACCAGAGGGAGAGAGTTCAACAGGTTCTGGAGGAACATACAGATGTATTAACAGATAAACCAGGCCATACAAATTTGCTACAGTATGACATGAAACTGGTAGACTCAAACCCAATCTGTATGAGAGCCTAATCTATTCCGTTCGCGAAGGAGAAGGCATTGAAGGAAGAAATAGAGTATTTGTTGAAGGAGGGGATTATTTCGCACAGTGAATCATCTTTTAGTTCTAGTGTCGTTTTATTGAGAAAACCGTCTGGGGAACACAGACTGTGCATAGATTACAGGAAACTGAATGCTGTCGCAGAAGGACAAGTGGATCCATTACCAGACACAAAACAGTTATTTGCCAGACTGAACAAGGCAAAATACTTTTCAAAGGTGGATCTTAGTAAAGGCTATTACCAGATCCCAGTGAAGCCTGAAGTGAGACCTTATTTGGCTTTTAGCACTTCGGATGGACATTATGAATTCAATATGCTACCATTCGGACTGAAAAATGCTCCGAGTGTGTTTTCAAGGATGATGCGCAAATTGTTGGATCCCCTGAATAACCCATGTATCACGAATTTCATGGATGATATTCTCGTCGCCACAGAGACATTTGAAGAACACATTGAAGCTCTGGAGATGTTGTGTGATAGACTTCGGGAGGCGAACTTAACTGCTAGGCCAACAAAATGTTGTATTGGATGCAAAGAGTTGGAATTCTTGGGACACACTGTATATCAGGGTAATATGACCCCTGATCCTAAGAACTTGGAAAAACTGCAGAGAGCACCTAGGCCGCAAACAAAAAAGGACGTGCGATCATTTGTGTCGTTATGCGGATTTTATCAGAAATACATCAAGAATTTTAACGCTATTTGTGCTCCTCTGACTGATCTGACTCGCAAGGGACTTCCAGATAAAATTATTTGGACTGCACAATGTGAACTAGCGTTCCAAGAGTTAAAGGAAAAACTCACTAGCAAGCCTATTCTCAAACTGCCTGATTTGACACAGGACTTTGTCTTAAGAACCGATGCAAGTAATGTAGGACTAGGAGGGGCTTTGTTGCAAAGATCATCTTCACCTGATGGGGAACTGAAACCAGTCGCTTATTGTAAAGGGCAATTTTTACTATCTTGCAATATAATACATTTATATTCTTATTATGTTCGCAAATATTTTGTAAGCAAAGTATTTCCTTTTTTAAGTGCTTAAGGAGAAGTCATTTTTGGGTTGCTTCCCTTGAAAATAGTTCTGTCATCTTCGATCGGACTCCGCAGACGACTCTAGGCCTACTGTGATTTATTCTGTGGCTGGGTAGGAATTAGAATTGTTCTTTGCTTCAGTGGTGTCTAATGGCCCTGGAATTTATTGTAGGGTTTGTTTGGGTAGTTTTTTATCTGGGGGTGTTGGTGGTAGAAATTTTGTTATTAAGCTAATGGAATGAACGTAGGATCAACTAGTTGTGAGTATTGATGTACCACGCGGTCAAATGGCAGACATGTTATGTTGTTTTCGTTAGTGCGGTTGGGGGGTTTGGGTATGTGGTGGAGTAGTGGGAGAAGATTTGGGGTTGTGAGGGTTAAAAACCCTTACATGTTGTAAAGTATGGCCTTGGTGGTGTTGTGTTGGTTTAGATTGTCTGGTCGTTTGATGTTGTAAGAGTGGGTTATGGGGGTGGGGTTTGGGGGTTTGTTGGAGGTGTTTGGTGGGTTTTTTTTGTGTTTGGGTGGTGGGGGTGGGTTATGTGGTTTGGTGTGTTGGGTTTTTTGTGTTTGGTTTTTTTTTGGGTTATGGGGGGGGTTATTTGGTTGTTAGGGGTTTTTTGTTAATTTTGTGGTATTGTTTGGTAGGGGTAGGTGTTT
>JAMPIV010010905.1:0-21583 GCA_024509875.1 Oreohelix idahoensis
TGTTTGGGGTATGGGATTGTTTGTTAGATTTTAATTATGGAATGGTGATGTTGAAGGGGATGGATTTAATGGATTTAAATATTTTGGGATGAAAAATTTGTGGGTTAGGATTATGGGATTGGATGAAATAGGGGTGGAAGTAATAGGATGTTGTATATTTGGTATGGGGGATGAATGGTGTTTATGTGGGGGGTTAGTTGTTGGTAAGGGGGGTATAGGTAATAATGTTGAATGGGTTTTGAATTGTGGGGTTTTTATTAAAAAAAAAAAAAAATAAAGTGTATTAGGTTGGTAATTTGGGAGGTATGTGTAAGGTAGTTGTATGGGTTTGATGTAGGAGGTGGTTGTGAGGGTTGTATAAAATGAATAGAATGTGTATTGTGTAATATTTATTTATATAATTTGTGGATAATATTGTAAATATTGTTGATTTGTGTTTTTATTTTGATGGTGGTTTATTTTTTTTAGGTAATGTGTTGTATGATAGGATGTAATTGTGGGGGTGATGGGTTGTGTGATGGTGTTTGTGTTGAAAAATTGTATTAGTTGTATTAATTGTTAGTAAAGAGGGAGGAGAACAACTTAAATATAATGGAATAATTAGTAAAAAATGGAAAAGTGTGGTAAAAGTAGGTAGTTTTGTGATGATTTTAAATTAAAAAGTGAATATTTATATAATGGGTTTGTATTGATGGTATGTGAATAAGAAGGTTTCTGGAGGGATTACTTAACAGATTTTATTGGAATGTTTAAATAGTACAGCTCCGACACCTAGTTGATAGTACGTAGAAAACGAAACTCAAATAAGATTGATATAGCAGCAGGCCAGTAATTGAAGCCAGCACTCAAGGGAGGAATCACCTGCTATCAAATAAAAGCCTGTGCAAGCTGACATAGGCCTAACGCTCTGAAACTCACATGATGGTGCAAGTTTTGTGCCTCAGAATTCTGTAGCCACCTAGAGTATCACTTAGTTTATGACGTGAATGGTACAACCTTTCTATGTTTGTCCGGGACCGTGGTCTTGATGGGTATTGAGAGGCAGCACCTGGTCAAGAGCTTTGCTGAATCCAGAGTCGGACAGCATAACTCCTTGGGGTCCATTTAGCTATCAGTGAGGTGGGTCTCCAGAGCCAGGGGGAGAAATCGAGCAGAGGAGTCTGGTATTTTCCTGCCGCCACTCACGGCAAGATAAGCCATGATGTGCACCCAGCTGCGCTCAACATTACTTGTCCCCCATCTTAAACTGACCAGTGTAAATGATTATACATTAAGAGGGGAATTTTCTTGTTATTAATATCAGAACTGCGAACAAAATCCCTCCAAATACTCGTTCCCTAGATAAAGACCAAACTATTGAAGTCATGATGGACAAATACCAACAGAGCTTGAACAAGAAACAAAACCAGTATTACCTCATTTGTAACCAACGTACTCAATTGACACACATAGGATACTTTGTAATAATATATTTAAACTACACAATATTCATTGAATTTAATACATTTCAGTACATATGAGACTTGTTAATATGTTTTTTTTTTTAAAAATAATAAATTGGGATTTTTGATTCCTGAATTTCCTTTTGTATTTTGAATCAGAAACACATAATTCATTCATGCCAAGTAATGAATACAAATTTGTTATTGTGAAACGTTATACTAGTGACTTCTTTTAAGTATTTCCTTGTCAAAGAGTGTTTTATATTTATGTGAGTTGTCACAGTTAGGTATGTTAAGAATATTGTGGAACTAAATTAAATATGCGTTTTATCTGACTGTTGTTGTTTTTTGACTATACACTTCACCGATACACAATACCCAAGGACCCATAACGTAATCCATCACTACTATTCCAAGAATAATTTTTTCTGACTGAGTGGGGATATATACAGATATGTGGTAGCAAGTAAGGTTTTATATTTTAATAATAATATCTACTCTTATTTAGATTATAATATATATCCTCACAGTCTTGATCTCATCAGTACACTAAGTCCCCTATATAATATTTTATAACATCCCACTTCACCACAGTCCGGTCCGACCTGAGAGTCTGATTGGGCCCGAACTCCGACTACCTGCGATGGCAGAGGAGTGGCCAGATGCAAACGTTCCACCGGCACCCTAGATGATGAGAGACCAAGAAATACGTGAAGATATGATGATGAGCCGTTACAAAAGATTAGAACAGATGATCTGAAAGAAGAGAGAACTCTAAGGACAGGAGCCTAGAAAAACCATGTGGCTACACACCACACACGATACCCGAATCGACAGCAAAAAACCCTTGTCTTACCTCACGAGAAGCTGGCTGCACCAAATACACTACCATTTGACAACCCAGGAAAGAAATATAGGAAAAAGGTCGGAAAATTCTACATCACCTTAACGAGCCCAGAAAACATGTCTTCTCCGAAAGCCACCACCACACGATACCGAGTCTGACTTGGGGGCCTTGTGTGCTACCCCATGGATAGCTGCTCTCAAATAGCCGAAGAAGAACAATAAAATCACCACTGTCGGGGGTGAGTAAATGGGTGTAGTTAGATAGTGTTATAGTTATTTGTCGATCGAAGTTGGGACTAATAGTAGTGTAAATCGACAAGGGATGAGTGGACCTGACAGGAGTTATAGACTATTACATCTTTAGCTCAAGGTGTCAAATAGGAGAATGGTACTTTGAGACAACCTGCGATGAAAGATTTATTCAAGAGGATCTCTCTGTCCTCTACAGGCCTTCAAACTCACTTTTACTGTCTAAGGGCAGCTTCCTGCGCTCACGTCGTGTCTCTTATTCTATAACATTAGAGATTCACTAGTATAATACGATTAAAAATGTTTAGAAATATGGATGATAAGGGTCGGGAACTTTCATACGCATTAATATATGTGTAAGCACTTTCATTCAAAGATGATAAGACATGGAAATTAATGGCAATTAATGCCATATCATCAAAACACAGCATTAAATTATACGATCAATACTCAAATATTCATCAAAAGTCCATCAATAATTATCAATAACTCACCATAAATGCAAATACACACCCACCAAAAACACAACACAACTTCACCAAGGCTGTTGGAGCACTTAGTGGAATTTTGTTGCGATAACTGTAGACTAAGCTGCCGACGAGAACCGGGTGTCCGCTTTCGGACGGAAGGCGCGAGGCATCAAGTGACCTAT
Organism: Oreohelix idahoensis; assembly: GCA_024509875.1. Lineage (NCBI taxonomy): Eukaryota > Metazoa > Mollusca > Gastropoda > Stylommatophora > Oreohelicidae > Oreohelix > Oreohelix idahoensis. The sequence continues at coordinate 3,190 of JAMPIV010010905.1, forward strand.
ACCGATAAATTACCTTCTATATGAACTGAAGTGAAATAACTTTTTATACTTTCCTGTCGGGTTGTGCTAAACGTCGCTGACTCCCTAATGATGGCTGCGAGGGGAACATCTGGTCAGTACCTCTTGTTTAACTCCTCTTGACTAATACTATCGAAAACTGATTTACAGCCTGATTATTTCTTTTTCATCGTTAGCCAAATGTTACCCTCCAACAAAGTGTATTACTTAAAAAATCCACTAATTTAATAAGAAAATATTTACACATTTATCATAAAAACGCTATAACGACCGCCCCACTACCAACACAACACCACCAGTTACCAAAAGTCCTATCACATCCAACTCTCTAATTAAACATACACACCAATCCAATTCTCATAAATTTTGCCATTGGGTTGGGGCGCAGATATCTCTTAGAGGTACCATCATTCATCAACCTACTCATCCACACAACTCCATCTCTCTCATTTTTTTTTATTTTAGGCTCAATCCCGGAACAGAAGATGGTCTGAACCTGCACCATCCTTGGAAGGCTCAAATCTCCTAGTGTGACAAACAATATCAGTTTTCTCTTGAAGGACAAATCTCAGCCACCTTTCACAAAAACACAAAGCAATTCATTCAGAATAAAGAAAAACAATTTTTTTTGAACATAATAATCTTAGAAACTACTGCGAAAAGATACGGCATTAGTTTGTGCACCAAAAATATGGAGAAACATATAAGCATGAGGCAACAATAAGTGACACATATATATACGAGTTCAGAAAGTGACACAAAATCAACAGTACAGCAAGTGTAAGGACAGAATAAAAAAATTGGAAAAACGGAATAGTAAGAAAGTAAATCTAAACAGAAAGGATCACAAAACAACTAAAAATTACAGAAGCGTACAAAGAACAATGAAAAACAGAATACCTAGTAACACTTTCCGTTATGGGACCAGAAGAAGTCATGAAAAGTTTCATGAAGTACGAGCCATAATCTATACGATAAAGAAAGAATGAAACCAGAACAGTAATGAACAAGAAAACAAATCTTGAGTAAGATCTGCGCTCAAAAGTGATTGTCCTCACCTATATCTGCCACCGAGCGATGGTGCAGGTAATTTGCCCCACGAAACAGTAACCCCCGACAACCTTAGCCCCACCCCATACATGCCACTGCAACATTACAAACGATCAAGTTGAAGAAATGACGACGCAGATACATGAGCACACCATCCACGAATTTATATTGAATCAATAGGAGACATTAGCAAAAGGGACAATCTATTTAAAGGGATACACAATTTTCCATTAGCCAAACCCCAAGCTTATTGTGAGCATCCAAAAAAAACCATCAGAAGTTTAACAAATATCATTTTTTAACCCCCAACTTCAGTTTCTTTAAACCCGGAGACCTTATTCGTCTACACCATAATAATACTATGTGTGTTTAACATTGGGGAGGGAGGCGAATTCTCGCATTTACATTACCCCACAGCATTTTTAATCAACCAATGTTTTAAATTACTAAAAGTAATATACAGTTTACTAGAACACTTTAATTGTGCCTTTACACCCAGTAAGCATCCTAAATGTGTTACCAGAGTAAATATTTAACCCCCAAGATTGATTCTAGCTTCCAAAGCTAATCTTCACTTTATCTAAGGGGAACCTATCAGACTCAGTTTTGCTTACGCCCCGGGTGGAAAATCAATGGACACGAAAGGTTACAATGCTATGCTTTTTTTTTTTTGACACTTATTGCCGTCTTAAAGTTTAACCCAGCTCTCGTCTCTTTTGTTCACCTGTAGACAGAGAAATAGTAAGCAGATTACAAAGTTACTGTTCATAAAAAATATGATTGAAGATCTTGAACATACGCATTAACTAACAAAATTTTAGTTTTTTTATAGAAAAAAAAAACACCCCAATGTCACACAACATTAATATTCACTTCCAAAAATGTAAACAATTACTAATTTTAAATACAATCCAGTGAGAACAATGGATTAAATGGTACATGGTCCATCAACAGACAAAATGTCCTCTATACAGCACAAAGTCAGTATTATCCTTGAATTTAAATGAAACATTAGCATTAAATACCTTACACCATTAATTAGTATGCCGCTCCGTGAGGTTGATACACAAGAGGAAAATTGATAAACTCCAAAATAACGTACATGCATTGGTAAGGGTTATGCTTGTTGGCTAGATCGTACTATATAGGGTGTAGAACTTTTACTGGCTTGTGGCTAACTTCTATAGTTCTCCACCCTGTTGGATATCTTTCTTTATTTAAGTGGACGTCCCAAACACTTGGTTGGTTTTTGACAAATGCTTTATATGCTGGGTGGGTCACTTCTTGTGCTACTTTACTCCAATAATTTAATCTTAGTTCTTTCCGTCTTAGATCAAGGGGCTGTAAGCCAAGAGCTACTTCTTGTGCATCTACTGGTGTTGATATAAATGCACCTGCAATGGTTCTCATGGCTGCGTTTTGAACTCTGTCTAGTTTTGCTTTGTTAGAAGCTGCAGCGGAGTCATAGACTATGCTGGCATAATCTAGTTTCCCCCTGATGTTAGACTTGTAGAACATAAGCATTATTTTATTACTGGCCCCCCATCCACTAGTTTTACTATCCTTAGTATATTTAGGGGTCCCCTACAGCTTTCTACTAAATTTTCTATATGTTTGAGTTGTTTATCTAAAGTCATGCCCAGAAATAAAGTTGTTGAGGGGTACATATTTTCTGTCCTTTAATGGTTATTTTGATTTTTTTTTTTTTTAAATTTCCTATGCTGAATATCATACCTACTTTGTTTACATTAATTTGGAAACCCCAACTTTTCATCCACTCTGAAACTTTGTCTATTTGTTTTTGAAGTTTTTGCGTAAACATGGTCCAAGTTTTTTCCAGATCGCCAAATGACAGTCATCTGCAAATTGTGATAATGCATTCTTAATGTCGTTAAATTCATCTTCTAAATCATTTACAGCTATAGTGAAAATTGAAGGTGAAATCACTGATCCCTGACGAATCCCATTCTGTTGTTCATATATTTCTGACTTATCATTGTTCACCTGTACAGTAAAATACCTGTCCTGTAAAAATTTTTCACTAGCTTTGCCCAACTTCAAAATGCTATATCTCAGCGAATATATAACGCATATAAGTGAAATTTTGTGTGTAAATGTGAAATGGTATAGACCATGTGAATTAAATTTTTCATTAAAATGTGGCCATTGGTTTTAATTTTCGTTTCTTTGCGATATAATATCAAAATTCTACTTGCCAACACCCATCACACACACACACACATATATTGAAATGTCTACAGTAAATTATACGACCTCATTTGCACGTGATTGATTTATCTAACAATTGGCATGATTTTAGCGTGAAATTGCGTGAAATTGCACTTCTTGAACATAAAACAGTTTATATCCGGTGTTACTCACACATTGTCAATCAGAAGTGTCTACAAAAAGTATTGTGTGGTTAAGTAGGAAAAATGAGTCTGCGAGTACATTTTATGACATTACAGCAAATCACAAACAGGATTTTTAAATATTTCTGCAATGAAGCTACTCGAGGAAAACTATATCATTCTATTTCAAACCCACAAAAGAGGACTATTCATGCCTTAGGGATAAGCAAACGATCATAATTGCACATGCAGGAAGCAGCCTTCATGGGCTTCTAAATAATACTGAACTCACATTTGTTTCAAAATCCACAGATAATAGGGATTATCATACAGAGATGAATGCAAGATATTTCAAGGGGATTTGTAGGTGGGATGGGTGAATCATGCTATGAAACAACTTGATTCCGGTCTCTACATTTTGGATAGAGCAAATACTTGGGCTTACAGAAGTCGTGATTTGTTTGAAATGCTTAGATATCACAACTGTCGCACAGAGGTTTTTATGATCATTGAGTGTGTTGCCTTATATCTTTCTTCTGTTTTTCTTTCACCCGTATCCTCTATTTATTATCACTCTTTTATCCTTTTTGTGTTTTTCGCATTCGTGCACAAAGAGTCGTCTGTTCGTTTGCGACTTATATACATTACTATTTTCCCATTCTAACGTTTACCTGTTTCTTTCTCTCAAAACTGAGAACGCAGTTATGGACGGTAACCTGTGTCAGCCCTACACGAGACCAGAGTGTTAGAATGCATTCCTGTTCAGACAGGGGAGCAGACAGGTGTCTACAGTTTCCCCTGGGACAGTGTTTCTCTTCGGCTAAAAAAGTTTTTTTTTTTCTGGGCCTGAAGTGAATGCGAGAATTCACTCCGTCAGACATGATGAGGAGACATTTGTCTGGTATGAGTTTAGTTTAGTTTGCATCTGACATGTAGTTTCCAAGGTAGATTCTCAGTGTCAGGTGATATGACCACCTCACGCTCCACGGCCAGAGTTGGCGTAAGGTGCGAGAAAAAGCAAAGTGTCAGTTATGGTTCTCATGATGAGTTTCTCGGGGAGGTGTGAAAAACTGCTTCTGCACTGGAGACGGGTTGTCTGAGATTCGCAACTGACACGCGCCTCTCGGTCAGTAGGTGGCAGTTACGGCATGCGTTTAGGTGTTAAACGTAAGCGTTAAAGACGGAAAGGGGAGAGTACTTCGTTTTGCGAAATTAAACGTTTACCTCTTTGTCTGGTAATAGATATAACCAGAGTTTGAAACTAAATTTTCATTCTTGCTCCTAAATTTTGCAGTAGACAGATCGCTGTGCTAAGATCATATATCTGTGTTTTGGCGAAGTCTGAGTTTCTTGGCCATTTTGCCGAACTCTACACTACCATTAGATTGCAGTATTCTAGTTCATGGTTTAGTCTGTAGTTCTGTGTGGGGAGGTAAAATAGTATACATATTATCTAGTATTTTGTGAAGTGTTTAAAGTGTTAAATCGCTTATTTTATTTCACTAGTTAGATTTGGTGGAGAGCGCTTAATTTATTTAGTCTGTATTATTTTATAGTGACGAGTTACAGTGGAAAACAGAAATTATATTTTTAGCTTAAACTCAGTCGGCTATTAAGGAATTTAATTTTACTACTAAAATAATCAGACGAGAACATTTTTTCTAAACTAACTTATAAATGCTAGAAGCCTCATGAGTGTTGACGGAATACGCACGTATTCCTAATTCAGGAGGATTGATGATTTTTAAATATAACTTAGTGCACGGGAAGTTTTAAATGATAAGTCAAGCGGTACGCTTGCAGTTTAAAAAGGTAAGTTATAATCCGAGTACTTAGCATGTATAAGTATTTTATTTGTGGTTTTTTTCTTCCCTATTCAGTGAATACTGGGGTAACTCAAAACTTTGCCGGCGTTTAGTACAGAGATATACCTGTGAGAAACATAAACATTTTTATCTTTTAACCACGTGGGTTTACAAGTTAACACCTGTCTGACAGTGCGTGTGTCTTCATAAATAGACAGAGTACAACTCTCACTAACGGGTTTTATTAAAGACTAAATGTTTTATACTGGGCCTTTGAGCCAGATCAGATTTTCTGCACAAACTCTATGTAAAAATTTTAGCCGTTGTGGCAAAGTAACATATTAACGTCAGTAACATTCCGACGGAGTTTCGACTAGTGGTGTGGTGACCAAATATAGTCCTTTCCTGAAAGTAGACACCGATCTGACATTCCTCAATTCTAGAAACCTAAGCTATTGACACTGTGCTCGTTGTTCATGTTCCGTGCCTGGACAATTTTAATGAGACCTAAGCAGACATACGAACAATAAGAACACCCAAGGAGGCGTTCCCGGAAGCAGAGAATTCGTCCTGTCTTTTTGGAACTGGGGATTTCTTGGTCAAAGACTGCCCTTGACGAGTCTGTAGGTGAATGTCCTAAAAATTGTATTACTAGAAGTGGCTATCTAAGCTGTGAGTATGAACATGTGCACGTGTGCTCGGCTGAATGAATAAAGTGAATGCAGGACGGAGTGATTTTTTTATTGTTGTAATTGGGCACCCATTTTGCTATCTTAACTTTCTGTATGCAAGTATTGCTAATCATATTTCCCTTAAAATAGAGCAGAGATATCAAGTCTGTCCATACCTTAAGAAGGGGAAATATTAGACCTAATCCTATGTATCCTTGTTTCCTTGGGGCTATCACTTTCTTCCAACAGGACTGTGGGCATACCTCGAGGGATAAGATCTAACTGTGGGTCTATCATTTCTTGTAGCAATTCCTTGATTTTTTATGACTATGTGTATATGCTTTGATGTAATTTCTATGTGTTGTGAAGAAATTTTAGATGATAATTAAAATTTCTCTTGAAATTAATCAGCGTGTTGGTCAGCTCGTTCTAGAATATTTATATAATCATTTGTTATAGTTTTCCCACGTCTGTACGTCTAACTGTCGTCTTATGTGTGCGCGCGCGTGTGTGTTTATATATATATATATATATATATATATATATATATATATATATATATATATATATATATATATATATATATATATATATATATGTGTGTGTGTGTGTGTGTTTAGACTGTCTGACTCCTCTAAAGCTGTCGTAGAAGATAGGTGAGAGAGAGAAGATTTCTCGATCTCAGAGACAGCCTCTTAATCACATTCTACCATCTCACTCGTGGAAATCTATTGCTATTACTACTTCTCACTGTGACTATCACTTATTCTAATCTATTCAGAAGGGACCAACCCAAGTCTTAATTCCCCTATCAAAAATCTACGACAGAATGGTTGGCTCGTCTAACGGGATTTTGAACTTTTGAACAGGAAAACGAGACGACAGAATGGTGGCTCGTTTTTTCCGGGAATTGAACTCTAGTCCTGAGCAAATACGAATATCAGCTCGTTTGCAGGATTAATTTTCTTTATTCTGATATATAGTAAGAGTGTGATGTCTTGTGAGTTTTGTATCTTTTAAAAAAAATAACTATCCCCTAGACATATCGATCTGTTTTATGGGCGTGCTGACCACACGGCTAATAATTGTTTTTCCACAGCATTATTGAGCATTATACATTTGGTTTACAGGTTGATTTTGTCGGAATATATGTTAATTACTGATTTTGTAATACTAAACGCTGGTAAAGTTTTGTGAGTGTATAACATTCACAGGGTTCTGAAGAAGTAGGTGTTTGAGCTAAGCTAAGGAGCGCGATCAGACTATACGTCCTGTAATTGCCTCCCTTACCCTAACTATCTTCAGGGGTGAACTTATAGTGGATTAAAAAAAATGAAGGGATTTTTTTCTCCTTAAAATTTTTTGCAATAATTATTTTGTTTTCCACTGTAGCAACTTATTTTTCAGTGAGTAATCTTAACTACCATTTATTTGGCGTAGTCGTTTGCATTAGGTGCTTTATTGCCGATAATAGCAGCGATAGTTAGACACTATATTTTTTGGAGGAGGTATCCCAGGTTATAAGGATATCATCTTTCGTTTGGTATTTTTCTCGCAAGTGGTAGGAACCAGTGTATCCTTTTCTTATCTCTTTCTCGTCTAAATCTCAGCCACTGACTTATTATGGCGGAGAGGGCAAAGCTTAGACAGCTCCTCAGGGACGAGGCGAGAGAAGAAGGTTTGGAAGGAGAAGAAGCGAAAGCTTTTGTCAGAGACGAACTTGAGAGATATGACGCGGAGAGGAAAGCAGCCGAAGCTTTACAGCAGACCGAAGATTACAGCAGAAGAAGATTGAGGAGGAAATGGAAATTCGCAGGATGCAGCATGAGGAAAGAGAGAAGGAGGAAGACAGCTTGAGGAAACAGCATTGAGAGGATGAGAGAGAAACAGAGACAGCATGAGTTGGCTCTTAAAACTCTAGAATTCCAAAGTCGTGGCGCTGCCTCTACCTCCAGCAATGGAGAGTCTTCTCCTCATTCTTCCTTAACTGATCCTTCTAACACACAATCTACTCATCTCACTGCTATGTCTTTTCCGCTAGAATCTTTCCCTTGTCCAAATGAGAAGATTGACACATGGCTAGAAAAATTTGAGAAAATTGCAACCCTGTACGGTTTAGAGAGGTCGCGTTGGTGTATGAAACTTTCCCAGGCCCTCAAAGGTTCTGCGTATGATGTTTACGCCAAACTGGAGACCAGCCAACAAGACAACTATGATGTGTTGAAGAAAGCGTTACTGGAGCGCTTCGAAATGAATGCTCGCAAATTTTTGCAACTGTTTCGCAACAGCAGGAAGGAGAGCTCTGAAAACTTTCCAGCAGTTTTCATCTCGTTTGAAGGGATATCTGACAAAGTGCCTTGAGCTTTCACAGCTCCCCTCTACCTATGAAGGTCTGGAGGAATTTGGTTTAAAAGAACAAATAAAGAACACTTTGTCTGCTGATACCCGGAGATTTCTAGCTGAGCAGGGGGCAGAAAAGCTCGAAGACATCTTAGAAAAGTCTGAGCGATATCACAATGCGCTGGCTGAACTACCGGCCACAAAACGTAAACCGACAGAAGAGCATTTTCGGAAAAATAATCTAGACCAATCTTCTCATATTCCTCATGTCTCTAACCAAAATAACCACAGAGAAACTGGACCTCAAAACCCCCCTCCTGAAAAATCCAAGTTCTACAAAAACAAGTACCCCAACCACAGTAAGCAGTCTGATCAACCCGACCGCCCTTCATGGCAGCGTGGCCAGAAAGGTCAAGGTGGCAAAGGAAGAACTCCTGAGCACGGGACTAATGATCAGAGTGAGCACACCGAGCCTAAACGCATCGGATGCTTGCTAACAGTCTCGCAAGGCGGAATTATTGACAGTGATTCCCAACCTGTTGGGGATACACCCTCAACGCGAGGTACTGTTATTATGAACGGTTCTCAAACTTCTTGTTTATTTGACACGGGGCTTTCGTATGATTGCATTGTTGCCAGAAACCTGGTTAAACCCGGTCAAGAGACAGGAGAGACCGTCCAACTTTGTGGAGTTCGTAAGAGTGATGCACCTACAGCGCTTCCCATTGCATTGGTGGAGATCCACTCTGATTTTGTCAGAGGTGTGATCAAAGCGGCTGTTATGGATGACCCCATCTACCCAGTCATACTTGGCGGGAGATACGTGTGTATTGGGAAACCGGAAGAGCCGATTGTGGCAGCAGTAACTACAAGAGGGCAAACCAAGAAGGAACGGGAGCCTGCGCCTAATTTGTTACCCATGGAACTTAAAGAAGCGCAACAAAAGGACCCTACTTTGGCACCCTGCTTTAGGAAACTGCCCATGGCTAAGGAACCCAGACAGCACGGGGACATTTTTTCTAAGGATGGCGTACTTTATCGCAGAACGGGCAAGCCTGACCAAGGTTACAACCAGCTCCTAGTACCGAAACAGTACAGAAGCCAAATCCTAGAAATGGGGCACTCTCTTCCCTTCAGCGGACATATGGGACAGAACGCCACAAACCAACGGATAACCACTCATTATTGGTGGCCAGGAGTAAATACTGAGATTATCAGGTATGTCAAATCCTGTGCCCAGTGCCAACGTGTGCCACCCAAGCAACGGACACCCCCAGTCTCTTTGGGTGAAATGCCAATAGTGGGAACACCATTCGAACGGGTTGTGATCGACATTTTAGGACCCTTAGAAAGGACTAAAAGAAGGAACAGGTTATCCTGACCTTAGTCGATACATGCACTTTATGGGCAGAAGCTATCCCGCTAACATGCGCAGATGCCAAGCATGTCGCAGAAGCCCTCGTGCAGATTTTCACTCGGTTGGGATTCCCTCAACAAGTGTTGACGGATAACGGATCTCCATACCGAAACCTGTTGATGGATGAGATCGTGAAGATCTTGAGGACCCAACACATCTACACAAAGCCTTATACTCCGGCCGGAAATGGGCTCGTGGAACGTGTTAATAGAAACCTCAACATGATGTTAAGTAAACTGGCACAAGTGAAACCTGACGATTGGGATCTTTGTATTCCTGCAGCTTTATTTGGCTACAGAGAATCTCCTCATACGTCCACAGGATTTCCGCCAGCTACGCTTTTATTCGGCAGACCCCTTAAGGGCCCGCTTGAAGCCTTACTTTGGTCGCTGACAGACCAGAAGGCTGATGAGACAGTTGTCTCAGCAAGTAAATATGTGTCGGATTTAAAGGAAAGGTTGAAACTAGGATGGGACCTAGCAACGACCAACTTTAAGCGAGCACGCACAAAGCACGCTAACCGATACAGGAAAGTCGCGAAAGAGAGAGAACTGGAAGCAGGAGAGAAAGTTTTGGTGTTACTCCCTACCGGAAACAACCAACTGAAGATCGGATGGCAAGGGCCGTTTACCGTCTTGAAAAAGATTTCTAAGGCTAACTACCAGATCTCTATTCAAGGAAAGGACAAGGTTTTCGATTTAAATCTGTTAAAGAGATACTTGGAAAAACCAGTGCCAACCTCCGACCATCTCCGGACGATCGCCAAAACTGACGAAGATGACGATAGTGGCAGGGAAACTCCACTACACACACACGAAATCTTTCAAAAACGTCAGAAGCGGCGACGCTCTTTCAAGCGCGCATGGGAGACATTTCAGAGAAAGGAAACTTTGGGAGTAGACTTGAGTAGGAATTGGAGAGAGATGGAGGGAGGAGATGAGATGGAAGAAGACAGACACCCTGAAGCTACGGATATAGGAAATTTAATTCCATAACGTAGACATGGAGTGCTTCCATATCTTAAAGGGGAAACGTTCTGTCACAGAGGTTTTATGATCATTGAATTGCCTATATCTTCTTCTTTTTCTTTCACCCGTATCCTCTATTTATTATCACTCTTTTATCCTTTTTGTGTTTTTCGCATTCGTTCGTTTGCGACTATATACATTACTATTTTCCCATTCTAACGTTTACCTGTTTCTTTTCTCAAAACTGAGAACGCAGTTATGACGTAACGTGTCAGCCCCTACACGAGACGCAGAGTGTTAGAATGCATTCCGTCAGACAGGGGAGCAGACAGCTGTCTACAGTTTCCCCTGGGACAGTGTTTCTTCGGCTAAGTTTCTGGGCCTGAAGTGTGAGAATTCACTCCGTCAGACATGATGAGGAGACATTTGTCTGGTAGTTTGCATCTGACATGTAGTTTCCAAGGTAGATTCTCAGTGTCAGGTGATATGACACTCACGCTCCACGGCCAGTTTGGCGTAAGGTGCGAGAAAGCAAAGTGTCAGTTATGGTTCTCAGGATGAGTTTCTCGGGGAGGTGTGAAAAAACTGCTTCTGCACTGGAGACGGGTTGTCTGAGATTCGCAACTGACACGCGCCCTCTCGGTCAGTAGGTGGCAGTTACGGCATGCGTTTAGGTGTTAAACGTAAGCGTTAAAGACGGAAAGGGGAGAGTACTTCGTTTTGCGAAATTAAACGTTTACCTCTTTGTCTGGTAATAGATATAACCAGAGTTTGAAACTAGATTTTCATTCTTGCTCCTAAATTTTGCAGTAGACAGATCGCTGTGCCAAGATCATATATCTGTGTTTTGGCGAAGTCTGAGTTTCTTGGCCATTTTGCCGAGCTCTAGACTACCATTAGATTGCAGTATTCTAGTTCATGGTTTAGTCTGTAGTTCTGCGTGGGGAGGTAAAATATTATACATATTATCTAGTATTGTGTGAAGTGTTTAAAGTGTTAAATCGCTTATTTTATTTCACTAGTTAGATTTGGTGCAGAGCGCTTAATTTATATAGTCTGTATTATTTTATAGTGACGAGTTACAGTGGAAAACAGAAATTATATTTCTAGCTTAAACACAGTCGGCTATTAAGGAAATTAATTTTACTGCTAAAATAATCAGACGAGAATAAACTTTCTAAACTAACTTATAAATGCTAGAAGCCTCATGAGTGTTGACGGAATACGCACGTATTCCTAATTCAGGAGGATTGATGATTTTTAAATATAACTTAGTGCACGGGAAGTTTTAAATGATAAGTCAAGCGGTACGCTTGCAGTTTTAAAATGTAAGTTATAATCCGAGTACGTAGCATGTATAAGTATTTTATTTGTGGTTTTTCTTCCCTATTCAGTGAATACTGGGGTAACCCAAAACTTTGCCGGCGTTTAGTACAGAGACATACCTGTGAGAAACATAAACAGTTTTTATCTTTTAACCACGGGGGTTTACAAGTTAACACCTGTCTGACAGTACGTGTGTCTTCATAAATAGACAGAGTACAACTCTCACTAACGGGTTTTATTAAAGACTTACTGTTTTATACTGGGCCTTTGAGCCAGGTCAGATTTTCTGCACACACTCTATGTACAAATTTAGCCGTTGTGGCAAGTAACATATTAACGTCAGTAACATTCCGACGGAGTTTCGACTAGTGGTGTGGTGACCAAATATCTGAACTTTTCTGTATGCAAGTATTGCTAATCATATTTCCCTTAAAATAGAGCAGAGATATCAAGTCTGGCAGTTTACGGCCAGTGTAGTGTGGCGTTAAACAAGGCTGTGTTCTGGCTCCGACCCTCTTCGGAACCTTCTTTGCCTTACTCTTGAAACATGCATTCAGGAGAGATGCAAATGAGAAGGAATAAAGTCCTTCACACTAGGCGTCAGGATGGCCGTCTGTTTAATCTTTCAAGGCTGAAGGCAAAAACAAAAATCAAAAGGGTCACTATAAGAGACTTGTTGCTCGCTGATGATGCTGCAGTCGTCACTCAAAGCCAACAGGAGCTTCAGAGCTTGATGATAGAGCATTAAACCATGCAAGGACTGTGGCCTCACAATAAGTCTAAAGAAAACGAATGTGCTGAGTCAGGATGTGTGTGCTGCACCAGTTATCACTATCGATAACTATGAATTGGCAGTGATGCACCACTTCACATACCTAGGGTCTACCATCAATGACAAACTCTCACTGGATACAGAAATCGACAGCCGCATTGGCAAAGCTGCAGCTACCTTTGCCCGCCTCACATCGCGTGTTTGGGGAAACTCTAAACTTACAATGAAGACCAAAGCTGCGGTATATAATGCCTGCGTCACCAGCACACTCCTATATGGCAGTGAGACCTGGACGACCTATGCTAAGCAAGAAAGAAGGCTCAATACCTTCCATTTGCGGTGTCTACGCCGCATCCTCGGCATCTCGTGGAAAGATAAAGTGACAAATGTCGAGGTGTTGTCACGTGCTGGCCTTCAAAGTATGTATACACTTCTTAGACAGCGCAGACTTCGCTGGCTTGGCCATGTTCGCCGCATGGATGATGGTCGCATCCCAAAAGATATCTTCTACGGACAATTAGCAGATGGCAAGAGTTAAGTTGGGCGACCACAGCTGAGGTTCAAAGATGTGTGCAAGAGAGATATGAGGGCACTTGACATGGATCCAGCAACATGGGAGGATGAAGCTGCCGATCGCACTAAGTGGCGATGCTATTTACGGCGCCACCTCAGATTGGGCGAAGAGAGGCTCACACAAGAAGCAGAGGTGAGGAGAAAACGTCGAAAGGAGCACCAGGAAAATAAGCAGCTGAGGGCTGCCACCTCAGGGGCTCATTCCCATAGTCAGTTATGACTGAAGGGGCTATTATATTATAATTATATTATATCAAGTCTGTCCATACATACCTTAAGAAGGGGAAATATTAGACCTAATCCTATGTATCCTTGTTTCCTTGGGGCTATCACTTTCTTCCAACAGGACTGTGGGCATACCTCGAGGGATAAGATCTAACTTTGGGTCTATCATTTCTTGTAGCAATTCCTTGATTTTTTATGACTATTTGTATATGCTTTGATGTAATTTCTATGTGTTGGGATGAAATTTTAGATGATAATTAAAATTTCTCTTGAAATTAATCAGCGCGTTGGGTGAGTGGTTTTATATATATATATATATATATATATATATGTGTGTGTGTGTGTGTGTGTGTGTGTGTGTGTGTTTAGACTGTCTGACTCCTCTAAAGCTGTCGTAGAAGATAGGTGAGAGAGAGAAGATTTCTCGATCTCAGAGACAGCCTCTTAATCACATGCTACCATCTCACTCGTGGAAATCTATTGCTGTTACTACTTCTCACTGTGACTATCACTTATTCTAATCTATTCAGAAGGGACCAACCCAAGTCTTAATTCCCCTATTAAAAATCTACGACAACAACGTTGTGGCACCAGAAGATAAAGTTCCTAATTCATCAAGTACTAAAGATGTAATAAAGATTTGGCTGACCAAAAACAACATTCCATTCAACGAAATGTCCCTGAAGCCTGAATTACTTGGAATTGTAAAAAAGACACATCATACAAAGATATTTCACATAGACAAGGCAATCCATGAACATGGTCACAGATGTTTAAGATTGCCTCCTTACCATTCTCACTTAAACCCAATAGAATTAGTCTTGGCTAAAATTAAGGAACAGGTAGCAACAGAAAATAGAACGTTCAAATTAAAAGATGTTGAAATACTTACAAAAGCCGCCATCTCCAATATAGCCAGGGATTATTGGAAGAAATGTGAGAACCATGTGTTACAAGAGGAAGAGGAATATTGGAAGAATGATGGTTTGTCCTTCATTCAGCCGAGATTGATTATCAATTTCTCAGAGACATCTGATTATGATTCGGATGAAGTTTAATTTCTTTAAAGTTGACCTTACCGTTAAATACAGGCACATTAGAGGAGCAACGTTCCATTATGATATTTATAAACCGCAAAGAGGTGATACCTATTGAAATAATTAGATCAATGAAGGTCCAGTTTGGTAGCGCACTAAATGTCAATGACAAACAATGTCACGAGTATCTCGCATGCAAATCATTTAAGAAATCATCTTCAACAGGTATTCATATGCAAACTTTTCTTTTCTTCTTCGGTTGCCCCTATGGAGTAAGCATATCTCTCTATTTTTGCGATCCACTTTTTACAACTTCCCGCTTCTCCTCTATAGGTCTCGATGCTTTGGCGTAAACTAGTCTGCCTGTTTTCAATACTCCACCTTTCCATGGCATTTGTAACATGCAACAACGCCAACGTATTAGGATCCAATCTTTGTTTTTCCGCCATTTTCTAAACAAATCCCTTACTCTCCTTATTCTTATTCGACAATCCTATTTACTATTACATTCTTATCCCACCACTACGTATTTTTTACTGTGAACAAGCAAAATATAATATCTCACCTAAGTGAACTATTTGTACATTAATTAGTTTAACTAAATTATAGTTAACTTGTGCAGTCCTTGAGTTAAGCCTTTGCTGCATGAATTTACTTCTTCGAATTCTGGAATCTTAGTTTACTGTCAGAATTTCTCACGGTCCCGAAATTTAATATTTGATTGTAGACAAGGTTCACGTTTCTGGAATCTTTCGATTGTAGACAAGGTTCACGTTTCTGGAATCTTTCGATTGTAGACAAGGTTTACGTTTCTGGAATCTTTCGATTGTAGACAAGGTTCACGTCTCTGGAATCTTTCGATTGTAAACAAGGTTCACGTCTCTGGAATCTTTCGATTGTAGACAAGGTTCACGTCTCTGGAATCTTTCGATTGTATACAAGTTTCACGTCTCTGGAATCTTTGATTGTAGAAAAGGTTTACGTTTCTGGATACTTTTGATTGTAGACAAGGTTTACGTTTCTGGAATCTTTTGATTGTAGACAAGGTTTACGTTTCTGGAATCTTTGATTGTAGACAAGGTTTACGTTTCTGGAATCTTTGATTGTAGACAAGGTTCACGTCTCTGGAATCTTTCGCTTGTAGACAAGGTTCACGTCTCTGGAATCTTTGATTGTAGACAAGGTTTACGTTTCTGGAATCGTTTGATTGTAGACAAGGTTTACGTTTCTGGAATCTTTGATTGTAGACAAGGTTTAAGTTTCTGGAATCTTTGATTGTATACAAGGTTCACGTCTCTGGAATCTTTGATTGTAGACAAGGTTTACGTCTCTGGAATCTTTCGATTGTAGACAAGGTTTACGTTTCTGGAATCTTTGATTGTAGACAAGGTTTACGTTTCTGGAATCTTTCGATGGTATACAAGGTTCACGTCTCTGGAATCTTTGATTGTAGACAAGGTTTACGTTTCTGGAATCTTTCTTACCAACAGACATGTCACAGGTGCTGGCTATCTCGACCCGCAGAAATCTCTGTGATTCGCAATCCACTTCACCGGACCCACTTCACAGCAACCAAACGATGCTACCTCACCAGGGCACTGCGTGATTTAAATATGCCGCAGAAATCCCAGCAAGTTCAGAATCCCAAACCAACTGCAACCACTTCACAGCAACACCACCTTTTCAGGGCGTCCTGAGAACTGTCTTTTTATATCTGCAGAAATCCCAGTGATTCGGAATCCTGGTAAACGGCACCACTTCACCACCATTAGACATCAGTTAAACACAAGCAAAACTAGAAGCTCCAAAGCCAAGGCTCAAGAAGCGTACACAGAAGCAAACAAAGAAGTAAAAAGAAGTATCAAAAGAGACAAGAGGAAGTATATTGAGGAGTTGGCAAGAGAGGCAGAAGATGCTGCAGCCAAAGGAAATATGAGAGAACTGTATAGCAGTACAAAGAAGCTAACAGGGAAATACAAGCAAACAAGTTGCCTCATAAAAGACAAGAATGGGAAACTGCTCAGCAATATACAAGAGCAAATGAAGAGGTGGACAGAATATTTTGGGGACCTTCTCAATAGACCAGCTCCCAAAACCCGCCGGACATCCAGCCAGCAGAAGAAGAGCTACAAATTAACGGTGAAAGACCAACGAAGGAAGAAATAAAGAAAGCCATAAAGCTTCTAAGAGAGGGAAAAGCGTCTGGACCTGATGGCATTCCAGCAGAGGCCATCAAAGCAGATATCGACACGGCTACAGAGATGTTATATAAACTACTTGGTAAAGTCTGGGAAAAGTAAGAGATACCAGCAGAATGGAAGGAAGGATATCTGGTTAAGTTGCCTAAGAAGGGAAATTTACAAGAGTGCACAAATTATAGAGGAATAATGTTACTATCAGTGCCAGGAAAAGTATTAAACAGGATTATCGTTGAGAGATTAAAAGAGTCCATAGACAAGAAACTGAGAGATGAACAAGCAGGTTTTCGACAAAACAGATCATGTACAGACCAGATAGCCACTTTGAGAATAATAGTGGAACAAAGTCTGGAAGGGAATTCAACACTATACATCGGATTTGTGGACTACGAAAAGGCATTTGACAGTGTCGACAGAGAATCACTTTGGACATTCATGAGGCATTATGGAGTTCCCCTGAAGATCATTAATTTAATAAAGAAAACATATGAAGACATGACATGCAGAGTTCTTCACGAAGGACAGCTAACAGAACGGTTTGGGATAAGAACAGGAGTGCGACAGGGATGCCTCTTGTCTCCATTTCTTTTCTTGCTGGCAATAGATTGGGTTATGAGATCATCGACAACACACAACAGAAATGGAATCCAGTGGACTCTGACTAAGCAGTTGGATGATCTGGATTTTGCTGATGACTTGGCTCTTCTGTCCCATAACCGTAATCAGATGCAGGACAAATTGAAAACACTCGAGGAGAGGTCACAGCAATTGGGTCTGAAAATACACAGGGAAAAGACAAAATAATGAGAATAAATGCAAGTAATGATAACAGGGTTGAACTTGAAGAAACACCAATTCAAGATGTAGAATCATACACATATCTTGGCAGCAATATAGACAAAGTTGGAGGGACAGACAGCGATATCAAAATAAGAATACAAAAGGCAAGAGGAGCTTTCATTGCATTGGGAAATATATGGAGATCAAGAGAAATCGGATCCAACACGAAAATAAGAATCTTCAACTCAAATGTGAAGTCAGTCCTATTGTATGGCTCGGAGACATGGAGAACAACAAAGACAACAACCAAAAAGCTACAGACTTTCATAAATGGGTGCTTGCGTAGAATAGAGGGATTAAAATGGTATGACAAGGTTACCAACGTGGAACTGATGACAAGAACTAGACAAGGGCCAGTGGAACAAGAGATGAGAAGAAGACGATGGCGATGGATAGGACACACACTGAGGAAACCTGTTGATAGCATTACAAGGCAGTCCTTGTTCTGGAACCCCCAGGGCAAGAGGGGCAGAGGAAGACCAAGAAGTACATGGAGAAGAGAGTTGGAAACAGAGGTGAAAATGATGAGGAGAACATGGAAAGAACTTGAGATGATGGCACGGGACAGGAGGACTTGGCATGTGTTTGTTGAAGGCCTATGCTCCTTTGGGAGTGGAGGGTTATGAATGAAAAGAAATCCCAGTGATTCGGAATCCTGGTAAACGGCACCACTTCACCACCATTAGACATCATTCATTATGTAGGGTTCTCCCCTCCCGAGATCCTTTGGATAGGCGTTCGTCTTAACCATTGTTTGACATACAGGTCACCTTTTTTCCTTCCTTCTTTTTTTGTCTAATGCA
>JAMPIV010010906.1:0-41221 GCA_024509875.1 Oreohelix idahoensis
CTATAGTCAGTTATGACTAAAGGGGCTATTATTATTATTATTATTCATATAGAAGACGCTGTAGCTGGATAGGATACACATTGAAAA
This sequence comes from Oreohelix idahoensis, assembly GCA_024509875.1. Taxonomy (NCBI): domain Eukaryota; kingdom Metazoa; phylum Mollusca; class Gastropoda; order Stylommatophora; family Oreohelicidae; genus Oreohelix; species Oreohelix idahoensis. Next base: position 88 of record JAMPIV010010906.1, read on the forward strand.
AACCTACTGATAGCATTATCAGGCAGTCCTTGTTCTGGAATCCCTATGGTAAAAAAGGTAGAGGGAGACCAAAGAACACATGGAGAAGAGAACTGGAGACAGACATGAAAGAGTATAAAAACATGGAAAGACCTTCAGCTAATATCATGGGAAGGAAGACTCGGCATAAATTTGTTGAAAGCCTATGCTCCTTAGGAAGTTTACAGCTGATGAAGTAATTAATTAATGTCTATTTCATCAAGTTTCTGTCCACATATTGAATGACACAAGAAGTTCCAGGTAACATTCTGGAAGAATATCGTTTGCTGGAACCAGCGAGTACTGTAAATATTATTAATTTCTCAAATCAGAAGTTTGAAACAAAATTGTTTTCTCGTGAATAGAAAAATTCGGTTATTCCTACACCTTGCTCAGTTTGTAAAAAAGCATGTTGCCTCTTAGGTCTAATTTGTCCTTGTCCAAAACAAATGTTTTAAATACTCTGCCAGCGTAAAATACCATGAATGTAGCTTTCTATGTCAAAGGTCAAACTTTTCTTATCCAAATCAAATGTATGAAGTAGTGTGCTAGTGTGAAGTACAATGTATGGAGGATTCAGTTTTATACTTCTAACGCTTCCTTATCCAAGTCAAATGTTTGACATCACCTGCACATGTGAAGTACCATGCATGTAGCTTTTTATGTCGAAGGTCTAAAGTCTTCTTATTAACTCTTTAAGTCCCAATCGACTTTATAAAGGCTCAGGGGTTAGACGCACTTGGCCCAATCGACTTTAAAAAGCCTTTAGTATATGTGCCTCTGTTTGAGACTGTTTCTAATTATAACTACCCACAAAGTCATTTCCGACTGCAAGTACATTCTTTTAAATACCGCACGTGTTTAAGAGTGAACGTGTTTCTGTTTTGAGATATTTATTTTAGATTTTTAAAGCAATTTTTTTAAGCGCATATCCTCCATTTTACCTTGAATAACTAATCATTTTTTTAAAGCGCATATCCTCCATTTTACCTTGAATAACTAATCATTTTTCAATGAAAGCTTTTATACTTGTAGCACAAGAGTAAAGTACATCCAATTACCTTCAGTTTCATATACAACAACAAAGTTATTTATGCATATGAACATTTTAAAAAATTATTTCCAAACAACAACAATAAAAACGCACTGGGGTGGCCATTTTTGCTTGGGCCAAACCCACTTTTTTGCTTGGGACTGAAAGAGTTAAAATCAAATGTTTGAGGTAAAATCGGTAGCAGTGAGGTACCTTGTATGTAGTTTTCTGTTCCATAGTTCTAACGTCTCCTTATTCAAATCAAATGTTTGAGATGAAATAAGTAGTAGTGAAGTTCCACGTGTGTAGTTTTCTGTTTCATAGTTCTGATGTTTCCTTAAGCAAATCAAATGATTAAAATAACCTGCTAGTGTGAAGTACCAAATATAGAGGATTCTGTTTTATAGTTCTAACGCTTCCTTATTCAAATCAAATGTTTGAGATGAGATAAAGTAGTAGTGATGTACTATGTATGTAGTTTTCTGTTTCATAGTTCTAGCGTCTCCTTATTCAAATCAAATGTTTGAGATAACCTGCTACGATGAAGTACCATGTATGTAGCTCACTTATGTGAAAGGTCTAACGCCTCCTTATTCAAATCAAATTTTTGAGATGAGATAAAATCAAATATTTGAGATAACCTGTTAGGGTGAAGTACCATGTATGTAGCTCTCTTATGTCAAAGGTCTAACGCCTCCTTATTCAAATCAAATGTTTGAGATGAGATAAAATATTAGTGAAATACCATGTATGCAGGTTTCAGTTTCATAGTTCTGACGTTTCCTTATGCAAATCAAATGATTAAGACAACCTGTTATTGTGAAGTACTTTGCATGTAGCTTTTTGTTTTATAGTTCTGACGTTTCCTCCTCCAAATCAAATGTTTCAGCTAAGATGACATACTAGTGGAGTACGATGTATGTAGCTTTATGTTTTATAGTTCTTACATATCCTCCTCCAAATCAAATGTTTGAACGAACGAACGAACGAACAAACTTTATTTTCGAAGGGTTAAGAATTGGGCGCGCAGGCCCGTATAACATTCTGCCCTTCCACTCTCATTTATCTTGCATATTATATCCTTTCATTCCCACATGTTACTTTAAGCATTAATATGGAGGCATGCAACATTATAAAGGTAATTTAAAAGCTTGCGTTTACAGTATGCAGTCATAATCAAAATTAAGTATTGTTAATTAAACAAACATTATAATAAAATTTAATTTAATTTAATTTTTTTTTTTTAAATACGTACAGTAAGATATGATTTCAAGCATAATCAGATTAGGTGGCATGGTACCAGAACTCATGAAGTATTTGACAGTCTGCTATTGAAGGAGGTGAGAATTGGTGTTATTTCTTTGCCCTCCTTAACCCAAGAGCAGAATCAGTAGGAGAGATAGATGGACATAACTTTATTTAAAAGGGTAAAGAATTGGGACCCAGGTCTGTCCGACCATCCAGCCCCTTATCTTTCATTCTGTATCCCGACACTCACTCATGTGTTCATCAGCAATTAATCTGCATTTTTGAATGTGTCATTAAACATCAATACACAAATTACATAACATATTCTCGCTTATATCTGTACATTCTTGAGGGAAAATGAAATAATAATAATAATTTCTTACGCACTTCTGTAGCAGGACACATCTTCGAGCTGTAAAAATGTATATCTGCACATTCGCATACACATCATCACATTTAAGCAAACAAAATACAATTACATATTTCAAAAGTACAGTGCTATGCAGGTACATTCTCACATACATTACATTATATAGCAATACTACGTGGATATAAAACACATTTTTCGCATAGACAATAACGAGCGGAAGAGGAAAAGAAAGGTTGACATATAGATAAGATGTGGACTGACAATGGGGGTAGATAATCGGTGTTGATTAAGTGTTTTAAAAGTGCTTTGTTGAATGAGTATTGTGTATGTTGGTTTTTTATGTGGTGAGGAAGGCTGTTCCACAAGTAGGCTCCAGAGTAGGCTAGACTCTTTTTGAACAGGTCGATCCTAGGTTTGGCTGAGATAGCGTACTAATGAAGTACCATGCATGCAGCTTTCTGTTGTATAGTTCTGACGTTTCCTCCTTTAAATCAAATGGTTGAGCTAAGATGACATACTAGTGGAGTACGATGTATGTAGCTTTATGTTTTATAGTTCTTACATAGCCTCCCCCAAATCAAATGTCTGAGATAAGATAGCGTACAAATGAAATACCATGTATGCAGCTTTCCGTTTCATTGTTTTTAAAGATTCCTTAGCCAAATCACATGTGTGTTTGCTATGTTTGTGCTGCTGAGTGGTTTTTGGTGACTCCGTTTGCGCGCGCGTGACTTTTATATAGCAAAAATTCTGCAGGCGCGCTGCAGGCGCGCTGCAGGCGCGTGACTTTTATATAGCAAAAATTCTGCAGGCGCGTGACTTTTATATAGGCGCAATCTGCAGGCGCGCGGCGCAAGATGGCGGACTTGAGCTAACAAGGGGGAGGTTATTTGGGTCAAGATGGCGGATTTGAGTTAACAAGGGGGAGATAATTTGGGGCAAGATGGCGGATTTGAGCTAACAAGGGGAGGTTATTTGGGGCAAGATGGCGGATTTGAGATAACAAGGGGGAGATAACAAGAGGGCGGGATGACTTTTTATATAAGGAAATACTCATTACGCAGGTGGAGCAGCAGGCGGGATGACTTTTTATATAAGGAAATACTCATTGCGCAGGTGGAGCATCAGGGGGGTGACTTTTTATATAAGGAAATACTCATTACGCAGGTGGAGCAGCAGGCGGGATGACTTTTTATATAAGGAAATACTCATTGTGCAGGTGGAGCATCAGGCGGAGGGTGATGACTTTTTATATAAGGAAATACTCATTGTACAGATGGAGCAGCAGGGGTTGGTACATGACTTTTATATAAGGAATTGAGGAGGAGTTTTATATAAGGAACTGAGGAGGAGCAGCAGGTGGGATGACTTTTTATATAAGAAAATACTCATTGAGCAGGTGGAGCAGCAGGCGGGATGACTTTTTTATATAGGAAAAATGTGCAGGGGCAAGATGGCGGGGTGACTTTTTATATAAGGAAATACTCAGTGTGCAGGTGGAGCATCAGGCGGAGGGTGATGACTTTTTATATAAGAAAATACTCAGTGTGCAGGTGGAGCATCAGGTGGGGTGACTTTTTATATAAGGAAAATGTGCAGGGGCAAGATGGCGGGATGACTTTTCTTATATAAGAAAATACTCATTGCGTAGGTGGAGAATCAGGAGGGATGACTTTTTATATAAAAAAATACTCAGTGTGCAGGTAGCACCAGGCGGGATGACTTTTTATATAAGGAAATACGCAGTGTGGAGGTGGAGCAGCAGGAGAAGTGGATAACTTTTTAATATAGTAATATGTGTTTATTGAGATAACAAGAAGACGATAATAGGAAGAGGATAATAGTTAGACTTTGAGATTTTTAGATAACAAGAAGACGTTATTTATAGACATATATTAATTCTGCAGCGTGATACAGGGGTAAGATGGCGGGGTGACTTTTTATATAAGGAGAAAAATGGCGGCGCGCTGCAGGCGCAAGATGGCGGGATGACTTTTTATATAGGGAAAATGTACAAGGGCAAGAGGGCGGACTTGAGATAACAAGAAGGTGGTATATGGCGCAAGATGGCGGGGTGCTTTTTTTATATAAGGAATTGAGGAGGAGGCGAGGAGGAGACCCATGAATTTTTTTATATAGAGATATGTTTAGATAACGAGAAGACGTTATTTATAGACATATATTAATTCTGCAGGAGTGATGCAGGGGCAGGGATGATATTTTTTGTGTGATGTGGTATGGTTTTGGGGGTGGAAGAGAGATATTTTAGATGTTGAGGGGAGATGTGGTGACGTTGTCAGGATGCATCTGTGTACATTTTTGGGGGTGTAGCAGGCGAGTGGACCAGCATTGAGAGGTGGGAGTGAAGAGACATTGGTGACGAGGTACGGGTGTAATGTAGCAGGTGGGGTTAGGTTAGGGGGGATATTTTTGTGTGATGTGGTATGGTTTTGGAGGTGGAAGAGAGATATTTTAGATGTTGAGGGGAGATGTGGTGACGTTGTCAGGATGCAGCTGTGTACATTTTTGGGGTGTAGCAGGCGAGTGGACCAGCATTGAGAGGTGGGAGTGAAGAGGCGTCGGTGACGAGGTACGGGTGTAATGTAGCAGGTGGGGTTAGGTTAGGGGGGATATTTTTGTGTGATGTGGTATAGTTTTGGAGGTGGAAGAGAGATATTTTAATCTGTAATGTAGCAGGTGGGGTTAGGTTAGGGCGGAGTAGTAGGGTGTGTGTTGTGGAATTGTTTTGTTATGTGTGTGTTGGTGTGTGTGTGTTTATATGTCTACATCCGCGTGACTTTTATATAACGAAAATGTGTTGGAGGAACGTGGAGGAGGAGAGGTCTTGGAATATAGTAATATATAAGTTCATTAATGGCGGGCGTGTTGTGTGATGATTATTTTACAAACAGTTATACGTACATATTACAGATAGGTAGCCGATATTACAACAGTTAGATGCTATTTAGTTATACATATATAGAAATATAAAAGAGAAAACACTAGATACATTTTATATATTTATTGACAAAGTTAGTTGATCTATGGGTGACATATAACCGCACTTCTTTTCGTATACCCCTTGGAGCTCTCAGAACACAGGTGGTTCGGTTTACTTGGCGAGTCTGTCAATGCACGTTTTGTCTTGTTCGTTCAACGAGGGGGTCAAATGGGAAGATTTCCCTTTTAGGCTTCTAAGTTTGTCACTGCTGGGTTGACTTTTGTCAAACTTTTTTTGGCGCAACGTGTGGTGCAAATCTGCCTCCCGCTCGCAGCATAACGAAAAAGAGACGTTGGATGGGCGGGTTTTTGCAGAGGTGTTTTTAACGTGACACCAGGTACGGAAATCACATCTTTGAACATATCTACCCCTAGGTCCGCGTAAAAACTAACGTGTTGTTCTAACGCTGTGTGTGGCTAGTGATGAGAATATAAGACGCTGAGAGGTGAAGTTTGGTCGTAGACAACTACTCACTAGGAAATGCCCGTGAGGTGGTAGAAATACCCCCTCGACACGATAGAAATATGCCCTCGAGATGATATAAATATACCCTCGACACGACAGAAATATACCCTCGACACGACAGAAATATGTATGTGTAATGATAGAAAATATGACCTCGACACGACAGAAATATGCCCTCGACACGACAGAAATATGTATGTGTAATGATAGAAAATATGCCCTCGACACGACAGAAATATGCCCTCGACACGACAGAAATATGTATGTGTAATGATAGAAAATATGCCCTCGACACGATAGAAAGACGCCCTCGACACGACAGAAATATGTATGTGTAATGATAGAAAATATGACCTCGAGACGACAGAAATATACCCCCGAGATGATAGAAATGTGACCACCGGTTTTGGGAGAAAACTTTAGATATCACCCACCAAAGGATTTTCGCACGTGTAATAAAGGGGGGTCTCGATAAAATTTACTCTCTCGACCTTCACTCAGCTCTCCAAAGGTTTAAGTATTGCATCACTTCTTGGCATGTTCACCTAGTTAGTGGGAGCCGTCACCTACAAAGAGGTATGACCCCACCTGCAAGGGGTGGTCCTGGAAACAGTCTGTAGCAGTGCAGTCTGGCTGATCGAGTGCGGCTCGCAATGGGAAGGCAAAAGCGGTCCCTAAACAATATCGGGTTGTAGTCGGTTGTGTCGATCGAGAGGTGGAGATATCACAGCTTAGAAGGGAGTTTTGAAGCGAGTTGAGGTTTTGTGTTTTCTTTTGTAGTGGTGTGGGTGAGGTCGGGAGGTTTTTTTTGTGTGATGTATTGTACCGGTAGTGTGTTTGGTTGTAGGTATCTTAATTGTGTGGTGTAGTTTGTGGGGCTGTCGAATCGTGGGGTGTGCTGGGGTATGGGTTTTTTGTGTGTCGGTATTTTTATTGTTGTGTCTACAATATGTATAGATCAGAGTGAAGTTTTAGAAACCAGTACTAGTTCTACCATCGAACTTGCGTCCTGGTAGTGTGTGTGTTGTTTATTTTACATATAGACAGGTATACATATACAAGATGTTACAGCAGTTATACGCTAAATAGTCAAGCTAAAACACTAGTCTCAAACGCATTGTAGGTCGCTTGACACCTGCCCAGCCTTATTTGCTCACTAACAGCAACTTGCTTAATGAAAAGCTAATCGATTGTGTTATAGCGGCTTTAAGCTAGGTTGTGAAACGGTTTGAGACACGATTCGTGGTGACAGATGGTTACATACTCAGAAACCTAAGCGATACTCAACGTGCTGTTGAACAAATATTCAGTGTTAGCTTTCTTGGTTTGATAGAGGCTTTAACTATAAATTATCTGTAATGTTTTAAATAGTCTTGTTAAGGTATTATCTCTATAATATTGCGTATGCGTAAGCAATAACAGGAGATTTTGTGTGTGTTTTATTAGGTATAGATACACTACGCAAAAGTGATCTCACCAGAACTTTGTTATCTATGTAGATGTGTCGTAGTCTAGTTACAAACAGCAAGGTGGTTTAGAAGTAACTTTATCATTTTTATTGGAAGAAAATTGTGTTTTTTATCGTTTACATGTTTTGTAACAAATTTGATTGCTCCAAAACTTTCACACAATTAGGTTACTACTTGACTTGAGAAGAAGGTCTTTTTATAAACACTCTTGAGTGAATTCCCATTTTTTCCTATCCGCTATAGAATAAAGAGGAAAATATATTTTTAAAAGTATTACCTGTTATAGAGGCAGATGAGTAAGGTTCGGTATGATGGAGGCGGTTTTGGTTTTGTGTTGTGTTGTGTGTGTAGTGGGTCACGGGGTAGTTTTCTTTATTATTTATATTATAGCATGAGTAATAAAATCTACTTACCCCAATGTTCAGTTAATGTTATGTAAATGAACCGTAAACACTCGCAGTCTCCAACATAAAAAATATTGGGAAAGACCACACTGAACAAAAACAAATAGACAATTTATTGAACACACCCGTAGAGATATATCTTGCAGGTAGACTAAAGTATGGCGGCAACTAAACACGTACTTAGCGTTACAATCTGTAACTGATTCATGGTCGAGACCAGTTTCATACATTTTAAGAAAAACCCAACAACCACGTGTTTGTACCCTCACTAGAAAGAAATCGGATCGATGACCCGTGCAAATCAGCGATCGTGAATTTCTGTTCACGTCACTACGGTAAAATACAAACCATCAATAGTAGAAAACTTATAAAAGAAATATTCCTACGTTCGTGTGTTCGAATCACCGCCAGCTTGCATCAATTTTTTTATTCAACCTATAGATAAATAGATCAACCGTCAAATACTTCTTTAAAAAACACTTGCCCTTGGTAAAAAAATAATACCCCTTCTCATAAAAATACTGCCCCTTGTCAAAAAAAAATGTCGCCCTCTTCGTAATCAAAGTTCTTCCTATTGTCAAAAAAATGTCACCCCGTGACAATTAAATTTCTCCCCTTTACTTCCCTTTGGTAAATACTTACAGTTGCGGTCTTCAACACGCGCCCCAACGGTTTAAGCACTTCATCACTTCTTATCATGTTATAAATTATTCTATCCAGACACTTTCCTTTCTCTCACACGATCACCTTGTGATAAAAATATTTCTTACCCCTTACTTTCACATTGTCATCACTATCATCTCGGCTCAGACAGGACTATAAACATCTATTACCTACCCGATAAAAGCTACGACAAACGTTATCTACCAGTTGTAATAGCATATATAGTCTGTTGTAACGGAACATCGGATAATTTCTTGTTGCCCTAAGACGCCGCAAGGCGTAATGGCCACAGACTGCTTGGTCGGTCGAGGGGTAAGGATGGAAGAAGAAGAAGAATAATAGTATGATGTAGAAAAATACCTACCACGGTCTTACATACTCTCTGTATGGATGTGTATGACATGAAAATCTATTTCTTTTATAAAAAATTTTAGTACAAATGTGTTTCTGCGAAAAACCGAAAGCTAACGGTTCGACGGTGAAACCGACTATCCGTGTTACGCCAATGTTTAATTACACTACAGGTGTGTTTGGAAAAAACAATTAAACAAAGCCGACTGCATTCAGAAAGATCGAGTGAGAGACGCACGCGTGTGTGTTTCAGAGATCTGCGCGTACGAGGTCGATAGACAATTTCATTACGGAGGATGTTTCAAACAGCTGTGTTTGCTAAATCGAGCCCTTGTCGAAAATATGAGTTATTTTACATTAGATCTGTTTCTCATTCGTATCCAAATATTCAGTGTTTAGTCATTATTTCTATAATAGTGTGTGTATTCGTAAGCAATAACAGGAGGTTTTTGTGTATTTCAAAGTTTAGATACACTACCCAAAAGGGATTTCAGCAGGCAGACGAGAGTATGACACCAACTAGATACGGCTTTAGTATTACACTCTATAACTGATTCATTGTCGAGACCAGTTTCAAACATTTTAAGAAAACGCAACAACCACGTGCTTGTAACCTCACTAGAAAGAAACAGGCGTGATGGCCAGTGTGAAACAGCGCGCGTAAAACTTGACTCGTTTTAAAATCCTCGTAACATAGAGGGTGCCGTTAGAACTAAATATAGCTAGCTAGAAAAACGTAATAAAATAGCTAACAGGCAGAGTTTTCGTTAGTATTGGTAGACGAAAAAACTTATCTACAACGAGATTTACATGTGTAAGACTAACACTGTTACTTATTTCTGTTCACGTCATTGCAGACAACCTCAAAACACAAGAGCTCAATAGTAGAAATTTATTTAAAAAAAACGTTCCCTCGCTCGTGTACGCGAACCCCCTCCCCGATTTTTTTTTTTAAGGTTTCACTTTTTTATTTTTTTATTTTACAAGTGCGACATCTGGTGATAGGTTTTATATAGTCTCACAATCACCAAAGTTTTTTTTTCGCACGTGTAACAAAGGCTGATCTCGTCGAGAAGTGGGAGTGCAATGTTTGATAGAAGTATATAGTTAATGGTCTCTTTTAAAAGAATACTTGTGTTAAAGAGGAAAATATAAAAATCGGATATATGTCATAACCAGACTAAAATATGACGCCAACTACATATTCATTAGTGTTACAGGTTACAATCGAGACAATGCCGAGGTTAGTTTCAATCATTTTAAGAAAAACCAACACGCACGTGTTTTTTTTTACCACGCGTTGTTAAACTCGATCGATGGTCGGCGCTCGCGATTTTAGTTAACAAGAAGACGATATATTCATATAATAGGAAGATATATTTAGACAATAAGAAGACTTTGAGACAACAGGAAGACGAGAATAGGAAGAGGTTAATAGGAAGACGATATATTTATAGATAACAAGAAGACGATATATTTAGACAAACAATTAGACGATATAGGTAACAAAAGAAGTATACACAAGGTATGTGTGATGCACCGCACACAACCCGGGAGGGCAGACCCAGTTTTAACTGGGCACCAGAGGAACTCTGGAACGGTTAAGGAGGCCAACCCGATGCTGATTACAGCATCGGGTCGGCTGACTTAACAACACGTGCATCACACATACCTTGTGTATACTTCTTTTGTTACCTATATCGTCTAATTGTTTGTCTAAATATATCGTCTTCTTGTTATCTATAAAATATATCGTCTTCCTATTAACCTCTTCCTATTCTCGTCTTCCTGTTGTCTCAAAGTCTTCTTATTGTCTAAATATATCTTCCTATTATATGAATATATCGTCTTCTTGTTAACTAAAATCGCGAGCGCCGACCATCGATCGAGTTTAACAACGCGTGGTAAAAAAAAACACGTGCGTGTTGGTTTTTCTTAAAATGATTGAAACTAACCTCGGCATTGTCTCGATTGTAACCTGTAACACTAATGAATATGTAGTTGGCGTCATATTTTAGTCTGGTTATGACATATATCCGATTTTTATATTTTCCTCTTTAACACAAGTATTCTTTTAAAAGAGACCATTAACTATATACTTCTATCAAACATTGCACTCCCACTTCTCGACGAGATCAGCCTTTGTTACACGTGCGAAAAAAAAAACTTTGGTGATTGTGAGACTATATAAAACCTATCACCAGATGTCGCACTTGTAAAATAAAAAAATAAAAAAGTGAAACCTTAAAAAAAAAAAATCGGGGAGGGGGTTCGCGTACACGAGCGAGGGAACGTTTTTTTTAAATAAATTTCTACTATTGAGCTCTTGTGTTTTGAGGTTGTCTGCAATGACGTGAACAGAAATAAGTAACAGTGTTAGTCTTACACATGTAAATCTCGTTGTAGATAAGTTTTTTCGTCTACCAATACTAACGAAAACTCTGCCTGTTAGCTATTTTATTACGTTTTTCTAGCTAGCTATATTTAGTTCTAACGGCACCCTCTATGTTACGAGGATTTTAAAACGAGTCAAGTTTTACGCGCGCTGTTTCACACTGGCCATCACGCCTGTTTCTTTCTAGTGAGGTTACAAGCACGTGGTTGTTGCGTTTTCTTAAAATGTTTGAAACTGGTCTCGACAATGAATCAGTTATAGAGTGTAATACTAAAGCCGTATCTAGTTGGTGTCATACTCTCGTCTGCCTGCTGAAATCCCTTTTGGGTAGTGTATCTAAACTTTGAAATACACAAAAACCTCCTGTTATTGCTTACGAATACACACACTATTATAGAAATAATGACTAAACACTGAATATTTGGATACGAATGAGAAACAGATCTAATGTAAAATAACTCATATTTTCGACAAGGGCTCGATTTAGCAAACACAGCTGTTTGAAACATCCTCCGTAATGAAATTGTCTATCGACCTCGTACGCGCAGATCTCTGAAACACACACGCGTGCGTCTCTCACTCGATCTTTCTGAATGCAGTCGGCTTTGTTTAATTGTTTTTTCCAAACACACATGTAGTGTAATTAAACATTGGCGTAACACGGATAGTCGGTTTCACCGTCGAACCGTTAGCTTTCGGTTTTTCGCAGAAACACATTTGTACTAAAATTTTTTTATAAAAGAAATAGATTTTCATGTCATACACATCCATACAGAGAGTATGTAAGACCGTGGTAGGTATTTTTCTACATCATACTATTATTCTTCTTCTTCTTCCATCCTTACCCCTCGACCGACCAAGCAGTCTGTGGCCATTACGCCTTGCGGCGTCTTAGGGCAACAAGAAATTATCCGATGTTCCGTTACAACAGACTATATATGCTATTACAACTGGTAGATAACGTTTGTCGTAGCTTTTATCGGGTAGGTAATAGATGTTTATAGTCCTGTCTGAGCCGAGATGATAGTGATGACAATGTGAAAGTAAGGGGTAAGAAATATTTTTATCACAAGGTGATCGTGTGAGAGAAAGGAAAGTGTCTGGATAGAATAATTTATAACATGATAAGAAGTGATGAAGTGCTTAAACCGTTGGGGCGCGTGTTGAAGACCGCAACTGTAAGTATTTACCAAAGGGAAGTAAAGGGGAGAAATTTAATTGTCACGGGGTGACATTTTTTTGACAATAGGAAGAACTTTGATTACGAAGAGGGCGACATTTTTTTTTGACAAGGGGCAGTATTTTTATGAGAAGGGGTATTATTTTTTACCAAGGGCAAGTGTTTTTTAAAGAAGTATTTGACGGTTGATCTATTTATCTATAGGTTGAATAAAAAAATTGATGCAAGCTGGCGGTGATTCGAACACACGAACGTAGGAATATTTCTTTTATAAGTTTTCTACTATTGATGGTTTGTATTTTACCGTAGTGACGTGAACAGAAATTCACGATCGCTGATTTGCACGGGTCATCGATCCGATTTCTTTCTAGTGAGGGTACAAACACGTGGTTGTTGGGTTTTTCTTAAAATGTATGAAACTGGTCTCGACCATGAATCAGTTACAGATTGTAACGCTAAGTACGTGTTTAGTTGCCGCCATACTTTAGTCTACCTGCAAGATATATCTCTACGGGTGTGTTCAATAAATTGTCTATTTGTTTTTGTTCAGTGTGGTCTTTCCCAATATTTTTTATGTTGGAGACTGCGAGTGTTTACGGTTCATTTACATAACATTAACTGAACATTGGGGTAAGTAGATTTTATTACTCATGCTATAATATAAATAATAAAGAAAACTACCCCGTGACCCACTACACACACAACACAACACAAAACCAAAACCGCCTCCATCATACCGAACCTTACTCATCTGCCTCTATAACAGGTAATACTTTTAAAAATATATTTTCCTCTTTATTCTATAGCGGATAGGAAAAAATGGGAATTCACTCAAGAGTGTTTATAAAAAGACCTTCTTCTCAAGTCAAGTAGTAACCTAATTGTGTGAAAGTTTTGGAGCAATCAAATTTGTTACAAAACATGTAAACGATAAAAAACACAATTTTCTTCCAATAAAAATGATAAAGTTACTTCTAAACCACCTTGCTGTTTGTAACTAGACTACGACACATCTACATAGATAACAAAGTTCTGGTGAGATCACTTTTGCGTAGTGTATCTATACCTAATAAAACACACACAAAATCTCCTGTTATTGCTTACGCATACGCAATATTATAGAGATAATACCTTAACAAGACTATTTAAAACATTACAGATAATTTATAGTTAAAGCCTCTATCAAACCAAGAAAGCTAACACTGAATATTTGTTCAACAGCACGTTGAGTATCGCTTAGGTTTCTGAGTATGTAACCATCTGTCACCACGAATCGTGTCTCAAACCGTTTCACAACCTAGCTTAAAGCCGCTATAACACAATCGATTAGCTTTTCATTAAGCAAGTTGCTGTTAGTGAGCAAATAAGGCTGGGCAGGTGTCAAGCGACCTACAATGCGTTTGAGACTAGTGTTTTAGCTTGACTATTTAGCGTATAACTGCTGTAACATCTTGTATATGTATACCTGTCTATATGTAAAATAAACAACACACACACTACCAGGACGCAAGTTCGATGGTAGAACTAGTACTGGTTTCTAAAACTTCACTCTGATCTATACATATTGTAGATACAACAATTAAAATACCGACACACAAAAAACCCATACCCCAGCACACCCCACGATTCGACAGCCCCACAAACTACACCACACAATTAAGATACCTACAACCAAACACACTACCGGTACAATACATCACACAAAAAACCTCCCGACCTCACCCACACCACTACAAAAGAAAACACAAAACCTCAACTCGCTTCAAAACTCCCTTCTAAGCTGTGATATCTCCACCTCTCGATCGACACAACCGACTACAACCCGATATTGTTTAGGGACCGCTTTTGCCTTCCCATTGCGAGCCGCACTCGATCAGCCAGACTGCACTGCTACAGACTGTTTCCAGGACCACCCCTTGCAGGTGGGGTCATACCTCTTTGTAGGTGACGGCTCCCACTAACTAGGTGAACATGCCAAGAAGTGATGCAATACTTAAACCTTTGGAGAGCTGAGTGAAGGTCGAGAGAGTAAATTTTATCGAGACCCCCCTTTATTACACGTGCGAAAATCCTTTGGTGGGTGATATCTAAAGTTTTCTCCCAAAACCGGTGGTCACATTTCTATCATCTCGGGGGTATATTTCTGTCGTCTCGAGGTCATATTTTCTATCATTACACATACATATTTCTGTCGTGTCGAGGGCGTCTTTCTATCGTGTCGAGGGCATATTTTCTATCATTACACATACATATTTCTGTCGTGTCGAGGGCATATTTCTGTCGTGTCGAGGGCATATTTTCTATCATTACACATACATATTTCTGTCGTGTCGAGGGCATATTTCTGTCGTGTCGAGGTCATATTTTCTATCATTACACATACATATTTCTGTCGTGTCGAGGGTATATTTCTGTCGTGTCGAGGGTATATTTATATCATCTCGAGGGCATATTTCTATCGTGTCGAGGGGGTATTTCTACCACCTCACGGGCATTTCCTAGTGAGTAGTTGTCTACGACCAAACTTCACCTCTCAGCGTCTTATATTCTCATCACTAGCCACACACAGCGTTAGAACAACACGTTAGTTTTTACGCGGACCTAGGGGTAGATATGTTCAAAGATGTGATTTCCGTACCTGGTGTCACGTTAAAACACCTCTGCAAAAACCCGCCCATCCAACGTCTCTTTTTCGTTATGCTGCGAGCGGGAGGCAGATTTGCACCACACGTTGCGCCAAAAAAAGTTTGACAAAAGTCAACCCAGCAGTGACAAACTTAGAAGCCTAAAAGGGAAATCTTCCCATTTGACCCCCTCGTTGAACGAACAAGACAAAACGTGCATTGACAGACTCGCCAAGTAAACCGAACCACCTGTGTTCTGAGAGCTCCAAGGGGTATACGAAAAGAAGTGCGGTTATATGTCACCCATAGATCAACTAACTTTGTCAATCAATAAATATATAAAATGTATCTAGTGTTTTCTCTTTTATATTTCTATATATGTATAACTAAATAGCATCTAACTGTTGTAATATCGGCTACCTATCTGTAATATGTACGTATAACTGTTTGTAAAATAATCATCACACAACACGCCCGCCATTAATGAACTTATATATTACTATATTCCAAGACCTCTCCTCCTCCACGTTCCTCCAACACATTTTCGTTATATAAAAGTCACGCGGATGTAGACATATAAACACACACACACCAACACACATAACAAAACAATTCCACAACACACACCCTACTACTCCGCCCTAACCTAACCCCACCTGCTACATTACAGATTAAAATATCTCTCTTCCACCTCCAAAACTATACCACATCACACAAAAATATCCCCCCTAACCTAACCCCACCTGCTACATTACACCCGTACCTCGTCACCGACGCCTCTTCACTCCCACCTCTCAATGCTGGTCCACTCGCCTGCTACACCCCAAAAATGTACACAGCTGCATCCTGACAACGTCACCACATCTCCCCTCAACATCTAAAATATCTCTCTTCCACCTCCAAAACCATACCACATCACACAAAAATATCCCCCCTAACCTAACCCCACCTGCTACATTACACCCGTACCTCGTCACCAATGTCTCTTCACTCCCACCTCTCAATGCTGGTCCACTCGCCTGCTACACCCCCAAAAATGTACACAGATGCATCCTGACAACGTCACCACATCTCCCCTCAACATCTAAAATATCTCTCTTCCACCCCCAAAACCATACCACATCACACAAAAATATCATCCCTGCCCCTGCATCACTCCTGCAGAATTAATATATGTCTATAAATAACGTCTTCTCGTTATCTAAACATATCTCTATATAAAAAATTCATGGGTCTCCTCCTCGCCTCCTCCTCAATTCCTTATATAAAAAAAGCACCCCGCCATCTTGCGCCATATACCACCTTCTTGTTATCTCAAGTCCGCCCTCTTGCCCTTGTACATTTTCCCTATATAAAAAGTCATCCCGCCATCTTGCGCCTGCAGCGCGCCGCCATTTTTCTCCTTATATAAAAAAGTCACCCCGCCATCTTACCCCTGTATCACGCCTGCAGAATTAATATATGTCTATAAATAACGTCTTCTTGTTATCTAAAAATCTCAAAGTCTAACTATTATCCTCTTCCTATTATCGTCTTCTTGTTATCTCAATAAACACATATTACTATATTAAAAAGTTATCCACTTCTCCTGCTGCTCCACCTCCACACTGCGTATTTCCTTATATAAAAAGTCATCCCGCCTGGTGCTACCTGCACACTGAGTATTTTCTTATATAAAAAGTCATCCCGCCTGATGCTCCACCTACGCAATGAGTATTTTCTTATATAAAAAGTCATCCCGCCATCTTGCCCCTGCACATTTTCCTTATATAAAAAGTCACCCCACCTGATGCTCCACCTGCACACTGAGTATTTTCTTATATAAAAAGTCATCACCCTCCGCCTGATGCTCCACCTGCACACTGAGTATTTCCTTATATAAAAAGTCACCCCGCCATCTTGCCCCTGCACATTTTTCCTATATAAAAAGTCATCCCGCCTGCTGCTCCACCTGCTCAATGAGTATTTTCTTATATAAAAAGTCATCCCACCTGCTGCTCCTCCTCAATTCCTTATATAAAAGTCATGTACCAACCCCTGCTGCTCCATCTGTACAATGAGTATTTCCTTATATAAAAAGTCATCACCCTCCGCCTGATGCTCCACCTGCACAATGAGTATTTCCTTATATAAAAAGTCATCCCGCCTGCTGCTCCACCTGCGTAATGAGTATTTCCTTATGAGTATTTCCTTAAAAGTCACCCCGCCTGATGCTCCACCTGCGCAATGAGTATTTCCTTATATAAAAAGTCATCCCGCCTGCTGCTCCACCTGCGTAATGAGTATTTCCTTATATAAAAAGTCATCCCGCCCTCTTGTTATCTCCCCCTTGTTATCTCAAATCCGCCATCTTGCCCCAAATAACCTCCCCTTGTTAGCTCAAATCCGCCATCTTGCCCCAAATTATCTCCCCCTTGTTAACTCAAATCCGCCATCTTGACCCAAATAACCTCCCCCTTGTTAGCTCAAGTCCGCCATCTTGCGCCGCGCGCCTGCAGATTGCGCCTATATAAAAGTCACGCGCCTGCAGAATTTTTGCTATATAAAAGTCACGCGCCTGCAGCGCGCCTGCAGCGCGCCTGCAGAATACTACCTAAGTTGTACATACCCTACTACTCTCAACCCCACCCGAGGTTGTTTACGCTGGCCAGCTGCGGTCAGCTAACGCTAGACGTAATGTTATCTAAACGCACCTGTTCGACCAGAGAAACATTTCTCTGGTCGCTTTAAAACGTTTGATGACGAGCGGCTGGTACCCTTTGAGGCCTGGGTAACGAGTGTGATCTGTTTCAGGGGAAGATAACAATCGCGGTCAATCTTTGGGTTTTCGCCCCTTAGACAAGATAGAGCATAATGTTATGCATTTCTCTACCTGGGGAACTTTCGCACGATTTCTTTTGTCTTACTCTAGATTACGTCTTTCGCCGAACTTCTGTAGAAATATGCAGGCCAGGTCCGGGGGGAGCGTCCCTTGTGATCTATAAGAGTAGACTGGTTTTAATAGACAAAGACATTCGTACATTTTCCTGGCCCGTAGATGACCATCATGAGATAAGGCAAACTTTAACACAGTACTAGAATGTGTTTGCCTATGTTCTAGTCATTTTTCGGGTTTCAGGAAGACCGAATCGCTAGAGCAGACTTCAGTCAGGCGAAGAAAGTCATATACTCTTCGATCTAGAGGGTTTCTGTATACATCTAGCAACGAATCGTCAACCCCGTTCCTGAATCAAAACCCCTTTTTGTCAACGCCAAGTTAAGCTCACGCAGTGCAACGGAGCCAACGCTAAATCTGGAATCATCAAATGTAGTAGTAGTTCTCTACTCGCCTATTGGATTACCAGCCAGAGCATTGCGGCTTCCAGAATATCAAACCCGCTCAGCATGCCGATAGCAGAATTCCATATCACCCGCCTTTTTGTGCCTAAACGGGGCACTCAGCAAACCACAGCCAAACCAGTTTAAACAGGATTTACAGCCAAGCAGAGCCTAGCGCCGGATAAGCGCGCCTGGGACTCTTTGTCCTCAAGTGACTTCTTCTGGTGTATTTTTCTGGATACTTAACACCTCGCACGTATGAGCAGCCATCTATGGACAGAGTTCCAGCCCCTCTCGCGAGTAGCGGTCACCAACGTTTAGCACCAACAAAGAAAGTTTTGTAGGCTAGTCCCTCATGAAGGATCTACAAGTAATAACACTTTCTGGAGCTAGCACATTTGGTCCCATAAAACAACAGACAGGCTGTCGCTCAGTTCGTATTTGGTCAGCAGGAGATAAACAACGTCTTCCAGTGTTCCCTCGCGCAATTAGGGGTCACCAACGTTTAGCCCGACAAGGAAAGTTCGGTACTCCACTTCAGTCATCTTGAAGGATATTTATCGGTAAGACACTTCCTGGAGCTAGCGCCTTTGGTCCCCGAAAGCGGACCCTCTGTCGGACAGCTTAATTATTTTCTCCGTGTTCTACAGGTTTTATGAGTGTTGGTGGTGTGTGTG
Source organism: Oreohelix idahoensis (assembly GCA_024509875.1). Lineage (NCBI taxonomy): Eukaryota > Metazoa > Mollusca > Gastropoda > Stylommatophora > Oreohelicidae > Oreohelix > Oreohelix idahoensis. The sequence goes on from JAMPIV010010906.1 coordinate 19,304, forward strand.
TTTGTGGGTGTGTATTTGCATTATTGTTGGTGTATATGATTATTGATGACTATTGATGAATATTTGATTATTGATGTAATTTATGCTGTGTATGATGATATGCATTAATTCCATGCTTTTCTTCTTTAATAAAGTTTACACATTTATTAATGCGCTGTTCCCGACCCTTTTCATCCATAATTAACTTGTTTAGCTCTTTACTATAATCTCTATGTATGATAAGAGAAAAGAGAGAGAGAGAGCAGGAGGTGCTTAGACAGACATAAGTGAGTTGAGGCTTGGAGAGAGAGATCATTTTGGTAAATCTTCTTCCAGGTTGTCTCAAGTCCATCTCCTATTTACACCTTTCTGTGTGTGTAATCTATAACTCTGTCAGTCCACTATCCCTTGTCGATTTCACTACAGTTGTCCAACTCGACAAATACTCTACACTCTAACTCAACCACGACAAATGGGGGCTCGTCCGGGATTCTAGAGCCCATCTAGTACGACAAATGGGGTCTCGCCGCGGAATTTGAACTACATCTGCAGCAATCGCAACAGATGAGGTTGCAGTCTGGTAGGAATCTCTCACAAGATTCTATCTTGATTCTTAGAGTTTAGTGTTCGGCAGATTATAGGAATTTCTTTCCCCTAGACATATCGAACTATTTCTTTTGGAGGAAGTCGGAACAGCGTTTTTTCTCCACAGCAATCATAAATATTAAGTTACATTTATTGTTCATGCTACACATGAGACAGCTGGTAAAGGTTGATGGTATCACTGCTGAGTTTTTGGTTGACAGATCTGACGACTATTGTTGTAAAAGTCAAAAAAAAAAAAAATTTTTTTTAAGGGTTAATATTTTTTTCAGGAGTAGCTCTTTAATCTGAGATAAGAAGCTACAGATAGTCAGTTACTAGCTCGCATCTGTACCAAGGGAGGGTGTTCATTCGGATGATAGTAACCAATCCTCTCAATAGCTTAGTACTGACAGAACTGGGGTGAAGTGATAGTAATAAGTTTTACATCACTTACATTTTTTGGAGTTTTTTGGGGTCTGTGTTTGTCGATCAGAGTAGCTACAAACTTTCTTGTTCTTAAAGTTCCCAGGCTAGCCTAGATTTTATTGATTATTAAGTTAATCAGCACCTAGTGGACTAGGTAACTAAGATCTCTAGGTTCTATTCTTCTATAGTGTTTGCTCACCCTGATATAATGGCCGATCTAGATAAAGTGCATAGGATTGCCCTCGAGGTAGCTAAGTACATGGAGTACAAGGATAGCGAAGTCCAGCCCTTTCTAGAATTTGCAGTAAGCCTGCAGGATCAATACGAGGTAGACAATTGGTTTGACAGCCGTTTAATCTTAGCATGGTCCTGTAAACAAACTGGGGAGAGTGAAGCATTCACCCGACAGTATGTAGAAGAAGTGATAGAAGATGAGAAGCAAAGGGAAAAGCAAAGACAAGAACGGGACAAGCAATTGGAAATGGAGCAACAAAAACGGGACAAGCAATTGGAAATGGAGCAACAAGAACGGGACAAGCAATTGGAAATAGAGCGACAAGAATGGGACAGGCTACACCAAATCAGAATGAATGAACTGGATAGCCAAATTCGGAGGGTGGAAACAGATACTAAATGTAGTCACTCTACTTCCCCTTCTACTGTGCCCTTAACGGTCAACGCCCCTGCAAACCTTGCGCCCATGAAAGAAAACTTGCCTGCTAAAACCGAACCCCAACTCCAGAAAATTGACTTTCCTTTGGACTTGGATCCGAAGCCCGAACAAGGAAAGAATTTACGTCGGGATAGCAGACCTAAGGCCACGGGAAAAATTACGCAACGTTCCCAGGCATGGAAACTGCACAAAGGTGAGAGAGGTGCTAACAAGCATTGTAATGCGGATTGTTCCCGTCTGGCAAGCGGCGAACCCCGAGCCTCTCACGCTCCAGACCGAGCAGCACCTAACCGACACGTGACGTCGAGAAAAGGGAGCCACACCCTATCACGTTATATTTCGCTAGATTCCCGGCCGGACAGCGAAAAACCATATGCAGAGGCGCATCCCTCCAACTCAGCGATCGTAGAATGGAGGCGCCGCTCCTCTTATCACCCTGAGCTTAAAAGGTGCAAGAATAAGTCGCCTGCTAAAAGGGTTAAACTTTCCAAACCGTTCCAAGGAACTTTGGAAAAACACACCGAGAGTTTTTTTCTCGGGCACTTCGCGATCTAACGGGATCTCAAACCGTCCAGTCCTTTGCATGCAGACTGCGGAGCCTGTCAACCAGGAAGTGGATCTCGCATTGCAGGACAAAGTTCAACTGACGCCAGTAACTTCCTCAGGGGAGGGCAAAGTTGACGTTTATGGTGGACACAGGGTTCCAGGCGAAGGGATCCCTGGTATTCCATTTGAGTCTCTCACACTTCTCAGGGCAGAAGACAGTGAGAAAAGCTGCCTTACTACTGTACAAGGAGCCATTGTTGAGAGCCTTGGCTCACGTCATGCTAGTACCGGGAAAGCGACTCAACAAACTCTGCAACTCGCAGATATTACCTATCTGTCTTCACGGATAGAAGCTACGGAGATCTGTTATGATTTAGTAGAACCCCAGAATGCGATCGATTACTCTCTGCTTCAGGCAGCTGAGTTCTCTCATTCAAATCGCATTATTCCAGTGGTCTCAACCCCACTGATGGACAGCAAAGTAGTCGCCTCCGCCAGGCCATTACAGAGCAACTTGATCATTTCCGTTGACCAAGCCAGAGTTGTGACTGGCAAGGCAAGGAAAGCTCCAGACCCACCTTTAGACGGCACAGGTCTGAAGATTGATCAATGCTTCCACCGAAACAGGGGAGTAGGTGTGGAGAGGCAGAAGAAAAATGCTAGCATTTCTTCGGCCAACGAACGGCTTTATTTACCAACTAGGGTTACACGCGCTAGAAAAATCCCTATAGACTGCAGCTATAGAGGGTTATTCAAGGCCACGCCCGTGACAGGTAAAAATATACATAAGCAGCTGGAGTCCAGCAACGATTACACTGCACATAACAGGCGGATTACCTATGCAGTGGCCAGTGAGTTCAGGCGGGGCCGAAACTCACAACAGGTGCGGATAATTTTCCGGACCATGGACAGACAAAGCAAATTGGGGAAGGAAGGTCATGTTCACTCGGAAACAGATTATGTCAGTGTTCAGTGGCCTCGCAAAATCCCATTCGCTGAACGTCTATTAGACAGAGGGAAGAAAAGAAATGAACTCGGAGCTAATCATACAGTACTGACAGAAATTGGATACGATTTTGGTTATGATTATAGAAGGTTCTTACGACATGTAACGGACATCGATGGAAAAGATAAATTACTGTCATTTTTGTCCGTATTCCTCGAACTTTAAAAGGGGGGGCACTTGTCACGTGAAAGATAATTTATTTTACCATCTTGTCCATAATTTGATTACTCCCTTAAATGTTCTGTTTTCCGAGACATTTTGTATTTTCGTTTCTTTCATATTCTACCTACATTTTTTCACCTTCTCAACCCCACCCGAGGTTGTTTACGCTGGCCAGCTGCGGTCAGCTAACGCTAGACGTAATGTTATCTAAACGCACCTGTTCGACCAGAGAAACATTTCTCTGGTCGCTTTAAAACGTTTGATGACGAGCGGCTGGTACCCTTTGAGGCCTGGGTAACGAGTGTGATCTGTTTCAGGGGAAGATAACAATCACGGTCAATCTTTGGGTTTTCGCCCCTTAGACAAGATAGAGCATAATGTTATGCATTTCTCTACCTGGGGAACTTTCGCACGATTTCTTTTGTCTTACTCTAGATTACGTCTTTCGCCGAACTTCTGTAGAAATATGCAGGCCAGGTCCGGGGGGAGCGTCCCTTGTGATCTATAAGAGTAGACTGGTTTTAATAGACAAAGACATTCGTAAATTTTCCTGGCCCGTAGATGACCATCATGAGATAAGGCAAACTTTAACACAGTACTAGAATGTGTTTGCCTATGTTCTAGTCATTTTTCGGGTTTCAGGAAGATCGAATCGCCAGAGCAGACTTCAGTCAGGCGAAGAAAGTCATATACTCTTCGATCTAGAGGGTTTCTGTATACATCTAGCAACGAATCGTCAACCCCGTTCCTGAATCAAAACCCCTTTTTGTCAACGCCAAGTTAAGCTCACGCAGTGCAACGGAGCCAACGCTAAATCTGGAATCATCAAATGTAGTAGTAGTTCTCTACTCGCCTATTGGATTACCAGCCAGAGCATTGCGGCTTCCAGAATATCAAAACCCGCTCAGCATGCCGATAGCAGAATTCCATATCACCCGCCTTTTTGTGCCTAAACGGGGCACTCAGCAAACCACAGCCAAACCAGTTTAAACAGGATTTACAGCCAAGCAGAGCCTAGCGCCGGATAAGCGCGCCTGGGACTCTTTGTCCTCAAGTGACTTCTTCTGGTGTATTTTTCTGGATACTTAACACCTCGCACGTATGAGCAGCCATCTATGGACAGAGTTCCAGCCCCTCTCGCGAGTAGCGGTCACCAACGTTTAGCACCAACAAAGAAAGTTTTGTAGGCTAGTCCCTCATGAAGGATCTACAAGTAATAACACTTTCTGGAGCTAGCACATTTGGTCCCATAAAACAACAGACAGGCTGTCGCTCAGTTCGTATTTGGTCAGCAGGAGATAAACAACGTCTTCCAGTGTTCCCTCGCGCAATTAGGGGTCACCAACGTTTAGCCCGACAAGGAAAGTTCGGTATTTCACTTCAGTCATCTTGAAGGATATTTATCGGTAAGACACTTCCGGGAGCTAGCGCCTTTGGTCCCCGAAAGCGGACCCTCTGTCGGACAGCTTAATTATTTTCTCCGTGTTCTACAGGTTTTATGAGTGTTGGTGGTGTGTGTGTTTGTGGGTGTGTATTTGCATTATTGTTGGTGTATATGATTATTGATGACTATTGATGAATATTTGATTATTGATGTAATTTATGCTGTGTATGATGATATGCATTAATTCCATGCTTTTCTTCTTTAATAAAGTTTACACATTTATTAATGCGCTGTTCCCGACCCTTTTCATCCATAATTAACTTGTTTAGCTCTTTACTATAATCTCTATGTATGATAAGAGAAAAGAGAGAGAGCAGGAGGTGCTTAGACAGACATAAGTGAGTTGAGGCTTGGAGAGAGAGATCATTTTGGTAAATCTTCTTCCAGGTTGTCTCAAGTCCATCTCCTATTTACACCTTTCTGTGTGTGTAATCTATAACTCTGTCAGTCCACTATCCCTTGTCGATTTCACTACAGTTGTCCAACTCGACAAATACTCTACACTCTAACTCAACCACGACACCAGGGTGTTGTTTCTTGACTGTGTTTACATTTATCATGTCTAGGTGATGTTTGTTGACTACGTTTGTACTAATCGCGTCAGGGTGTTGTTTCTTGATTGTGTTTACATTTATCATGTCCGGGTGGTGTTTGTTGACTAAGTTTGTACTGATAGTGTCCAAGTGGCGTTTGCTATGTTTGTGTTGGTCTTGTCCGAGTGTAGTTTGCTGACTTTGTTTGCACTGATCGTGTCCAGGTGTTATTTATTGACTATGTTTGTACTGATCGTGTCCGGGTGGCGTTTGCTATGTTTGTGATGATTGTATCCGTTTAGTGTTGGCTATAATTGTACTGGTCTTGTCCGGGTGCTATTTTGTGACTGTGCTTATACTGATCGTGTCCGCGTGGTGTTTGTTGACTATGTTTGTGCGGGTCGTGCCCAGGTGGTGTATGCTGACAATAATTGTTCAATAACGTGTTATTGTCGCTGAAAGAGAAGCTTGGGTTGAAAATCTCTTATTGCTGCATTTGCTCCTTCCTCTTAGTCTTTGATACGTCCGATTGGCAGAGTTGTAAGAACACATGCCTCCCGCAGTAAAGTTACCGGTTTCGAAACCTAGTAGCGTCGCGCTCCAGTTTACTTAACTGTAAAAATGGATACATGACTCTGCTCTTGAGTTAGAAAAGGCAAAAGCAGCGAGGAAAAGAACTGGTTACCCCACCTCATAAAACTGAACTTTGTTTAGTGAAGTCTCTAACACTTCACTCCCCTACTGTAGTCACTGCTATGGGACTACCGTTATCTCTTAGTCTTCATTACTGTTGTTGTAGTAAAATCTGCGAGAATAATCGCTCATTTCAGTAAGATTTTAGTCATAAAAAGATAATAAGTGAAACAGCCCTATTGTGTCTGACGGTGATGCTCTCACACGCCAGCAACGCTGCCTTTTGTGCAGTGCTAAAGCCTATAGAACGATTCTACGGTAAAAAAATCTAACACGCGTTTTAGTTTCGGTTTCGAAAACGTACTACTAACATTTTACCAGATCTGCTGCATACACTTTGCAGCCAAGACTTATAATTAACGATTTGGAGGAAGTGTGTGTTACGCACGGATCATTATTATTTTTCGTTTGTATAAACATTTTTCGTATGTATGATCATTTTTTGACTGAAATGTATATTATATATATTTACAGTCAAAGGGACAGAACCCGAAATATTGATACTGCTATTTTTTTAGGAGTTTACCTCCTCTTGTATAGAGACACGTTCGGTCTATAATTTCTTGAACGAAGCGTGACCACATCTCCTTATTTGGTAGTACCAGTCAACTATGGTAGATGTCTGAAAACCTGTCTTAACGCTTCTTTTCATGACCATAAAAGGCGCGACTGTGTAAGACTTTTATCTCGAATGTTCTTAGAATCGTCTTATTGTGAACGGCGACTCAGAGATTGTCGTTCTGCGCATGTCTCGACTTGGTTTTCGTTTGTTGTTCCGGCCAGCTCGGGGAGTTTAGAAATGGTCTAAGTAGCGAGCAGACGCGACCTGCGTCTTGTGATTTTCTGAGGGAAATACATTGTCTTTGTGAGTTAGTTAGCTAACTAGACTATTTCCCAGTATTATTCAAGCCTGCCTGGAGGCATATGTTCATGGTTGATTTTCCGAAATAAGGTAATTCCTCTTGTATCGAACTTTATGCTATCATCTAGAGGTTCGTCATTTTGTCGCCTTTTTGCTCGCCTGTGTGATTCAAAATGGAGAGGTACTTTGACTAGGATTAAAGGTCGAGCTGACCTGTAATCCGTGTATGCTATTCACGTGCAGACAGTAAACGGACTGATTGTATACATCTGATCTGCTAGCATCAGAAAGGGAATATTTATTATTGTCTATAAACATTGATGATCTGCAGCTGACACTGTTGCAGAATTTATATATATTATTTATACAGCTTCACGAACTAGAACTCTATGATTTTGAATGCTGAACTCGTTGAACTATGTTGATGATATAAATATCCTGACTGTTTTGTGGCGTGCAATAAATGGGAAAAAAATTATACAACGAAGTTACCATTTCTATGACTCTACACATCATGTTGCCTGTGTTATACCCTGTGAACTGTTCTACTACCACATACACAGCAACATCCTAAAATCAGAGAAGACACCTACATCTTGCACTTTAATACCAGGTGTCGATAGGGGTGGCAAGTGGTCGTCAATCTTATACGGAGCTAACGTACCTGGCATTGTGGCGCACCATTATCATTTAGCCCTAATCCACCCTTATCATTTTTGGTGGCCATAGGTTGGTTTACTCTGATACCAGCTATCAAGGGGGTCAACAAACCCAGACATCATCATCAAGCTTTCAAAATTACAGTTCAACTCACTTCCTTCAAGAAAAGCTACTTTTGATGAAAGATTTTGAAAGTACCGGGCGTTACTGACAGTTGTTGATATTTTGAAACTACCCGGGGCTGCTCGGCAGTATTGAAGTTTGTCTACAACTAGAAGGACAAGTACCGAGCGAATGGATTTCCTGATCTGTTAAGAAGAAGGACAAGTGCCGTAACAACTGTTCCGGTCTGAGAGGTACTGTTGCAGATTCAGAAGGTCAAGTTCAGAAGCTGTTTCCTGTTAGAAGCTCATTTCCTTCGTCATGGCAGTTTACGAGAGCAGATATGGATCAACGTTGGATCATTGTCCTAAGAATGCTGATCACATCCTGTTCTGAACTGTGCTGACGTTGTGGATACATAGAAGTTAAGTGGCCTGTTTTGTTTGTGAACTGTGCCCTTATGTTCTAGCTGAGCCTTCTAAATTCTTTCACATTTTTTGCTATTTGTTACATGTTATATGTTATTTGTATTTGTATATTTATATGTTTATATTCTGCCGGTTTTCTCGGTTGGGCGGTGTCTTTCAGTAGAAGATACCACGTCACAGAGGTTCTACTGTTAGCGTTTTCGTTAGGGACTGTGCGAATTTCCTACTGTGAAATTTGCTAGCGACAATCGTTGCTATATCTGTTTAGTTGTGACGAGTTGTGCTTTATTTTTGTTTCTTGTATATATATTTTTTTCTTTTCTCTCTTTCTTTCTGTTTTTTAGTTTCGATTTCGATGGTTTGTATTTGTAGGTCTCCCCTTTTCTATTATTCAGTTCTTTACGTATATTTTTGTGTATACACTGTAGCGTCATTTGTTTGTCATATCTTCGCATTTTGTCATCACATTTCTTTTTAGTTTCGCTGTTTATTTATTTGACTTATGCGAATGTTTTCGTATTGTTTGATCTTTGTTGTTATTTACATTGACTCTGATCTTTGTTATTGTTTACATTGACTCTGATCTTTGTTATTGTTTACATTGACTTTGGTCTTTGTTGTTGTTTACATTGACTTTGATCTTTGTTATTGTTTACATTGTTGGTGACCTTTGTTATTGTTTACATTGTCTTGTTATTGTTTGCATAGTTCTTGCATAGTTAGCTTTCACTATTGTTACATATATGCTCATGCACTATTGGTCTATAGTGCACTTATCATAACTAACTGGTGGGTTTTTTGCTTATGCACTATTGTAGTGCAGTTATGATAAATAACTGACGGTTATGCACTGATTTGGGTAGTGCACTGATAATTAAGAGGTGACTTGTGATATTATTATACATTTGGTAATACAAGTTGGTGTCAAGTCTTGTTTCCCACAGAGATTGGAGTAAACATAGTGATTATACAAGCACTTTATTAAGTCTTGTTGCTATTAAGATTGAAATAAGATAATTAATTATTTCAGGTTCTGCACTCACATTTTAGACATCATGTCTACATTTGAGTACTTTATTGAGCAGGGTAAAGCCCTTGGGAAGACAGGTGATAAATTAGAAGAATTTGCGACTGTTCAATATGCCAAGGCATTGAAGTCGGAAGAAAAGAAAATGAAAGAACAAACTGAACAAAAGAGAATAGATGCTGAGATAGAACAAAAGAAACTGCAGATGCAGGTGGATGAGAAAAGATTACAAATGGAAATGGAAAAACAAAAAAGAGAAGCAGAATCTCAGGAGAAGAGACTTCAGGCTGAGGCTGAAAATAAGAGACTTGAAAAAGAGGCTGAAAAATAAGAGACTTGAAAAAGAAGCTGAAAATAAGAGACTTGAAATAGAGGCTGAAAATAAAAGATTAGAAAAACAAGCTCAGGTTGAAGAAAGAAAATTGCAGGCACAGGCTGAGGCTGAAGAAAGAAGGTTACAAAGAGAGTCTGATGACAGAAAAGCAAAAATGGAGCATGAAGAAAAACTCATAGCTTTAGAGTTAGAGAAGTTAAAGTTATTGAACGCTGGTAATGCTAATGATGCAAATAAGGTGTCAGATAAGACTAATGCTAAGGATTTCAAGCTTAATCTACCAGCATTTAATCCTTCAATCGATGATATAACATTTTATCTAGATAGATTTGAAAGTGCATGTAATGTGCATAATATAGATAAAACATTATATGTTTATCATCTGTCCAAGATACTTAGAGGTGATGCTTTGACTTTGTTGAGTATGGTAGATGTGCCTGACAAAAACAACTATGAGGTTGTCAGAGCAGCATTGTTAAAGAAGTACCAACTTAACGAGGACGGATATCGTCTTAAATTTAAAAAACATGTTACCAGAAACTGGAGTTGAATTCTCTGAATTCATCTCAGGCATCCGTCTTACTTTTTTACGATGGGTTGAGTTGTCTAAGACAGAGAGTACATTTGAAGCTCTTACGGACTTACTACTTAGAGACAAGGTTATGTCTTCTGTTAATGAATCCTTTCTTTCTTTTCTTCATGAGCGTAAGCCTAAAAACATAAAAGAAATGGAAGAATACTGTAGCCAGTATGTTACTGCGCATCCTCACATAACCATTAGCAACTCTAAAGTAAAAGAAGGTCTGCCAGTTGCTTCGGCAGCACCTTATGGCCCAATTTTTATGCGTAAATTTCAGGGTAGCCAGCAAAATTTCAATAAAAAGAGTAACCGTAATTATGCCCAGAATCATAGTAATCAATTCCAGGGTGATTCTTCTTCCCAGAACTGGAGACATCCTAATACTACACGTTATTCTACTCCGGTTAACTTTAGAAATTTTCACAAAGGTAATCGGTATAGAGGAAAATATTTTTCTCAGAGACCTCAATACCAGGATAATAGAGGTTCTCAACAGTATAGAGATGGTAATGACAGTTATGGAAACTGGAACTCAAACCAGGATAAAAATTACAGTAGGGACTTTAATGATAATTGCAGAGGCAATAATGGTCGCGGTAGATCGCAACATAAGAGAAAAAAATATCAACAGACAAACTCTGTTCAACAAGAATCTCAGGGAGTAGATAAACAGGTTAATGATAATAAAGACCATAATGCTATCGGATGCTCATCTTTTGATTTTGGTAGAGCAAATAAATGTATCCAATGCAGTACTTTATTTGACCCAAAGACCGTTAGTACTTTAAGCTGTGGTCATCCTTTGCCCGCTCTTCCTGCTAATGTTGCTCATGATGGGAGAGGTTCTCTTATATTACATAAGGGGCTTGTAAATAGTAATCCAGTCTCAGTGTTGTTTGACTCTGGATGTACTACTGTCGGGGTTAGGCAATCTCTTGTAGATCCATCCTGTGCTACAGGAAAGGTCATCAAATGTGTCACATTTGGTGGCACGTTGGAAAAGTATCCTACTGCTATAATACACATTGCTACTCCTTTCTTCACGGGAGAGGTCCACGCGTGTCTACTTCCAAACCCTATTGCGGACCTTATTATTGGTCGTATTCACGGAGTTAGGGAATGTACCCCCACAGCAGATTGCTGTTTGGGAAGAGCAAAACATTGAAGCTACCAATGCGGTGGTCACAAGAGCACATGCTCTGGATCCACCTCAAACTTCATTAACTAATAATGATGAAGTAAATGACCAAGATAGTCACTTGACTATTACACGTGACTCATTTATCAAATTGCAAGAAGAAGATCCTTCTTTACAAAAATTCTTCATTCTAGCAAAAAAAGGTGATCCTAATCAAAATACTAATAGAAAATCTTGGATTTCTATGAAGAACGGCGTACTTGTACGTATGGTACAAGACTCGACTACGTCCACTCATTCACAAATTCTTGTGCCCAAGAGCATGAGATTGCAAATATTGCAACATGCTCATGACTCGCAATGTGCTGGACATATGGGTTTTTCCCGTACAAAGTCGAGGGTTCTTGCGGCTTTCTTTTGGCCATTTGTGAGCAAGGACATACGAATGTACTGTCGCTCTTGCAAAGTATGTCAGGAGGTCAAATCTAAAGGACCACGACATGCTGCGCCTATCCAGGCTGCTGACATTCCTATTCGCCCTTTTCAAAAAATGGCAATAGATATTATCGGTCCTTTTAGAATTAAGTCGGCTAGAGGACATCAATTTATTCTTACATGTGTCGATATGTGCACACGTTGGCCAGAGGCAATAACTCTCAAGAGCATCTCAACTGCTGATATCGCAGACGCTCTTTGGCTGATATTTTCTCGCTTGGGTTTTCCCGGAGAAATATTGTCAGACCATGGCACTCAACTTATATCAGACACTATGTCACAGGTAATGTCTATGCTACACATTAAAAGGTCTCTCAGCAGTATCTATCACCCAATGTCTAATGGGTTGGTCGAAAGTTTAAATAGGACTCTGAAAACTTTACTTGGTAAAATAACTGAGGATCATCCTCAGGATTGGGACAGGGTCTTACCCGCGGCTCTCTTTGCGTACAGAGAGGTCCCCAATGAACATACGGGGTTTTCCCCTTTTGAACTTGTCTTTGGCGCGCAACCGCGCGGCCCTATGTCTTTACTTCACGATCTAATCACTGCCGATAATATTAGCGATGAGACTCAATCTTCTTATGAGTACGTCATTGCACTTAGGCAAAAGATCATCGACGCATGCAAACTAGCAACTTCGTCTTCCGAATTTGCTAAAGAAAAGGCAAGGCAGTTTGCAAATAAGAATAGATGTCTACGACAACTTTGTCCAGGTGACAAAGCTCTCGTTCTACTTCCTTCAAGGGAGAACAGACTTCTAATTGCATGGAAAGGTCCATATGCAATAGTCTCCAAAATTTCTGATGTCGACTATGTTGTCGATATTGATGGAAAGCATAAAACTTTCCACATAAATATGCTCACGGAATTTTATGAAAGACCTGACTATTTGCAGCCTATTTTCCAGGCTACGGACAATTCTCAAGCAACTCATGGTCAGTACTCATCTCTGTCAGTTATACAGGATGAGGAAACTGCTTTTTCTGATGTCAATCTTCCTCTTTCTATGGTCCCACTTTATTCTACGGAATCTTGGAAAAACGTGACCGTTTCTCCAAATCTTTCCGCTGAGGAACATCGACAAGTTTCTTCGATGTTGCAAACATTTCAGGATGTTCTTACAGACATCCCGGGACACACACATGTCATTGAACATGACATTGTGCTTACTGATCACAATCCTATCAGAGTCAGACCTTATCCTATACCTATCCATTTCCAGTCTCAAGTCGAAAAAGAATTGGATGAAATGATACGTTTGGAAATCATTGAACCATCCACTTCAGCATACTCTTCGTCTATGGTTATTGTTCGAAAGAAGGATAATAACATTCGCATTTGCGTAGATTATCGCAAATTGAACCAAGTTACGAAGTTCGATGCTGAACCTATGCCTTCATTAGAAGAGCTACTCAATAAACTTTCTAATTCTAGATTCTTTACCAAACTAGATTTGTCTAAAGGTTATTGGCAAGTCCCGCTAACTGAACGTGCCAAACCTTTTACAGCTTTTTTCTACACCTAGGGGTTTATTCCAATGGAATTTCATGCCTTTTGGTCTTATGAACGCCCCTGCTACATTCGTACGCATGATGCGGCGAATTCTCGCATATCGTACAGATGTCATAGCATACCTAGATGATATCTGTCTATTCAGTGATTCCTGGGAAGATCACTATTTGGGTTTATACGAATTACTGTGGGAGCCGCGCTGGTGTAATGGCTTCGGCGTTGTACTGGCGACCAGGTGTCATGGTTCAAACCCGGGCGTCGGCGTTTGAAGAAATGTTTACGGCCGGAAATTTGACTGAATAGCCTGAACGGCTCCTGTGATAAACCCTCTGTGGATGGAAAGGAGCGAAGCTCCTGACCGGGTTGGAAGGAAAGTCCTCAGGTTCCCCAGCCTCGCAATGACATGTCATTGGGCCGAAGGGCTGAAAGCCCAAGTGCCGCTGGTTAAGAAAAAAAAAAAAAAAAAAAAAAAAAAAAAAAAAAAACGAATTACTGTCCACTCTTCGCGAGTATAACTTGACTGCAAAACCCTCTAAAGCCTTTATAGGATTTAGTGAGATTTCTTTCCTAGGTCATCGTGTTGGTCGTGGTCTTTTAAAGACAGAGGACCACAATGTTTCAAAAATACTTAACATTTCGGTCCCTAAGACGAAGAAACAAGTAAGGAGTCTATTAGGTTTGATCCAATTCTACGGACGATTCATTCCGAATCTGTCCTCCATTATGGCACCGCTTTCTACTTTATTGAAGAAAGGGTCGCCTAATCTGATCCGCTGGTCTAAAGAATGTCAATCCTCATTGGACCAGGTTAAAGCCCTATTTTCATCTCCACCTATTCTTAGGTTACCTACTGTTGAGAAGACTTTTGTTCTTCGGAGTGACGCCTCGTCAACTGGGATTGGGGCAGCACTAATGCAGGAGTATTCTGATACTCTGCATCCGGTGATGTATATCTCTAGGAAATTAAATGCTGCAGAAAAGAATTACTCGGTTTTAGACCGTGAGTTATTGGCTATGGTATGGTCTATTCTGAAGTTACAAAGATTTCTTCTAGGCGCACATTTCATTGTGGAAACCGACCAGAAAGCGCTTACTGCTATTCAGAGCAAAAACTTGAAGAGCTCGAGGTCCACTCGTTATGCCATAGCTCTTCAACCATTTCATTTCTCGGTTCGAGCTATCCGTGGTTCGGATAATGTGATGGCAGACATTCTGTCCAGATGCCCACACGATTCCACATGATTCTTCTGTCATATATATTTCCTGATATACAAGCCAATATTATAATGACATGTTAGTAGATTTTTTTTCTCACTTTTTTGGGGGGGAATTTATAACATTGTACCATGTAATTATCTAAGAAGGCTTAGTTAGTGATATACGGGCCAAAAGATCACTCGGCCACATTTAAATAAATTATTTTCAGGATTGTATTAGGAGATTTACCAGTTGTCTTTAAGATTTGTGTTATTGATATTTTCGCAGCACATCATTGAAGTCTGCGAGTTTATGTCCATTGTGGAACTTTGAGGATATCAAGTCCTGTCCTAGATTGGGAGCGGATGATGTCCACATCTTCTTCTATTGAATGTTTTATGTCAACGAAGATCAACACATGTATTACTTATTAATTACTGTTGCTTTATATAATGTAATAATATAGTGCGGTATATTAGTAAATTACACCGCTATTTGCAACACATTGTATGATACCATAATAATATATTTAATTTCATATATTGGTATGAGAATAATTTGATTTTCATTATGATGTTGCCATCATTGTGGCGTGTGTTGGTGGCACCTTCCTGGAATATATAAGCGTATACTTAGATAAATTTTTTCTCTAAGGATCTGAGATATGATCTCAGTGTCGCTCCATGCGTTGAGCTAATTTGTTAGGTATATATCCGCGCATCATACGTGCGTTAGGAGCCTAGATTTTTTTTTCCGGCTCCAGGATTTAAAAAAAAAAAAATGTTTCATTTTTTTTTCCCCGGGAGGGTGCGGTAATGTTACGCACGGATCATTATTATTTTTCGTTTGTATAAACATTTTTCGTATGTATGATCATTTTTTGACTGAAATGTATATTATATATATTTACAGTCAAAGGGACAGAACCCGAAATATTGATACTGCTATTTTTTAGGAGTTTACCTCCTCTTGTATAGAGACACGTTCGGTCTATAATTTCTTGAACGAAGCGTGACCACATCTCCTTATTTAGTAGTACCAGTCAACTATGGTAGATGTCTGAAAACCTGTCTTAACGCTTCTTTTCATGACCATAAAAGGCGCGACTGTGTAAGACTTTTATCTCGAATGTTCTTAGAATCGTCTTATTGTGAACGGCGACTCAGAGATTGTCGTTCTGCGCATGTCTCGACTTGGTTTTCGTTTGTTGTTCCGGCCAGCTCGGGGAGTTTAGAAATGGTCTAAGTAGCGAGCAGACGCGACCTGCGTCTTGTGATTTTCTGAGGGAAATACATTGTCTTTGTGAGTTAGTTAGCTAACTAGACTATTTCCCAGTATTATTCAAGCCTGCCTGGAGGCATATGTTCATGGTTGATTTTCCGAAATAAGGTAATTCCTCTTGTATCGAACTTTATGCTATCATCTAGAGGTTCGTCATTTTGTCGCCTTTTTGCTCGCCTGTGTGATTCAAAATGGAGAGGTACTTTGACTAGGATTAAGTCACCGGTATCTTTATACCTGAACTAGTTATATATATATGGGTCGCTCTAGACCAACAAGACTATTGTCTGTGTTCCAGGATTCGTTATATCAGAGATCACGTCCAAGTCAGATGGTTAGACTTAGAAACATTATAAAGGTCGAGCTGACCTGTAATCCATGTATGCTATTCACGTGCAGACAGTAAACGGACTGATTGTATACATCTGATCTGCTAGCATCAGAAAGGGAATATTTATTATTGTCTATAAACATTGATGATCTGCAGCTGACACTGTTGCAGAATTTATATATATTATTTATACAGCTTCACGAACTAGAACTCTATGATTTTGAATGCTGAACTCGTTGAACTATGTTGATGATATAAATATCCTGACTGTTTTGTGGCGTGCAATAAATGGAAAAAAATTATACAACGAAGTTACCATTTCTATGACTCTACACATCATGTTGCCTGTGTTATACCCTGTGAACTGTTCTACTACCACATACACAGCAACATCCTAAAACCAGAGAAGACACCTACATCTTGCACTTTAATACCAGGTGTCGATAGGGGTGGCAAGTGGTCGTCAATCTTATACGGAGCTAAGGTACCTGGCATTGTGGCGCACCATTATCATTTAGCCCTAATCCACCCTTATCAGTGTGCCGCAAAATAACTATCTGAATTAACGTATTCTGTCAACTTTAACGCAAATTTAGTAGTAATCCTTACATTTTTGGTAGTGTTACACGATACAATACAAATTATTAACGCCAATTCTTAACCCGCCATGCACAACCCCGCTTAGCCTGACACATTCTGCCATGCATATATACACGCTGCGGAAAAGCCAGCCAAAGCAAAACACGCAGACAATTTTATTGCCTCCTCGCGGTAATGTTTCTGACGTCACAAAAACACGTTAGTTATTTGAAAAATACATGCTGGTGAGATAGCGAGAGGGGAAGATGGCCGTCTTGTGTAAAATATTTATTTGACGATGACCGGTGACAAAATTGAAAATCTAAAACCATAATGAAACTGAACATAAAAAATATATGGTAGTATAGCTTAGAATTCACTGAGCAAGAATATGTTTTAAATAATATGATAGTCCCAGTATTACCCAATTGTTGAGAAAATACTAAATGTCTACGAACGCACGACCAGACAGACTGTTGTTCCTGCTTTGTTTTTCTTAACGTTAGTGGGGACACCGGCTTAGAAGAGAGGCATTGAGGAAATTCAAATTAGCTTTGGAAACAAGAGTATAGAAGGAGAGGGGAGCGGTAGGAAAATTGTTACAAAAAACTAACATCGTTTTGCATTGGCATAACTAAAGCAGGCTGGTCAATCGACTACCAGACGCAGAGTATGTTTGGAATTATTTTGGTTTAAAAAAAAACTGCATTTGAATTCTGGTAGTCGCAAGCTTTCGATTGGCCAGTGCTACTAAATATTAGCAAAAAGCTTTCACTATTCATTGCCAGTTGAACTGTATTTTTGATTCAGATACGCTGAGAGCAGCTGTGTTAAATTTAAAAGTAAAGTAAATAACTATATGAGTATTTCACAGTCTGGACGGAGCAGAGGAAACTGGGGCCATTTCTTTGCAAAGTCAGCGTCATTTGTTTATATTTCTTGATTTGTGGTAAGGAGGCTTTATGAATTTAATATGTTTAATCCCATTACCAAAGTTAGATACTGCTATTGGGAAAAAGTGAAGGACGTGCTGGGAGCAGACATTGTTGAGTCCTCACGTTGAAATGTATCTAACTAATGTATGTTGTCATGATTATGTTTGAATATTATTGTATTAGAGCATATTAGTAAGCCTCTGTGTTCAATGAACACTGTTCAACATGCCTGAAGCATTCATATTAAAATTATTACCCCACATTATATTATTGAGGAAAACTATGTAAACGTACAGTGGCGTATCTGCCATAGGGACCTGAGGGGTGGTCACAGCAAAGTAAGAGTCATTAAAATTAGGGTATGAGTGCACCTGAAATGCACGCGAGGCTGACCCCATACCCACGTATGAAAGTAAATAAAAGAATAAGTGATCAGATGTAAAAGGCCAGGGTGTCCTTTTGTTGCAGAGGTTTCGTTTCCTGTTGCCAG
This sequence comes from Oreohelix idahoensis, assembly GCA_024509875.1. Lineage (NCBI taxonomy): Eukaryota > Metazoa > Mollusca > Gastropoda > Stylommatophora > Oreohelicidae > Oreohelix > Oreohelix idahoensis. The sequence continues at coordinate 37,305 of JAMPIV010010906.1, forward strand.
CTGGTGACAGGAAACCTGAGGAGTGACGATTACGCCAAGAAGTCTCCTACACTTTACATATGCTGTCAAGAGATAACAGCAGGAGCTTGGGTGTGTGACGTGATATCGATATTTCTGCAACTACACAAGATCTTATCTTTCAACAAGAAACCCCAGGTGATATGTTAAGGACCTGGGTACATCTGACAGTTTCGGTTTACATAAACCTTGTTTATTCAAGTCATACTCAGGACTTTTGTGGGGTATGATGACATTACAGCCCCTCATACACAGTGACTCTCTCTCTTAGAAGAATAAATTTAAGCTGTAAACATTCAAATAGGAAATACATATAATAACATTGTAGTATTTGGGCAGATTGTCCACACAATTTTAGTTAATCTTTTATGTAAACTATCTTGTCCTCATTTTCAAAGACCTGTCCAAACGATATGACTGGACAGGCAAAATAAATTGTACAAAAAATGTAATTTTAAAGAAAAACTTAACCACAGGTTTTATTCACTTCCTCCTAGTAAATTAAAGTGTTTTGTGTTGTGTACCATCATTTCATTTCTCCCCTAGACACTAGGTACATCATACACCATACACTAGAGCCACAAGAGTGACCGTGTGAGATCTAGGGAGGTAGCGTTAGGTACCCTGCACATAATTCATCATCATCATTTTTTTAGAGTCAGGGGCCTACATGTGCTTGACCTCACACGGTTTATGCAGACACCGATTTCATTCTTTGTTAGGATATCATCATAACCTCCCCAGCAAAATCAACTTTGCTACAGTTGTTATTAGCATGGTCATTATTATTATCTTCACTAAGTGTCATCATCATTATTTCTATCATTTACCTTGTCTTCCCATCATTATTATTTCTATCATTTACCTTGTCTTCCCATCATCATTATTTCTATCATTTATCTTGTTTTCCCATCATCATTATCATCGTAAACACTTTTATTACAGTATCTTAGAGAACCGGTTGTTAAAAAAATTAATGAAGATGACAACACCCACTGTATCATATCTAGTTTTAGCTAAAGTACTGCGTTGGTCACGTTAAACATAAACAGGTACTGAAAAGGGCTTAGTAAATGGTATGATGCGAGGGAGAGGAGATGTAATTAATAATAAATCCGAGACCTAAGGGTCTTTTGTGTTTGGATATGCGCCGTAATATAACCGACTAGGTTGAACGGGACGCGCCTCGCCAAAACGAGGCAAAACTTTATAACAAAAAAAAATGTAATTAAAAATATCACAAGATCCTTCATAAATGCACAAAAAGGCAGGATCCAGATTCTAAGCGGTGTAAGCTTTTCGAGTCATCGACCTGGCCAGCCGCCTCAAGTTTCGTCACATCCTCTTGGCTTTGAATTTTTTTAAAAAAATGTTCAGAATTCTGTTAAGCAGGGACAATGAAAATCACGAGTCTGAAACCCTCCTTGTCTCTGAGGGCGTCTAGACTGAAGTACTGGTGAGACGAGTCCTTGATCGACAATCTGTTATCTAGTTCAATAGCGGAATTTTGCAGCCCCTATTCATAAGCAGACATTAGGCACACGACTTAGTTGAAAAAGGGAACGATGTCGTACATCTTTTTTTTTTTTTTTTGCTAATTGCTTTAGCGTTTCTACTTTGGAGCTTTCTGGATTATAGAATGGAAGATATCTTACTTCTGAAAATAGTATAAACATACGGATCTCAGATATTTGAATACAGAAATTACTATACAGATACAGATTTCAGTTATCTGAGTACAGAAATATTGTAAAAATGCGGATTTCTGATGTCTGTATAGAAAATACTATACAGTATGGAAAAATACTTTATATATATATATATATATATATATATATATATATGTATATATATATATATATATATATATATATATATATATATATATATATATATATATATATATATATATATATATATATATATAGGGAGATACGAGCAAATAAACACGTCAAAACAATGATGGGAGAAGAATTAGGGCCAATAAACTTTCATCATCTACAGAATATTTAGAAGACGGAGAAGTGGAAATAGGTGCAATTTTACAAACCACTTAACAGCTCTTTAATCAACAATCTGTGTATAAATTCAATTTTTAGATATAATGGTATGTGTCCTGAGTATATACCTTAAGACTACGTGAGCTTCTTTCTTGCGTGAGCCATGAGGAAAAACCGTTTCTGGTAGGTATGCAACTAAACAATCAAATGATTGTCCCTGTACTGTGTTGATTATCATGGCGCACGCTAAATCACAAGAAACTAATGAAGTCTCAATATGGCTGGAAGGCTGGTAACGCTTGGCTATAAATTGGTACGTAGAATGAAAACTCGTTCCCTTACTTACTTCCTGTGATGATTTTGTCTGTATACAAAAAGTATATATATATATAACAAAACACAGTCCTCTGTCTTTAGTTTAACAGATAATTATAGTTTTAGAAAGGCATGAGAAGACACTGTGTAGCTATTTGAATACGAAACTACTGTAAATTGTTAAATTTCTGTGCCATTTCTTGGCGTGTTCCTTTGGGAATAGATCTGTGAGATTCCAATAAAATAGATTATTGACCTCTATGTGTGACGATTGTGTTGTTTGTTTAAGATAGCTTTCACTCAAAGTACAGTGCAATATGCGTCGTTTCCGCATTTTCCCGAAATGCTGCCGCGGTTGTTGTTTAAGTCTCTGACAGACGTCGCAAGAAAATTCGTATAGGGACTTTTGTTAGAGTAAGCAGCGGAACAAAACGTGAAGTATGAAGATGTAGAAACAATAGAAATTAGAGATGAGAAATTGTCACATAAATATTGGGTCGATCTCTTTTCCTCTCCGGCAGTATTTAGTAACATTTTTGAGTGGACTAAATTACGTGTTTTTCTGTGGTCGGCACATTTTCTTTCCCTGCTATGAAGCAGATATTTAGTACTTTCAAATCATCTTGCACTCCTCTCAGTGATAAGTCGTCATGTCTGTTTGTTTACCCGTTCATCGCTGCTGGAAAAGGAGACGTATGAGGTAATATTAACCGACAATCATGTTGGAAAATTTCGTGTGTGCCCGACATCAGGCTACGGATTATCACTAAAATCGCTCAGCAAATTTGTTTAATCGCTGATAAGGCTGATGTGCCTTCCTCGACCAGATGGGTAAACGCAAAATTTTCTTTGCGCAAGCGACAGGTAGTTAGATTACTCTCCCGCACGACACATTTCTGGACAGACAAGAATGACATAATCGTTTCCGGTACACCTTGTTACAAAGACATTACTTTTAATGAAAGTAAGATGTTGTATTTGAGAAAACATTGCCGAGAGAGGATCGGATGTTTTCATTCCATATTTGAGAGACATGACCTTTGCAGTAACGCGCAGGAATTTCCATGCGGAATTAATTTGAATTACCCCACGAAACACGCATGTGTGAAACGATTGACAGACATTCGGAATAATGGCACAACACCTTTCCGATTGGAGCCCTGCTTAACATCAAAACAAACCAATGTGGGGAAAGACAGGCAATATAATCTGACAATTTAAAGCACTGTGAAAAATCACTTGCGCCAAGAAGACAACCAGACCTATCCAGAGTTAAGACTAAAACCAGCTTTCATTTATCGACCGGACTTTGTTTGAGCATCTTGACGACTTAAGAACCCAGGAAAACACTACCATTATTAATGAGGAAAACCGGAATTTGACGAAACTGTAACACAAAGTACAAAGTGAGAACTTATTGCTATAATAACAACACCCCACGTGTAAAAGGCATCGCCAAGCTGCCTTAAACTATTTCTCCGAGCCAGCAGTCTGTGAGCCTAAAGATTGGCGTAAGTTGTACATTTTAAATTCTATATTTTGCGTTATTAACATGGGAACTAATATGTATATATTGACATGGTG